>VWZW01006310.1:62685-83138 GCA_013397115.1 Edolisoma coerulescens
GCCCCGCTCGCCGCCCCAGCCGTGATTGTGCCGCTCCCGCCGCCCGCGGCCGCTTTAACCGGGCGGCCACACGTGACCGCCGCCCCTCCCCGCGCCCCGCCCGGGCCGCGCCGGCAGCGGGAACGGGAATGGGGACGNGCGGCCCCCGGCACTCACCGATGAGCCCTCCCACCAGGAAGGCGATGACTTGGAACACGAGCAGGATGCCCCCGACGATGCAGAGCTTGCGGGTGCTCATGTTCTCGATGATGGCCCCGGCCATGCTGGCGGGGCGCGGCGGGCCGGGGCGCTGCGGACGGAGCNAGGCTGCTCCAGCCTGGCCTTGGGCACGGCCAGGGATCCAGGGGCAGCCACAGCTGCTCTGGGCACCCGGTGCCAGGGCCTCCCCACCCTCCCAGCCAGGAATTCCTGCCCAATATCCCATCCAGCCCTGCCCTCTGGCACTGGGAAACCATTCCCTGTGTCCTGTCCCTCCAGCCCTGTGCCAGAGCCTCCCTACCCTCACAGGGAGCAATTCCTTCCCAATAGCCCATCTAAATCTACCCCTTTCCAGCTTAAAGCCATTCCCTGTGTCTTGTCACTCCATCCCTTGTCCCCAGTCCCTCTCCAGCTCTCCTGGAGCCCCTTTAGGCTCTGGAAGGGGCTCTAAAGTCTTCCTGGAACCTTCTCTTCTCCAGCCTGAACTCACTATCACATTTTCCCCACTGCACTCCCATCCCCACAGCTCTGGGCAATGCTTTGTTCTTCCATCAGCACAACTTTGATTCATCACAGTCACTCACACTGGGCAGTTTTCCCAGTTTTGCTCCCCTCCATCTATCCCCGTTTCCCAGAGGAGGATGCTGTGTGCCCATCCCACCCTCTGGAAGCTGCTGGCCTCCTGCTCTGAGCTCTGGCTGCTCACACAGTCCTTTGCATGACCCAGAACAAGCTCATCACCCCCTGCCATCACCTTTTAGCAGCAGGACAAGGGGAGATGGTTTCAAACTGAAGGAGGAGAGATTTAGATCAGATATTAGGCAGACTTTTACAGAGAAGGTGGGCAGGCCCTGGCACAGGGTGCCCAGAGAAGCTGTGGCTGCCCCTGGATCCCTGGCAGTGTCCCAGGCCAGGCTGGACGGGGCTTGGAGCAGCCTGGGACAGTGGGAGGTGTCCCTGCCCATGGCAGAGGGGGAATGAGATGAGCTTTGAGGTCCCTCCCAACCCAAACCAGACTGGGATTCTGTCTCTGGTGTTTATTTACTGGATACCTCAAGGATCCATGCTCTGTTCCCCTGTTACACGTGGAATGATGGATGCAGAGCATCATCCTGTATGGCTGAAACTAGACAGGGAGCTGCCAAAAACACTTGAGGACAAATAAGCCATGAAAGGAAACAACTGATAACAAAACTACAGACAGGAACAAAATGAAAGACAGGTCGAAGATGTAGAAGCACAAACCAATAATGGACTGAAGCAAAAAGTAACAGGAAAAAAGTTGGGAAAGACTCCAACACACCTTGACAGTTCAATGTAGGAGCACTGTCCGTACTCGGAGTTTTGTTGGTAGATCTGTAGGAATAATATAACTTGGGATACTATATGTTGGGATATAGGCACCAGGAATAACTCTAGCTATTTTGTAACTGCAGGATAGTTTAATCTTGAAGAATATTGCAAGTTTAACCTTTTTTTAGTTTAGTCTTAGCTTTACTTTCACATTCCAGTTCTGACTTCATTGTTAAAAATAGCTCTTAATGGACGGGTCCTTGCAGCCATTATGATCCCACTCGGATCACTCACATGGATTTGCTTCCAAAAATCAAAGCCTCTTAGTGGCTTTTTGCCAACACAATTAAAGACTTCAAATACCAAATACTTTATACTGAAATTAAAAAAAAAGAAAAAAAATCCCACATAGAACAATTGGTATTAAAAAGGCTTCTTTTGAAATATCTAATAATAAATTTTTGGATGTCTGTCTGACACAGTGTTGATTCTGAGTGATGATTTTTTTGCTCTTTTCTCTGTTGGGAATGGAACAAGCCTTGGAATTGTGTTTGTTCCCTCACAGTAAGCACTGCTGACAAGGAGAGTCAGACCAGTCCCAGCCACTCCTTGAGGTCCTGCTCATCCAAATGCAGGGACCTGTGTGAGCAAACAGAATCCAGGAATGGTTTGGGGTGGAAGGGACCTTAAATCCCATCCAGTGCCACCCCTGCCATGGGCAGGGACACCTTCCACTGTCCCAGGCTGCTCCCAGCCCTGTCCAACCTGGCCTTGGGCACTTCCAGGGATCCAGGGGCAGCTGCTCTGGGCAGCATCTTTGGAGCCACGAGTGCCACTAAATCCAATCTGCCTTTAATGACTCTACAGAAGTTACACGGTGCAATCTTCTGTTAAAAGTCTCTTTTGTTCCAAGCCATTTATTTCTGGGACAAAAATCTCAGAGGTAGAGCTCAAATCCTGCCATCAGGAAAAAATGT
Organism: Edolisoma coerulescens; assembly: GCA_013397115.1. NCBI lineage: Eukaryota > Metazoa > Chordata > Aves > Passeriformes > Campephagidae > Edolisoma > Edolisoma coerulescens. Next base: position 65,154 of record VWZW01006310.1, read on the forward strand.
GGATTGAAAAAAGTAAAATAACGAAACCACAGGAAACAATTCTTCACATTTATAAGGCACTTTTCATTTCTATGACCTTCCTACATCTTTAATACTGCGAAGTTTGGAGAAATTAATGACATGTGACTTTTGACACGCATCCAAAGGGCATATGGAGCACATTCCAAAGTGACCACACACAGACTGGCACCAGAGAGGAGGCAGCAGTGCTTTCCAGCTGCTCACAAATCAGAATTCCTGTCTCTGAAATGATCTGAATCAATCATCTGGGAACTCATCTGTTTGCCACTTCTGACGTGATTTTTTCCTGCCTGCTTTAGGCTGTTTGGGAAGCTGAGCCTTTACAAGAGCTGTGCCAGGGTCAGCCCCAGGCAGGAGGAGGAGCTTTCCACAGAGAGCTCTTGGCAGGGTTGGGCCTAAAGCCCAGATTTTCGAAGGGATTTTGCTGCCTAAAGGTGTGGTAAGGGCTCAGCAGGGTTTCCACACACTCCTAAGTTTTGGGGCTGTGAGCTCTGGTTTTCAGCGTGGGTATTGGTATTACTTGATGCAGGTTCTTGTTTGTTTTGGGGTACACCTAAAACATTACAAAGATGCTCCTAGTAGCACATGATGAGCATTTTAAAGATAATTAAAAGTGTTCCAAAGCCCTGCTTACTTAGCAGAATGAAGTGCTTTGAAAGGTGAATTCTTAGTTCTGTTCTCCTACAAATACTGATAACGTGGAACATTTTCTCACTGAACAGGAAAAGGGTGTTTTATGTCATTTCCAGCACACAGAGAGCGGGGAACATTTTCTGTTTGTTAGAAAAACCTTTTCCATGGTTTGTGAAGATACTCAGAGGTGGCACACATCAAAACCAGACTGTGGGGGTTGAGATTGGTGAGCAGACAGAGATTTACACCTGGAAATGCCCACTGCAGCTGGGAGGAGGAGGAAAATCCACAGGTCTGCAGTGTTCCAGCTGAAGCAGCCCCACTCCAGAGTGCAAATACCTGGAGTGATTTCCAAGGCAAGCATTCATCACTGATCAGGAAGGAGGAAAGATGAATTTTGCCACTCTTCCTACATCTGGGAACTCAGAGCTAGACTTAATATTTCACAGAATCACAGATTAATTGAGGCTGGAAAATACCTCCAAGACCGTTGAGTCCAAGCTGTGACCACCAGAGCAGCACTGGCTGGGTGACTCTGCCCAGTTCAGGTCCTTCAGAGCCACTGTCTCCACTCTGCTGTCCTGGGCTCCCTCAGCAAGGAACTGGGCAATAAAACCCACAATTCATGGGTTCATGGAGTCATTTTCATCTGAAAAAGATGGAGAGAACCGTCTCAGACAGCTCTCCTGGTGGCTCTTCCCCGATATCCTTTCAGGTGACAAAGCTTTCCTCACACTGCGTGAAGCTTCAGTGGAGTCACAGAATGGTTTAGGTTGGAAAACCTCTGAGACCATCGAGTCCAGCTGTTCCCCCAGTACTGCCCCATGTCCCCAAATGCCACATCTACAAACAGTGAATCAAGGCTTCCCTCAGTCTGTAAGACAGAGCTGAGCTGTTGATTTGACAGAGCACATTTCAGCCTGTCAGACTGACAGTGCAGACTTGTGATATCCTGAAGGAGGGGGCCAATAACAGCACATTAAAATAATTTATTGAGGACTGTTTGAACTGGATTTTTAAGTGTTATTTATAGTCTTTATAATTACCATGTGGTTAAAAGGCTCAAGCCCTCCAAAGCTGTGAAAGTCTTTGATTTGAGTCTGCCAAGATGTCTTTTTCAATCACCAGCAAACAGGCAGAGTTCCTGCAATGGGATATCTGACAAGTCTAGGGAGGATTCATCATTACTCTATCACTAAATTCCCAAGTTCTTCCATCCAAACCTCTTCCATAACATAATGATCATCTGGCAGTAAGAGCAGCTCTGCTTGAATCCTTCAGTTTGATTGAGCAATCATCTGGAGGCCCATAAGTTTTGTCTCATCAAAACCACTCCTAACACTCCCCCCTCCACCCACGAGTCCCTCTCACCTCCACAAAATCCATTTCTAAAAAGCCAGGTCTCCCAGCAGGCACCACAGGCAGGAGCATGGAATATCAGGCTGGCTTCAGGCATCCATCCAGGCTGGAATCTGCCTTTCCCCAGAGTGTGACCTCCTCAAAAGCAAGCAAAGAAAGTTGTATTGCTAATGGGTATGGGCATTTTATTATTTAAAATGATGTCCAGCATCCTGTCTTAGCAAGGTCAGCAAAAGTAAAACCTGAATTGCACAACTGTTTATAGCAAAATCTTCATGGTTCAATCACTCCTGTCCACGTTCAGAACACAAAGGCTGAATTCCATTTCTCTGTTAAGCCTTTATATTTCCATGAATCCAATCCATTCCAAATTCAGCACTGAAGACAAAACTAGCAGATGCTAAATTAAAAAAAAAATTAATTAAAACAAAGCCATTTCTTCATATTCCCAGGAGAAGTGAACTCCAGGGGGCTGAGTGTTTGTGCTGGTGACACCTGGTTTAGAATTATACCACTGAGTAACAAGCTCTAATTACATTTTAGTGAAGGCTGATATCAGTGAATTAATGGCAGGGATTCAATCAAGTTCCAGTGCTGTCTTCAGACGAAAAGTTTGCCAATATGAATCTGCTTTATCATTTTATTCTTCTGTTACGATAAATAATGTGCATTTTGTAGGTGGCTGTTTTGGGTTTGGTAAGAAATGATCTGCAGTTCTCGATGTCTGCACTGTGTGTACACACAGAGTTATCAGTTCGGGCAATCTGAAGCCTTGGAAGTCTGGAGAAATTAGAAATTTCAAGTTCAACCAAAGCACTACGTGCCCAAAATGCCACCTAAACCCAAGTGTAAAGCACAGATCAGGTTTTAGGATCTCCTAGAAAGAGAAATCTGTTTTGGAACAGTCACAGAGGGCTATGGCCAAAACTATCCTGTAACAGTTACGAGCTGTAATTTGACATTTTAGATACACATCCCTCTTGCCAAGCAATATCATATTTTGGCTCTTGGAGGAGAAAATAAAGAGAAGCATCTGTCCAGGATGAGTAACTTAGCACAATGTAATCAAGGCAAGCTGCCCCACAGACCAGGGACTGAATTAAAATTAGCAAGTCAGGGGTTTTGTCCTCTTAAATAGAAGTGTGTGCATTAAACAGGAAAAGAATTAGAAAGAAAAATGGTTTTTTCTCGTTAGACTTCTTTTCCATCTGAGCCCGACTGTAGGCTTGTCCTCGAAGAGCAGCTGATTTGAGGTGGGGGGGCTAAAGCAGTTGCTGCTGTGAGCTGTGTTCCCTGGAGGTTTCCATCCCTGGAGACACATCCCAGTCAGGGAAACTCCTGCTCCTCCTGTCCCCATCCCCACCCAGCACAGTCACTGAACTCCCTGATTCCAAACTGCATCAGATGGTGGAGCTGCCCAGGAGGCACAGGCAGGTCCCAGAGCTCGAGGGGGGATCCCTGGCAGCAGAGTGCAGCTGGCACAGATTAATCCACCTGTAATTAGGAGTTCCTGAGCTCCGTGTCCCTGGGCAGGGAAATGCCTTGGAGCTGGAGCAGTAAATTGCTGCCTCTGTGACTATTCCAGCATCATTTCACTGAGCTGTGACACAAACACTGAGTGGTGAAAGGCCTCTGCGTTTGAGGACCTTGCCATCCTCCTTTTGCTCGGTCTGAAGCAGTAAGTGAGGCAAAGGGGCACTTCAGGGGTAATAATCTGTGGGCTCCAATCTCCAGGCAGGGATTCCCGTTCTTACCCAGCAGTCTGGGTGATTGGTGAGCCCTCAGCCTCACTGCCCCCACTGCACTCAACTCCCAGCTCCCGATTCAGGGGTCTTTTCCCACCTGAAAATCCCACGGTTTTGGTGCCAACCCACCCACAGCAGCTGTAAGGCCACCTCCTGTCACACTCCCATGTGGGGGTTCCCCAGAGCTCAGCTTCTGTGACCTCTCTGCTCTACCTGCAGGAGGAAATGACCCAGATCGTTTTTATTATTGGCTTCTCTCACATTCTGGGTTTTAAAATCAGAATAATTTCCTTGGTTTGCTGTCAGTGTTTGTTTAAAGGCAAAGCACTCAGGGTAAGCACGTGTTGTAAAGCCTGGCATGGATTTTTTATGTTATTTAGGTGCTCATTCAGCTTTCTGAGAACACGGACCTGCAAATGTATTTGTTAAACACACTATTGTTTTTAAGAAGTCTTATGGTATATTAAAAATGAATCAATATAAGCAAAAGAAAATAATTTAAACAATACATTTAAATACTTAAATTAACTTGCACCACAATTAAATGAATATTTCCCAAATTATGCCACATGCTGATGCAAATCACTGCCTTTTTTTCCAATAAATCAAATTCCAGCTGGAAAAGACTGATTTGCTGATCTTGTGTGTTGCTGTCACTTCAAATTTTTATCCATGTGTTTTTACCATTTCAGGCAATGGAAAACAATGAGCTGAAAGGGTGAGAAGAGCAAACTCTGTTCCTTAACTCCAGCACTGCTCATGGTTTAGGGGAATGAATGAATTTCTAGACAGAACTCTGCTCTCACAACAGCCAAAAATTGTGCCCATCTCGTGTCAAGGATTATATTTTCATCTATTTTCAGGGGATCTGATTCTGTAATAGCAATAAACCCTGGCTAAAAGAGTAATGCAGAGTGTGGCACAGGCAAGGCACGTTTCCTCTCCAGGCAAAAGAGAAACCTGGAATCATTGTCCTGGAATGCACCAAAACCTCTCAGCAGAGGTTCCTGAAATATTCATGAACATTAAGGAAACAGCAAACTTTTGGGGAGTGTGCTGTTTAGCTGGAACTTGCTATGTGCTGCCCGTGCTCTGAGCTCTAAAATTACCAAGGGAAGGCTTTTTGCAGAAAGTAAATGAAGCAACAGACACTTGGGGATTTTATCTCCTGGCTGCCACAGACCACACAATGCTGAATAATTCAGCTCCTCACTTACTCATCCTAACTGGGAAGATTCTTATGTGCTTGCTGGTGTAGATCAGCAGGGAGCTCAGAATTTTAAGATGAGATTTCCTAAGTGTGTAAATTCTTAGTAAATAGTAGAGGAAACACCAAACTGCCATTTACCAGCTGAATTTACATGGAGTGAATGACTAAATTTACATTCACCAGCTGATTTACAGGAACTTCCCCGACTTCTCCTGTGTTTTTGTTCCTTTTGGAAAGTTCAGAGGCAAACACTTTTCAAAGGGGGAAGGAAGGAAGAAAGGGAGGAATAAGGAACTTCAGCTGCAGGTAGGGAACACACAACAGTGCAGAGGTTTCTGTCACCACTTCCCAACCTTTCCCTGCCTGGATGTGGGTCTGGGGATTGGATTCCGGGGATTTGGATCTCTGGAATGGATTCTGGGGCTCCGTGACTCTGGTGAGGCAAGTCAGGAACTCCCCCAGTGTGAATTAGTCATATCGAAGGGGGTTTAGGAGCATGGAAACAGCAACTTCACATGAAATGCTGGGAATAAGAGACCTCTGTTGAAATGTTTATGTGTTTCACAAAGACATAAATATTTGGAGAATAGCAAAGGACACAGCTTGGCCTGGGCAGGCTGAAAGCATTTACCTGATTAGCTGGCCCCAGTTCCAAAGACTTTTCCTTGGCAGCAGCCCCAGCTCTCCGCAGCCCTGGGCACAGGAGGGATCCCTGCTCCGTGCTTGTGAAGCTGTTTGTGGTGCTGTGCAGGGGAACCAAGGCACGCTGCAGGGAAAGAGAGAGGGAAAAAGGGATGGAGGGAAAATTGCTTCCAGGTGGAGCCTCAGACTGTCTCGCATTCCCAGGCTGGGTTGCTTCAGGCAGAACTCAGCACTCTGTCCTGTCTGCACACAGCACAGACTGAGCAGCAATCTGGCTGGGAGAGCCTTTTTCTTGTTGGAATGGGGATGTGGATTTTTGCTTCTCCAGCTGGATCGATTTCCCATCCGGTTCATCAGGAGGCTGTGTGAATTCTTGTGCAAGTGGGGGGAACGGGATGAGGAATCCAGCCCTGTCAAAAACACACAGGGGGGTGCTGGGTGTTGGTGATTTTGGTGCTTCTGGCCCAATTCACAGCATGGCTACACAGGAGTCAGGCAGCTTTGCTGCTTCTCGGTGTGCTTGGAGAAAAAATCCAGGAGAAACTGCAGAAGGACAGGAGCACAGCTTGTTCTGAGGCAGCAGGAAGCATTTCCCAGGGCAGGACTATTTCTGGCAACACTTTCCCAGCTATTGATCACAAGTCTGATGTTGTGAATAACACTCTGATCTGGAGTCTGTCTGCAATTGCTATTTTTATAGGTGTGGGGACTTATTTTGGATGCAGATATTTTGAAAAACAGCCAAGCTTCCCACACTGTGCTTAATAAAATTATTTTACTATATAATAATGTCAGGTTGCAGCATTGTGCGGTTTCTGAGAGCTTGTTGCTGCCTCAGAAGGTTTGGCTGATTGGAACATTTAATGAGAGGTGTTTGGCAGAGGGGTGGGACAAGATCATTAAGGTCCTTTCCAGCCCAAACCATTCCAGGATTCTACAATTCTGTGAATTTGGGATCTGGGGATTTGTTTACATTTCAAAGTATATCATTCCAAAATTAAATTTCATTGCTATTTTGCCATTCTGCCCCTGTGTTTTCAACCTCTCTTTGATTTGCAAGGCCAGTTCAGGGCCACTTCAGCCCCAATCTGTGCAGAACAAGCATTTATCACACAGCCCCTCGTGCCAGGGTAACACGAGGTTGGGAATGAGCAGTTGGAAGTGGTGAAGGTGCTGGACCTTGAGCCAGTGCTGCCACTGAAAAATGTCTCGTGAAACACAGCCTGGGAGGAGGGAGGTGGAAAAATGAGATGGGGGGAGATGAATGACATGGGGAAAGGGATTTTTAAATCAGCATTGCCACTGGAAAAATCCTTTTTTGCGCATTTCTGCTGTATCTGTCATGTCCTCAGGCTCACAAAATTTGGCTGGGAAGAGCTGAACAGGCCTATTTGCTATTCAGTATTTTTTATGCTTCTGTGATTCTCTGGGTTTATATATCTTGTACATGCACATGTAAAAATCTCATATTTGAGTTATTTTTTCTTTTCTTGTATTCCTACCAGCGAGGACTTGCTGGAGACTAAGCAGGCATTGTTTAAACCCTTCCCCTGCAGCTCCACCGGGATGCTTCAATCTGTCTTGCTAAAGAGAAAAAAGATTAATCATTCTTGTTTTGTGTTTTTTATTCTGAATGCTTGATTCTGACAGTGAAAGCAATTTGTGTGCCTTAACTGTGCTGCAGACACGTTCCTCCTGTTGTTTGAGTCATACCCACCTTATTTTATCCAAGTTTTTCGAAATAACTCTCTGAAAGGTCAGTCTTAGTTTAGCAATTGGGATTTGGGGGGTTTGGTAGGAACAATCTAGTTCCAAATCATTAACCTGGACGTGTTATTCAAGGAAGGAAAAATACCTCCCCCCTTTTCTCTGGATGCCAGAGTGAAGGTGACACCGTCTGCTCACCTGTTTATCCCTCTGGAGAGGAGAGGAATGAGCAGAACGTGCCTGAATTCCTTCTTCACAGGAGAGCTGAGCTGGGGGGGGGAATAATTGACTGCAGATACAGACTGACAATAAATTAGCACACCCCCAAGAGTCTGGAAGGAACAGAGGAGGAGCAGTGAGTCATTCCTGAGTCATAGAGCCTCCCTGGATTTATCCTGGGATGAGGTACTGCACGCACCACTCCTTGATCTGGTCTGCCTCGAAAGGACAGCCCTGAAAATAATTGTGGAAAAATAAATGCTAGCAGCAATCATTCCTTGGCAGCAGCAGGCTTTGTTATGTTTTGTATGAGCCTCCCTGTATCAGGGCAGTGTTTTGATAAGAAATGGTGGAAAAGATGCAGAGCAGGTTGGTTTGGCTGCTCAGGCAGGCTGCAGCCAGGGGCTGTCCCATCACCCCTCTCAGCCCTTGGCACGGGTTGTGGGGGCTGTTTTGGGAGGGTTTTGGGGATCAGTCAGACATCCCTGCTTTGTTCAACAAGCAACACATACTGTGCTTTTTTTTTTCTCCTCCATTTCTGTCAAGGTTGTGCCAGCTGGGAGCATTTTCCCTGTTCAGCACTGTTTGATGCCTGAGGGCATGTGGATGTCCCAGCCCTGGTGTGCTCAGCTCCCATTCCTGAGGGCAGAGGGATGGAGGAGACCTCAGGCACAAACAAAGCGTCCTGCAATCAAAACCAGCTGGGTTTTGCACTGGGTGGGAACCACCCCTGGAGGATACCCATTGTACCAGGAGCTTTCTGAGTCCAGCCAAGCTCACAGAAGGGGTTTGTGCCCATCCTGGATTCCTTGCTCCAGGAGCAGAGGTATCTGGAAAGCCCTGCAGTCTCCTGTGCCTGGGGCTCCCTGTGCTCCAGTGTGGTTCTGCCTCCACTCTGTTCTTCCAAGGATGGCACTCATAAGACTTTTTGGTGAGCTGATAAAATTCCCTGTCTGGCAAGGAGCTCTCAGCTGTGCCAGATAAAAACTGTATTTTCTGCTTGGTTTGCAGCTGGAGGGGCCCAAGCAGAGCCAGCACAGGATAAGCTCCAGGAATGCACAGAGGAGGAGGAACAGTTCCTCCCCCAGCAAGGATCCATCAGATCAGATTGCTCCATCTCTGTAACTTCACCCTGAACCTCCCACCTTGTTCCAAATTTGAACAGGCACCAGGTTAATTAAACCTGAACAGGCTTTCAAACTCAGGGGAGGGACCAGCAAGTTAAAACAACCCCAGAAACTGAGCTGAGGGTGCAAATGGACCAGGAGAGCTCCGATTCCTCCTTGTCTAACAGACCTCTTTGGGCTTATTAGATCTCTTTCCTCGTGAAAGTTTTATGAATCTTAAGTACATTTAATGTACCTATTTGGCAGGGGTCTGTCTTAGTGGCAGTTCTGTTTTAAAGATGATGAATGTCCACTGTAAAAATTCATTTTCCTTCTTCCTCTTGACTGAGAGAGGTATTGATAAGACCCAGAAGATGAAGCCTTCAGAAGTAAGTATTATAAGCTTTAAAAATGTTTGTAAATAAATAAAGCTCCCTATTCCTATTTCTTTTACACACATCAAGTATGGTATAAATGAGAGGTTTGGGTTGAAGGTTAGTGCTGAGTTTAAGATTTAATGAACTAACTGTGGTGGACACTGTGCTGAACCATTCAGTGTCACCCGTGGTGAACGTACCTAGAGAGAAAAGCCAAATCCATTGGAAATGCCATTGCACAAGAAGGAGCATTTACTTCTGTGACTTTTCTGTCAGGTGGAGTCCTGGTTCATGAGCAATTCTTACTTCCTGCTGCATGAGCAGCAGTTCTCATGGAATCATGGAATGGTTTGGGTTGGAATGGACCTTAAAGCCCATCCAGTGCCACCCCTGCCATGGGCAGGGACACCTTCCACTGTCCCAGGTTGCTCCGAGCCCCGTCCAACCTGGCCTTGGGCACTGCCAGGGATCCAGGGGCAGCCACAGCTGCTCTGGGCACCCTGTGCCAGGGTCTCAGTAAATAAACAGTCTAAAGAAATTCCCCACGAAAACCTCCTTAAGAACTTAAGATCAGGAAAAGAACAACTCTGAAGTGGCAAGACAATGGGCTGTCAGTGAATTCTCCCAGCCCTGGTTTCTGTGATGCTGAGGCCTAACATTCCAAAATATCTCCACTCTCATCTTGCCTCAGAGAATTCAGTGACTCCAAAAAATAACCCAAAAGCTGGAAGAGTGAGGTGTATTGAGCTTGGATTGCTCCTGTGCCCAGTCTGGCAGAGGGAGCAGCACCTGAGCGACCCGCTGGGGCCAATCCATCCTGGAACGCCGGGAGCTGCCAGCCCTGCCCTGCTCTGGCCGCGCCCGGGGAGGAAAGGGCAGGCAGGAATTCGCAGCATTCCCGCTCCCGTTAATGCCCGGCGGTCCCGCTGCGCCTCAGTGAAGTGGGCTGGGACTGGGAGCTCTGCCGGGGAGAGCTGCGCATCGCTTTGCGCTCCTGCGGAGAGGCGACACAGAGAGCCAAGAAGGGAGCCCCCCCTCAGCCCCGCCGCTGCCCTGGTGCTTCTCCCAGGGGCTCCGGAGGAACAGGGAAATTCCCGGGACAAGGCTCCGTGGCTGCTCCAACCACACCCCTCAGCAGCTGCCCCAAACCCTCCTCCCTGGCTCCCTCCTTTCCAGGCTGGACAATAATTAAATATCAAATTATAGTGTGCTTTTAAAAATGAGAGCAAATGAAGGAGTGGTGGGAAGGCTCCGGAGGTGCTGAACTTCCCAGAAACTCATCCCAGACTTGGGAAGTCACTCAGGGATCTGATTAACCAGGTACCTCAGGACTACTTGAAAATGTGCATGGAAATTCTAACTCTAATTATTCAGGCCATTATATAATTATACAAGGCCAGCTTGGACAGGGCTTGGAGCAACCTGGTCTATGGAAGGGGTCCCTGCCCACGAAACTGGATGAGCTTTAAGGTCCCTTCCAACCCAAACCATTCCAGGATTCTATCCCATGATTCTCTGAAGATGTTCGTTCTGAAATCTAGTGTGGTGACTCTGAGAATATTTACATATTACATCCGTAAGTAAAAAAGTAATAAACAGAAAGCAAACAGAAACTGGCATCTGGATTATTTGACCAATTATAAATATGAAGCACAATTCTGAATTTTGCACTGAAAAAATTCACAGCAGACACATTGTGATCATGCTGTAGCAAGGAAAGAAAGGAAAATTAATCATTTTAAACACTGTTATAATCTAAATCTATGTACAGACACTGTGTAATCCACCTGCAATATTTCCCCTTTTTTAACACACTAGTATTTGTAGATTCAGATTAAATAATATTTTTCACTATTTTTTTTTACCTTTACGTGTGTTTCCTGAGTTCTGAAGAGTCAAAAAGCTGCTGCAGTTCTACAAGAAGAATTCCTGATGCAACAGCCATTCCTGCAGTTCATAATTATTACTCTGGCATTAATGAAGCTGTTAATTACACCACTGCTCTTCTTCTGAGACCAAAAGATAACGGTCAGAGACCTAAAAATTGAAAGTTTGGTTATATTTTCAAACTTAAAAACGTTTCAACTGGAAATCTCTTGGAGGTTTTTGAAGAAAAATTCCCTCTGCTAACTGCTAATCCCATCCATGGTTTCTGGAATTTCTGTAACATCCTCTCTTTTAATGTCCCAAAGTTCCCTGTTTTTCCCCTGGGTCATCAAGGCTGGATTTACTGGGGGCAAAGAGAGCTGCACATCCAGAGTCCCAGCTCCATGTGCCACAGGAAGCTCTCAGTGACACCTGCCAGCAGGAAAACTGTTGCTCCATCCCTTTTTTTCCTATATTATGGATATGTTCAGCCTTATTCATATAAATTCCTCAGCATTTAAACCAAAATGAGGTAATTAAGTGATGGGCCAGGTCTGGAACCAGTGAGTTTCCACATCCAGTTCCTGCTCTCACAGTCCTGATTTTACTGGATTAAAGTCACTTGCCAGGACATTGAAATTTCCTTCCATTTCTTTAGCAGTTATCCAGAACAGCTCCTTAAAAATACCTGTGTGCTTCCAGTGTGAAAGCCTGTGTTCATTTTTTTAAACTTCATTTCTAACAATACCAGCTAAAAATGTCTCTGTTGGAATTGAGAACCTACTGTTAGGTGTTTTTTGTCACCTGAAATGATTCAACTGTGGCCATCAAGGCTGAATGCTGGAAAAAGGATCCAGTCAGACAAATTTGAAGGCCTCTTTCATGCACCTACGAGGCTGAGTGCTGCCATAGGTGAGCCCAGCCCAAAAAGATTTTGAATCAAAGGATCTCTCCCGTGCCTTCAGGTTCCAAGGAGGCTTTTTCCAGGGCTGTTCTGAGGGGGTTTGGAGAATCCCACCCCTCCCTCTCCAGCCCAGCTGAAGGGCTCCCCGTGGCGCTGGCAGCTGCTGAGTGAATGTTTCTCACACACAGCTCCATTAAACCAAGGCTGCCAGGGGGAAGATGATCCAAGTACCCTGGGGAGGAGAGGAAACCCACAGGGGGCTGGAGAATCCAAACCCTCCCACCAATCCTTTAAAATGTACCTTGACACTTCACAGGGTGCTCTGACTCTGATTTTGATTTTTCACTCTTTTTCTGGCATCATTAATTGTTCATTAATTGTTCAATCACTGTTTCATACCACAGATGTAATTTTTAGTGCACCAAACTTAGCTAAATATGTTACCAATAACTAAAATTATTATTATTATATCAAGGGAGTACATCAAACCAAGGATAAAATGATTCCAGTATGAAGAAGCAAGAGAATTTTCACAAAAATCTAACAACCATAATTTTTTTATCATGATTCCATTTGAGCTGTAAATATTCACATAGGGGTTACCAGCAGGAGTAAAATAAGCTACTTGATGTGTAAATCCATGGATTCTTAGAGACTGGGGGGGTTGTAGCCCTGATGTTTGCCAGAGGTTGAGATGCTGAAGTGATTTTTTGGAACCCCACTTCTGTCATTGCAAAATGTGAATTCACATGGTACCAATCACTGGATCTTGGACAAAACAAGTAGCAGTGAGAAGAAACCCCTGTGGTTTTTATGACAATAGTAAGTAGAAGTCAAGAAAACATTTCGTGCCAAGTGGATCAGGAAAGCAGGAACTGAAGGAGGATTTTATGGCATCACTGCAGCATCTTGCCTGTGATTTTCTATGTGTTGTTGGTTAATACTCAGTTTTGTGCTGAAACTTTGCACCAGAACTGAAGGTAGAGGTATTTTACAAACTGTGGCAAATTTCAAGGAGTTCAAAGCTCAGAAAGGAGGCTTTTGTCTTCAAAAATGTGCTCCATGATTTTGAAACAATCCAGCTTTGCTGAGGACTTTGCTGTCACGGAGTGGGAGCATTTGGGAGCTGAGGGCTGGAAATGGGGAATTAAGTGAACACACAGCATAAAGGGAATGTCCTGACCACACTGAAATAAATGTTGATTTTTCTTTCTTCTGAACAAGCATTTTTCCTTACAAATAAAATAAACACTAGGGAGCTGGAGAATTCATTTCAGCACATATATATATACAAATCATATATCACTCCATGCTTTTTGTCTTGTAACAGGGTGAATAAATATCTAATTTGTCTGCTAATTAGGGCTTTTTAATGGTTAAATCTCAACACTGTAAACAGGAATTAGTAAATTCTTTACCTGGATACACACAAAGGGTGGCACCCAGCATTCTGCTGTGGCTCCTCTTTGCTCCCAAAAAGGGTGATGGATCCATCAGCTGACGGATCATTGAATCATGGAATGTTTTGGCTTGGAAGGGACTTTAGAGATCATTAAGGATGGCCCAGGCTGCCCAGGGGCTGCTGGCTAATGGGGTGCCCCAGCACCCACAGGGAGGGTAAGGCCCTTCAAGCAGACTTACTGTGTCCACCAGGATCCTGGAAAAGTGCAAAAGAGAGGACAGAAAACTCCTTGCAGGGCTTTTCTTCCTGATTTTGGTACTGTATCACTCTGGCCTCTTTCTGCGGTGAGCAAATCACAGTAAATGGTATTTTTATCCTTTTATATATTACATGCTTGCAAAAATTGCTGACAGAAACTGCCAACAGGCTGCTCTAATCACTATAATGCTGCTTCACTGGCAAAAAAAAAAAAAGCCTTTTTGCTTTAACCCAGACCATCTGCTTTGGGGGCTTTTAATGATGCAACTGCACTGGCATTTACAGAATGGAAACTTCTCTGCTGTGACCTCAGAGTGGGGGATCAATTCTAGGGGAATGTGTAGGAAGAAGGGGGGATGTTAAACCAGTGACTGGTCTGAAGGAGACAAGAGATGCATGAGGAAGGTGTGGAGCTGCAGATTTGGAACACGTTTAACCTCAATTCTTCTTTCAAGTAACATTTTCCTGAAAACAAACACGTCAGATCCCCCCCAAAGGTGCTGTGAGTAAACAGCAGCTCCTACAGCATCGATAGGATATTTACTCAGTGATTCACCCCCTTCCTCCAAGTGTTTATCTGCCTGCCCTGACCACATCCAGTCACCAATTACTAGCTGGGAAAGGCCTTACAAACCCATGGTCAAGGCACTCCAAACAGTCGGGCGCAGGCCGAGGCTTTGGTGTCAGCGCTCAGTGCCAGGGGCTTGCACAGGGGAATAAATCCATCAGCACTTTCCTGGAGTTTGCAACTGAATCTGCATCTCCTCTCACCCACAAAGAGCTTTTGGATTGCTTCAGAAGACTCTTGGTCAGGCCTTTAAAACAGAGGAAGCAACAGATCTTCACACAGCTGTTGCACGTTCAAACTGTACAACAGCAGCCACTCAGAGATTCCACACACCTGGGCAGGTAAAACCAACAGGGTTTGGCCCATGAAAGTTATTTTCCTTCTGATTTGGGTATCATCACCAGTTTCCTGCATTCTCAGAATAAAATTCTGTTCTTTTCAGTTCGTATCAGTGCAATTTAGGACCGACTGGCCCTGCAACAGGGAATTGCACACACTATTAATTATGTTCACACTGTTAGTTATGCACACATTATTAATTATGCCTTAATCAGAAGATAATTCTGCTCCTTTAAGATAATTCTTCTCTTTTTGCTCTGTGCATTTTTTTGCAGGAGTAAAGCAAAACAGAAACTCCCATTTTTCAGTGATGTAAGCAAGAGGACACATTGTCTGTCTTCTCCAAATCAGCTGTGTTTCCACAATTGGAGTTATTATGTGATTATTCACAGGTCTGTCAGCTCTTTGTGGCAGCAGACTGAGAACAAGGGAAGGCTAAACTAGAGTTAAAAATACTGTGATTCTGTGCTAAATGATGTGAAAAATGACTGTGGCTAAGGGTTTGATGCTAATATATAATTTTTTAGAGGTGGTGTAATATAGCTGCTGTCTCATACAGCTGTAATGAACAAATGTGCACAAAACTTCCATGACTCAATGGATCACCCTCATCTTTTGGCACAGTTTGGGAAGACATCCCTGGCTCTCTGTCTGGGGATTCATAAAACCTCAAACCACCCAAAATAAGAAGCTGGATAGTGTGGGAGCATCTGATACACCCTCAGTGAGAATGGCATTTACTTACTGAGGATCAGGCTCCCAACTTCTCCTGTATCTTCCAACTACTTCATTTAACTCCTTGTATTCTCCTGGATCTTTCAGCAATTAAAATAAATAAACTTCTTAATATTTCATGTCAAATCCAGATTCTCCCTCAGCACACCTGCCCTTTGGGATAGATGCAAGTGAGAATTACTTTCTTATCAAATTTGTTTTGAATCAAATCTATTTTAGAATGATGTAAGTGCTGAAGAACGCTGCAGGACTGTCCAAGTCCGTTAGCACTTTTAAGTAAACAAACAAAACCTGCTTTAATTTAGCCCAATTTCCAGGCCACCATGGTCAGAACCCAACTAAAAGCTCTTTGGGTATTAAAAAACAAAATCTAAATAGGAAACAGAAGCTCCACAAGGAGGAGGGCTCTGCGGGAACCCTCCTGCCTTTGGTCTGACAATCCAAAAAGTGTGTTCTGGTTTCCCCCAGCATCCGGTGCACTCCAGCAAAGTTTCTAAGTTTAAACTTCACTCAAAGCTTCAGTGTTCCTTAAATGGCACAGCTCAGCCTGGCTGGCAGAGCTGCAGCTCATGGTAAAGGAAGCCACCACCACATGAACACTTTCCCTAAATGCTGCTCTATATATTCTCAATGCTCAGCTCAGGAGTCGCTAAAATAAGCTCTTAAAATAACAACTTCAAACACTTCACAAGGCTGCAGCCTCTCAGAGGGGCTGGGTTTTCCTGCCTCGGGGTGCCTTAAACAAAGGATGCTCCATGCCATGACAGGAGAGGAAGGCTGAGCCCAGCTGGAGGACTAACGTAAGTCAATTAGGATCCGTTGGCTCTTAATTAGAGGATTTGTTATTTATCCCAGGCTGCCTCCCAGTACAAACTGGTGGCTGATGCCTTCTCTCTGGGATAAACAGGCACTCAGAAATGTGGGGGCTGACATGTAAAGAGTGTTTCTTTATCCTTTAATCTGAGCAAACAGCATTCAACTTTCAGGAGAATGAAATTAAATTACTCTTTTAAGCCCAAGTAAAAGCCCCCTCTGTTACATACAGCAAATTCTGCCTGTGACCACTGATCCTATCTACTGGAAAACCTGTGAAATAATCAAGACTCACAGAGTCATTTAGGCTGGAAAGAGCTTTGAGGTCATCAAGTCCAGCTGTTAACCCAGCACTGCCAAAGCCACCACAATACAAGCCAAGAAATTAACTGCAAAAGGTATTTTTTAAAAATCTGCAAATTAAAATCACATATATAAGAAACTGCTGTGCAATACCAGTGGTTTAGAGATAATGTCTCCTATGGAAGCCTAACACTTAATTATGGAAAATGAAATAAGAAGCATGGAAATTATAATTGGACAGGAGTCACTGATAGATCCACAGAACTGAGAACTCAAAAATCTTATGAATCCAGGGAAATCATATATGGGTCAACTTTAAAAAGAGCCCGGAAACACCAGGGAGCCCAAATCTCACTTCAAACACATATCCAAGTGTTTGTATCTGCAATTCCTCCTCCAGGAAGCTGAGCACCACCAACTCTCTGAAATTCAGACTTCTTCAAATGTATTCTGCTTTACATGGATTTCTGTCAGCACTCCTTCCTTCCCCATTATCACCTGCACCACAGACAGCACAAGAATTCACATGAAATCCCACAGAAAATGCAAAATCTCTGTAAAGCTGTGCAGTGACTCTGTCTCCTTTTCAGCTCTTCATGAGTTTCTCAGAGTGTTGGGAGAAAAGAGTTCTGGCTACACCAGGGAAGGAGGGAAGAACCGAAATGAGCAACAACCATCCCCAAAAACGCCCCGAAGGTGGGATATTGGGAAGGAATTGTTCCCTGTGAGGGTGGGGAGGCCCTGGTGGTGGTGACTCCCTGGAGTGTCTGTGCTGCCCTTGAGTGCTACATCGGCTGTGTCAGAGCATCTCTGCCCACTGCTCCCTGGGCTCTCCCTGCTCCAGCACAGCCCTTCTCCCTGGCACAGGGTTTGGGACAGCCAGAGGGACTCTGGCACACCCCATGGGGCAGCTGAAGCCACCCTGGGCAGCGGCACCACCTCCCACAGCTCCACCTGCACTGAGTTTCTTGATACAAGAGAGCACAGCACTGAAGAGTCTCCTGTCTGCTGCAACTGTAAAACGACAAAACATACAGCATTTTAAATTATTATATCTTGGCAAATTTTAATTATTACCCTCAAGATTTTTTAATAACATATATAACTTATTTACCTACAAATTCCGGCTCATGCTGGATGCTTTCACTCACGAACATATTAGTCATCACTTAATTATTGCTACCCAGCCTTATTAATATGTATAATACAGATAAAGAGCTCCCTGGCAGGGATGCATTTTAATGAAGGCACTGAAAGGCAACACGCAGTAACTTCTAGAAGGTTATGCCATGGTTGACAATAGCAAACCGAAGCAGCCCGAAGGGATGGGATGAGGTGTGGAAGGAGAAAAATCAAATTCGTTTAAATATTCTAATGATAAACTTAATTTGAGAGAGGACACCTGGGGCACAGGACAGACAAGGAAGGGGACACCCAGGGCACAGGACACTCGGGGCACGGGACACCGGGGACAGAGGACACACATGGCACAGGACACTGGGGACACAGGACACACATGGCACAGGACACCGGGGACACAGGACACACATGGCACAGGACCCCAGGAGCACAGGACACCAGGGACAGAGGACACCCATGGCACGGGACTCCGGGGGCACAGGACACCGGGAGCACAGGACACCGCGGACACAGGACATACATGGCACAGGATACCAGGGACAGAGGACACACATGGCACGGGACACCGGAGACAGAGGACACACATGGCACAGGACACCAGGGACACAGGACAGGACACACATGGCACAGGACACCAG
>VWZW01006310.1:83342-113305 GCA_013397115.1 Edolisoma coerulescens
ACCCCGAGAAAGGGCGGGAACTGGGATGTCCCCTCACGACCCCCGCTGCAAAGCGGGATCAGGAATGTCCCCTCACGACTCCGCGAAGGGGCGGGAACGGAGGTGTCCCCTCACGACCGCCGTGGCACGACTGGAGTCAGGGTGTCCCCTCAGGTCCCCCGCGGGAACAGAGGATGTCCCCTCACGACCCCCATGGCAGGGCAGGGACTGGGGGTATCCCCTCACGACCCCCGCCGAGGGAATCCACACTGTAATTCCCGTCACTGAACGCCGTTCGTTGTCCCTCAGCTCTCGGGGCGATGTGGAGCCCGGCCCCGCTGCGCGCCCTGGGCCGGCGGCGCCCCGGCCCCTGCGCGCCGCTGCAGCCCCTGACCCGCCTGCTCCGGAGGGAATATCGGGAGAAAACTCCGATCCTTCTGCTCCAGAGGGAATATCGGGAGAAAACTCCGATCCTCCTGCTCCAGAGGGAATATCGGGAGCTGCCGCTGCCGGGGCAGGGCTGGGGAAGGACAGAGCCCCTGCCTCCCCGCCGGTTTGTAAGCAATAAACCCAAATCCAGGCGGCATCCCAAAACATTCCCGGTTCTAGACGGACGTGTCCCCGCCGTGTACCGACATGTGTTCGAAGCGAATTTAAGGAACAGCGAGGCTGTGATTAAAAGGTAATAAACCGGTTTTGTGGAGTTTTAAAAGTGTTGCTACTTGTGGCAGGGTTTGAGAGTTCTTTATAGGAACTTTTAAAGTAAGGACAGTGTTTGCCCCGTGGAATAATGTAGCTGCCTCTGGATCCCTGGCAGTGTCCAAGGCCAGGTTGGACGGGGCTTGGAGCAGCTTGGGATAGTGGGAGGTGTCCCTGCCCCTGGCAGGGGTGGCACTGGATGAGCTTTAAAGTCCCTTCCAACACAAACCAGTCCAGTGTTCACAAACCAGTGAAGTGTTGACTGAAATACCCAAATCGAGGTGCAAACTATTTAAAACAGTGCCATGTGTTGTTTTGCATATATTGCCGAGAAATACTTTTTCCAGACCTTCGTAACATTTGTTTCGTGTTGCATTTTGAATGCAAAGACGTAAATGGTGACTCACACACTCCTGACGGAGCAGGGGATGGGTGCTGCAATCCATCATGATTTACGGATAAAACAGGAAAATGCGTTTTATGTGTTTGTCTTGAAGGATCAGATGGCAAAATTGCAAAGGCCTTTGTTCAAGGGGAGTGATCCAGGAGCTGGAAGCAAAGCTTTGGAAAACACACTGTGCCCTCCTGTGGTGGCATTGAGGACATGATTAAAATCCTTAGCTTTTTCCTCCGGAGTTTTTCCAACCTCCACAGCGAGCAGGGAGCCACACTCAGATCATAGAGTCACTCACAAAGTGCTGTGTGAGTCTTTGTGTCAAACAACATTTATAGGTAAAGGTGATGCATCTCTGGGGAAAATGTGTTTGAAATAAAGGAAGAACTTCGTTTATTTAAGACCAAAATTGAGATACCACATTTGCTTACGGTTTATTCAGTTTTTTATCTGTACATGGTGCTTCCCTGACAATCACATTGGGTAATCACTTCCACCTTGTGACCCTGCAGTGTTCCCTGCTTTTAGTATATCTTCCAGATTTAGTAATTTATTCTACTTCCCAGTTACTGATTTTTGTCAGATAAATTTGTTGCAGGAACTGAGAGAGGAATCTCTTGGCTGGATTCTTCCCTGGAGTAGTTGGAACATGGAGGTTCATGCTGAATTAGGACAGGCACATTATGATAGCCTCATTATTATATATTTTATTATTGGCTTTATTAAACAGCTTTTGCATAGCAAAAATGAAATTTTGCTTTAAATAATAGACCTTTGCTTTTTATTACACCTTGTAAAAACAATAATCTGGAAATGTGAATTTATCTTCATTTTCATGCCATTTGTGTGAAAACTGTGCAATATATTTAAGTTCAATCTGCTAAAGGGTAACTTGTAAGGAAAATTGTTTGGGTCAGGAGGGACCTCAAAGCCCACCCAGTGCCACCCCTGCCATGGGCAGGGACACCTCCCACTGTCCCAGGCTGCTCCAAGCCCCAATGTCCAGCCTGGCCTTGGGCACTGCCAGGGATCCAGGGGCAGCCACAGCTGCTCTGGGCACCCTGTGCCAGGGCCTCCCCGCCCTCCCAGGGAACAATTCCTTCCCAATATCCCATCCATCCCTGCCCTCTGGCACTGGGAAGCCATTCCCTGTGTCCTGTCCCTCCAGCCCTTGTCCCCAGTCCCTCTCCAGCTCTCCTGGAGCCCCTTCAGGCCCTGCAAGGGGCTCTGAGCTCTCCCTGGAGCCTTCTCCTCTCCAGCTGAGCACCCCCAGCTCTCCCAGCCTGGCTCCAGAGGGGCTCCAGCCCTGGAGCAGCTCCAGGGCCTCCTCTGGACAGGGCAGGTTGAACTTCTCATCCACCAACACCCCAAATCCTCCCAGGGCTGCTCTCCATCCGTTCTCCTCCAGCCTGTGTCTGTCCTTGGGATTTTCCCTGCCCAGGGGCAGGACCTGCACTTGGCCGTGTTGAACTCCTGAGGCTCTTCCAGCCCCAGCTCTCCACCTGTCCGGGTCCCTCTGGAAGCCCTCCCTGACCGCCCCCCACAGCTTTGTTCCCATGAACCGAAACTTTGTTTTTTTCCATCAGATACTCGGAATTGCTCGAGAGGGTGAAGAAAGGAGGGGGAGAAAACGCCATCCTGCGGCACACGCAGCGTAACAAGAAGCTGTTCGTGCGGGAGCGCCTGAGGCTGCTGCTGGATGATGGGGATTTCCTGGAGCTGTCCCCGCTGGCTGGGCTGGACATGCCCTACGGGGATGTCCCTGCTGCCGGCTGCCTCACGGGTAATGCCTGGCAGTGGAATGTTGGGGAACTGGGAAAGGAAAACAGGAGGAAAAAGGACGTGTGGAATAAGGTTAATGGGGTATTTTAGTATTTAAGTGCTTTCCTAGGAAAAGTGAGCACTAGTTTTGTCCAGTTCTTATTCCCAACAGGGAAGAGTTCAGCCACTGCTGTATTATTATTATGGGAAATCTGGGAGAAACCTTTAAAAAAAAATTCTTTCATTTCTTCTAGATTTAGTAATTTATTCTACTTACCAGCTACTGATTTTCGTCTCAATGAATGTAGGGTGATGTGTCAAATCAGCTGTTGCCTCCTAAAGGAGAGGGGACAAAGTGGCTGTGAGAAACAGGAGCTGTGATGTACATTTTGAAGTGTTTTTCAAATCGTAGACAGTTGCATTTTCTATGCAAACATTATCTCTTTAAACTGGAACAGCTCTTCAAAATGAAATTTAATTGAAATTCAATGAAATTCAATTTCATTCAATATCAGCGAAATTGCATTTTGAAGAGTAGTTCCAGTTTAAAAAGTAACTAGAAGAACAGTATGAAAACCTTTTTTTCATCACAGATTGTTATATTTTTCTGTTTTATAGGGGTAATTTTTCATTGCCTTCCCTTTTATCTCAACGGTTGGGAGTCACAATGTATTTTTTTGTTACATTGTCACCAGAAGTGAGTAAATTTATTTGAGGTTCTGCCTTCTGTCATTTAGATTATTTTTTAAAACACTGTTATTCCAGAGAAGAGGGTAGCTTTCTTCCTTGTGTGATATTTTCAGTTTAATTTGGAGTTTCTTGATGCAACATTACTGAAAAAAACTCCTGAAAAAATTTCCCCCTTGTTTTGTCTGTTATTTGAGAGAGTCCTGATAAATATCTGTGGTACCACTTACAGGAATTGGCAAAATCTGTGGGGTCTGGTGTGCCTTCATTGCAAGTGATGCCACTGTGAAAGGAGGAACAATTTACCCAATTGGAGTGAAAAAACAATTAAGAGCCCAGGAAATTGCCATGGAGAACAGGCTGCTGTCTGTGCACCTCGTGGACAGTGGGGGAGCCTTCCTACCCCTGCAGGTACTGCTGGCACCTCTGCAGAGCAGAAAATACCAGTATTTATTTCATCACTTATGCTAATCTTGCATCTCCCACCTAATCAGAGATTAGAAACCCCAGTGAGTGGGCTGGACTGCTTTTGTGTCTTTAATAAATGAGTACATGGTGGGAGGTGTCTATTTTCATTTCAGAACCTTTAAAGTATTCTGTATTTTAGTGTCCTGTTTGTGCCAGTGATGCACTAAGCTCTGTGGCCTTTAAAAGTGGAGTTTTTGCAGTTCTGACTGCAAAATAAGAATTTGAACAGTTTCTTTTGCAAAATGCAGAGATCATCCTCTCACGGAGACTGTAGCTGTTCTCTCTCCACACTGAGGGCAAGCACACAGGAAAAGTTTTTGCCTGGAATTGTATCCAAAACTGAGTAGAAAAGGAAACTGCTGAAGGCATTTCACAGATAAAGCAGAACCACCACCCTTCCCTTCTCCACATTCACAGTCAGTTTGTGTAGAATATATTGGTTTCAGAAAAAATCACAGAATTTAACCTCTGCTTTCAAAACACATGGATATTTTTGAGGGATTTGACAATGTATAATGGAATAAGTACCATAGTGAATGCTATATATGAAAGGTTCAGGAGTGATTCTTAATGGGGACCTTCCCAGTGTCAGTTTTGGTGTGTTTGGGAATGAATGGAGTGAAGGGGAACCATCAGCTTTTGTAGTTAACATTAAAAATCCCTTTTTCTGTTGCCTGCCCCTCAGTCAGAGCTGTTTCCTGACAAGCTGCACGGTGGCAGGATTTTCTACAACGAGGCAATCATGTCTGCCATGGGAATCCCTCAGGTACAGTGCCACGGGGAGTGCAAGGGGGTGTAGGAAAGGTGCAGATGTGTAGTAAATCTTGTTCCTGCTGGTATTTCTGTCTCTGCTTTGTTCTCTGAGCTGTGATTTAGCACTTTCTGCATTTCTGAAACAACTTTGGGCTTTGGTTTTGCCATTCCTGTCCCCTCTCCAGCACGGCTGTGGTTTGTGTCCCCTCAGGTGGCCGTGGTGTGTGGCTCCTGTGTGGCTGGAGGTGCCTACGTGCCCACCATGGCTGAGGAATCCGTGATCATAGATAAAATTGGGACACTGTTCCTTGCTGGGCCACCCCTGGTGAAAGCTGCCACGGGGGAAGATGTCTCTCCTGAGGACCTTGGAGGAGCCAGGCTTCACTCACAGTACGTGGAATATTCTCCAAAATACGAGAGAATTTGGCATGCTGGGCTTTAAAGGAATGTGGCACTGGCATTTCAGATCAGGGCTAAGAGTGGAACCTGTGGTCACACTGGTTTGCCTTCTCGGGTTCAGGGGTTTGGGTTAAATCAGCCAAATGGAAGTAAAATTAGGTTATTTATGGGGTGAGGGAGGGACTGGTCAGGTTGGATTTGGATCTCTGTTGTTCCACATACTTTTGGAACAACTTCAGGCAAGTCATTTCCTCTGTGCCTCACAGGGAGCAGTTATGGAAGAGGGATGCTATCTCCTCTTTTCCAAGTGTTTTCCAGAATACACATATTTAACCCAGCTATGCTGCATGGAATACATTCCTGTCTTTATATCTTGGCTGCAACCACTTATTTTGAAACAATTCCTGAAGTTTCTTCTCCTGATTTCCCTTTTTTATATTGTTTGCAACAACAGCATAATGAAAATAAATTCAAAGGTGTTTCTTTAAGAAAAGATAAACACAAAAGTCACAGGGAAGGACTTCTCCTTGCTGTGAATTTGATTTGGAATTGGACTGCACAGAAATTCCACTGGGCTACTGCTTTCAGCTCATTCATACAGAACCAAGTCACACAGTATTTCCACAGGGCATTTGGAGAGTCTCAGCTTTTTTCCTAGAGTTTGGAATGTCTCTCAGAATTCAGAACTCATTAATTCAATGCTAATTAATGTCTCTCTCTCCTAGAGTCAGTGGCTGCTCTGACCATTTTGCACCCTCAGAAGAGGAGGCCTATGAGTGCATTCGTAATATTGTCTCCACCTTTAACTGTGAGCCAGTGCCAGAGGAGGACAGGGATCATGACAGTCCCTTGTACAGCCCTGAGGAGCTCCTGGGCCTGGCACCACTGGATTATGGCTGTACCCTTCCTGTCAAACTGGTAAGGGAGCAGGGATTTCATTCCTGCATCCTTCACTCTGCTCTATCCCACAGCTCCAGGTGTTACTCTGAATTATTACCTCATCTGTTGCCAGCCTGTCTTAAGCCTGCAACAAAGCAGGATGGCAACCATTTCGTGGGACTATAGAAAATATTTAACCTGAAATCCTGCTGGAGATGAGATTATCCCAGATTGTGCCAGTGCTGCCCATCTTTTCTCCATGCACTTTTGAGATACTTTATGTCAGCATGTCTTGCACTGTGTTGGCTGCCTTGAGAACACACACCCTGTTAATATCTGGTTTTCTCTTCCCCTGCCTTTTTGGCTTTTCCCAAGTATTCAAAATTGTGCCTTGTAAAAGAAATGGTGAAATTACTGACTGAAAAACAACACAGCTCAAAATAAACTTGTTTGAGGTTGGGACACGTGCTAATGCTTAAGCAGAGACATGCAGAGCTGCCCACACTGTTTTCATTGTGTTCTGCATGAGATTTAGTCTCCAAGGATGTGAATCCAGTATCTTTTCCAGTGGTAAATCCCTGCACTTGAGGGAATTGACTGTAGAAAGCTTTTAACTGAAGGCAGCTTTTAACTGTGTTGGAAAAAAGCATGAGCTGTATGAACCAAGCATTTCTTATGCACATAATCTGAAACTGCACACACTGGGGTTTGGCTTTTGCTTTTTTTACATTTTTATGCACAGGAACAACTGTGCTTTGTAAAACTGAAATAATTTTGGAGTTGTCTTTTGTCTTAAAATACACAGTTGGTAATTAAACTGAACACAAATTGGATGGTTTGTGCATATTGAGTATTTAGCAAGTCACCCAAAGACCCTCTGTGCTCAGCTTGCATAACTCAGGTCTTCTCCTATTTGAACAGAGCATTTTTTTTAGCAGAGCTCTCCTATTTTCACTTCAATTTCTCTAGAAAAGTCTGTATGTTTCTTTGCAGATTCTGAGCCGTCTGGTGGATGGAAGCAGATTCCAGGAATTCAAGGCTACTTATGGAACAACATTAGTGACAGGATTTGGCCATGTGGAAGGGTATGGCTGGGAACAGTCACCATCCAAATAAATTGGCATGGGTTTCTCAACAGCTTTTGTGTCCTCAGCAGGCTTTGCACCATTCCAATCATTTCTAGCATTCAAAAAGGGAGAATCATGGAATTGTTAAGGTTGGAAAAGACCTCTCAGATCGTGGAGTCCAACTGTCCATGTTTGTTCTGTAGGCACTTGGTGGGGATAGTGGCCAACAATGGGGAGCTGGCTCACGATGCTGCTCTCAAGGGCAGCCACTTTGTCCAGCTCTGTGGCCAGAGGGGAATTCCCATCCTCTTCCTCCAAAACACTGCTCCACAGCCAGCAGGGCCTGCAAGCATCTCACAGGTATGGCAAGTTCATTAAAATATATTTCAAGCAACTTCTAGTTCTTGTTGTGCTTTTTAAAATTTGTTAACCGTTAGGAAAATAATTTTTCAACCACTCTTGGTGGTTCAAACCATGAAGCTTCATAATGACTTTGCTAATGATTGCTAAGATTATGAATTTGCTAAGATTTAAGAACATTCTGATTTGAATTTTAAGCAGGCCTGGATGCTAATATAGAGTGATACTGTTCAGATAGTAAGGCAGGCTGTAAAACTTGGAATGTGGAGTGCTTTTGACATTGAAATACAGCTCATTGATTCCTCTGATAACTCTGCACTCCAGAAAATTGGCTGTTTCTCTTTTTAAAGCGAAGGCATTAAAGCACAGTAGGTTTTGTCCTGGGCTAGGGAGAGTAAAACATCCATTCAATTTCAGATCTGTTTCTGCAGAATTGTAAATAAATGGATGATTTAGAAATACAAGTTTGGTGGGAGTGGAGGGAATCTAGAATAAAGTCTTAAAGGACCTAAAATATCAACTTTCATTCCAGGCAGAGGCTCATTCCAACAGGCTGAAGGCCCAGGCCTCCATGATGGCTGCAGTTGCCTGTGCTGCTGTTCCCAAAATAACCATTGTCTTTGGAGGCTGTTTTGGGAGTGACAGCTACGTCATGGTACGGGTGGCACCAGGCTTGGGGACACACCTGTCACGCTGCTCAAGTGTCACTGCGTTTCTAAAACACAGCTGGGTAACTCGAGCGCTGAACTAATATTTAAGAAATGCAACATGGGATGTGATTGCTGAAAAGGAAACATGGAAGCATTAAACATGGAAGTGCTTGGAATTCAAAATTAAGTATTAAAATAGCACTACTGAAGGCGGGGGGGATGGTGGTGGTTCCTGGCACAGGGTGTCTGTGCTGATCCAGGACCTGAGTCATTAATGCTTTACAAATCCACCTGTGTCCTTGGCTGTGCCATCCCACAGACACCTTTTCATGATTCATCTCAGGGAGTTTGCTCTGTTTTTTGGTTTTTTTCTTGTAGTGTGGGAGATCATTCAGTCCAAACTTTCTGTTCCTCTGGCCCAATGCAAGAGTTGCTCTTGTGGATTCTCGACATTTCCCCACAGTCCCACCAGCTGGGGACTCGGCAGGAGAGGAATTGGAGCTAAAACAGGAGAGGAATTGTACAGGAGAGGAATTGGAGCTAAAACAGCTGAAGGCAAAGTAAGGACATTCAACATAAACCTTACAGGAATTTCGTTGTTAAATTACCTACTTTTGTTCATCTTACAGAACAACACATCCCAAATTAATGAAGCAAACATGAATCTACTGGAAAAGTATTTTAAATTTCCATGCGATTCTATGTCTTTACTGCAGAATGGTCAGCTCTGTTATTTACTGGTTTCTGATTAATTTTAACAGCAGTACTATCCATTCTCTCCAGAGGGATGTATTTGCCAGTTTCATCTGTAGTTTTTTTTCACTGCTCTGCTGTTTTTATTGTGCTTTTAAGCCTGTTCTATTCTCTGCCCTCTCCAGGCTAGATGAAGAAAGCAGTGCCTTTTACTCCTCTTCCAGACTCTGGGATGATGGGATCATCCTACCTCAAGACACCAGAAAGGTGGGTTTTCCTTTTAGGCCATTTTGTTCTCCAATCTCACAAGGGGTGAACGTGACTCACTCAAGGTTGGCAATGTGCTACTGATTCCAGACCTGGGGCTGCCATTCTCACTCCATGGAATTTATCCCTGTAATTCTCATCCTGTCTCTTCCCCATTAGTTTATCCAAAAAGTTTCTCTTGAATTCTGGTTATTTGACCACACCATTTCCTCATTGAGCCTCTCCTTTACTTTACCATGATTTGATTCTGCATCTGAATCCCTTCTTTCCATATAATTACCCATATCTTTACTCTTTGAAGTTCAGGCTCCTCAGAATTCCTTTTGTTTCCATTCTTTTACAAAAAGCAACATCCTAGGATAATTTTCTCTTCCTGCTTTTAATTTGCTGTGTACATTTGGGATGCCTCCCTGCCTTTTTATTGATTTGAAATTGGCAGACATCCCTCCCTCCATTAGGTTCTTTCTGAAAGCTGCTGCCTTTGTTCTTTTTTTTTTTCCCTTTTTAGATTGTTTATTAGCATTAAAAATGTTCTCTGCACTTCTGAAGTTTGTTTACTTGAAGATCTCAATCTGTCCTGGTTTCAGCTGGGGTTAAATCACAGCACAACCCTTCTAAATATGGTACATATTTATGGAACTATGTGGATGGTAAATATTTCCATGGAGTTTATGGGAACTTTGATAATGGGAGAGCACCAAGAAGTTTTTTTTAGTCCTAGAGCCCTGAAATCCCCACTTTATGAGCTACACATGAAAATATGTGAGAGTTGAACTGTTCATTTTCCCATGTTAGGTGTTTCACAAAAAGAAGGAATAAATTAGTAAGTGCAGAACTAGTGAGTTTTACTGGGTTTTTTTTTGTTTGTTTGGGGCTCATTGTTTATATTGTTTTTTGTTTCTGATTAGGTGATTGCCCAGTGCTTAGAGATCATGGAACAGAAGAAGTCCCAGGCTGTGTCTCCCTGTCCCTATCCCATCATCAGGATGTAACTGCAGCCCTCCCAAACCAGAACCCTCTGTCAGAACTGTGAGTGTAAAGATTTTCTAATTCTTTGATACCATTAATAAAAATGTTGAACTGTTGAAGACAAACAAGAATTCAAAACAGATTTTAAATCTACCAGCAGGAAATTTTTATTTTCAACCTCTTTTAGCCTCGTTTAACATCAGCTGAAAGTTTATTTTGGGAGAAGGAAGGATTAAGCTGAACATCTGTAGCACTCTAAGGAAGAAAAGCCAGCCCAAGGGGTAACAATTGCTTGATTTTTTCACGTCCATGTTTTAACATGAAATCCAGAAATCAAGGAACTGCACTTGGACAAAAGAAAGGGAAAAGAGCAAACACACAAGGGAAGGTGTGCAGTTTGCAGCCTTAGTGAAGAACAAAACTCTACCTGCCACCCACTTGAGATTCCCAAAGCAGCTGTGGAAAGGCTCCACTCGGATTGCTCTGAGGATACTACAGCAATGACAAGGATGGTATTTAAATCCATAATCCTTCAGTATAGGCTAAAAATTCTCAATCATCCAACAGAGCACAGCCTGTGGTACACAATATTACCACCTCGTGTAAAAGTGTTGCGGTTACTCTCTGCTCTTTCAGCATCTTTCACTCTGCTGCAGCTACAAAGTTTAATTTTGCATAAACAAAACCTCTCCACCACCCCAAACTTGTGGTTTAATGGGAAATAATACCAAAGGGTGCATTTAAAAAATACCTGATTAACCATTTTGAAGAATCATCGACAAGACTGAACTGCTCGATCTGAGTTAAGCAGCCCCACGAATGCAAAGGGCTGTGGAAGGAGTTTGGGTCACCTGTAAACGGAGACTGCACCTTTTGGGAGCTGGAAGGAGCCCAGGCCAGGTGCTGCTGTCTGTGGTCACGCTCTCTTGAAGCACCCATGGAATGTCACGGGAATCTTCACCTCCACCTCAGCCCTGGCCACCTCGCTCATGTCTTTGGCGTTGAGGATGAGGAGGAAGGCGGGCTTGGGCCCCGCCCCCGGGCTGACCACGATGCTCAGCACCACCCCTGCAAGGTGAGAACACAACGGGTGCGGCCCAGGTGGGTGTGGGCTCTGTCTGACCCCGGCTGGGCACGGTGAGAGCAGCCCTGGCACTCGGGATACTGGAAATCCTGGGAGTGCTGTGTGACCATCCATCCTGAGGGACACGGGCAGGGACACAGCACAGGCTGCCCAGGGAAGCTGTGGCTGCCCCAGCCCTGGAAGTGTCCAAGGCCAAGTTCAAGGCTTGGAGCACCCTGGGACAATGGAGGGTGTCCCTGCCCATGGCAGGGGGTGGAACAGGATGAGTTTTAAGGTCCCTCCCAACCCAAAAATTCCATGATTCTAGTTTTAATTTTCCCCCATTTCCTCAGAAATTTACCGCCAATGTTAGCACCTGTCCCATCTCATCCAGGAGCTGCCTGCAGGCTCTGCCCTGCCCAGCTGTGGCACAGCCCTGCAGCCAGCCTGGTGCCAGCTGACACAGCCCTTCCCAATCCCAATCCCAATGCCACCAGCCCCGCCAGCATTACCATCATCTTCCTCCAGCGCATCCGGGTGGGAAACGAAGATCGGCTCCGACGGGTATGAATCCGGCTCCTGCCACACCCAGGTCTCCTTGGTTTTAACATTCAGCTTGCAAAGCTAAAGGTGGGGAAAACCCAAAACCCCAGAGCTCAGAAATACTCTTTGTTGTCCCCAAATTGAAGCCATCCCCCAGTGGCTGATAGTTACCCTGTCTGGGACAAAGTGGTTCAGCCCCAGCCCGTAGGTGTACGTGTACGGCTTCCCACCGTACTTCCTGTAGTTGATCTGGGGGAATTCAAAGGCTACAAGGAAAAATAAATATAGAATTGCTGAGGATTAGTGGGACACGGTGTGCAGGCAGCACTTGTGCTGCTGTGGTCTGGGGGAGCTGGGGTGTCCTTGTACCGTGACGTGGTCCTGAGAAAATCACCTCTGGCTCCAGCCAGATGGTCTCATCACTGTGCAGCGTCGCTGTGGCTGTTGTGTAGGGCAGGGTGACCAGGTTCTTCCCTGTGTCAGCCTGTGACAAAGAGAAATACCCAAGACATTGGAGAAAATTTTGAGTTTATTTGCAGAGAACTGTAGCAAACAGCACTGAACAGGGAAAGCAGCGACGCGCAGCAGAGCCTCAGCGGGCGGCAGGAGGCAACTGCTGCCGTGTTCTTGGCAGTGCTGCAAGAACTGTCCTGTTCCTCAGCCTAAACACAACTTCCCTCCCTCCTGAAGGCATTCAGAGGTTTCATTAAGCACTGCCACGTGGGCTTGCACTTCTCACTTGATCCACAGCCCAGTGAGCTCCGTGAGCAGCTCGGTTGACCAGCATCCCCAGCAGCCCTTGGCCCACCCGCCGGCCACCACGAGCAGGGTCATGGAAAGGAGCCCAGCAGCTGCCAGCCAGAGAGCTCTGTCTGTGCCAGCCTGGCAGCTCCAGGGACCTCACACCGAGGGCTGGAGGATTTAACCACACGTGCTTGTGCTGTGGCTGCTCCCTTCTGGGCTATCAGCAGCTCTGGGATTAACTGCTACCCCACAGGCTCTGCTGTGAACAGTAACATATGGAGTCATCAGAGAGTTTGGGTTGGAAGGGACATTAAAGCTCATCTCATTTTCCTTGCCGTGGGCAGGGACACCTTCCACTAGACCAGTTACTCAGAGCTCCATCCAACCCAGCCTTGGACACTTCCAGGGGTGAGGCAGCCACAACCTCTCTTGGCAACCATATAAATAAACTAGAAAAACATTGATCAACTAAAGAAAATCTAAAGTTTCTCTGAAGGCCCATACTTCAAGTTTCCCCTCTTAATAAAAACGTTGAATTTGGAGTAAATGGGGCAGGAGCCTGGCAGGGAGTGGTGCAGACTCCAGTACCTTGTCGATGCTCAGGGGCAGGACGTATCTGCGGGCCTCGGGCTGCGGGGCCTTCTCCGCGTGCCGCTTCACCTCGTCCCAGTTGCCCCGTAAGTTGGCCAGGTACAGGTAATTGTAAACAAACTCAAACCTGCACAAAACAGCATCACAGAGAGAAACTCAGCTGGGCTTTGCAAGTGGGGGTGAAGTGTAGGTGGTTTTTGCCTAAAATGCAGTAGAATCATAGAATGGTTTGGGTTGGGAGGGGCCTTAAAGTTTATCTCGTCCCAGCCCCTGCCATGGGCAGGGACACCTTCCACCATCCCAGGTTGTTCCAAGCCCCGTCCAACCTGGCCTTGGACACTGCCAGGGATCCAGGGACAGCCACAGCTTCTCTGGGCAAACAGAGTGACACAAGCCCCAGCCCAGCTCCTTGGCAGAGCTGAGCTGGGTGTGCACCACAGCCCCTGTCAGGAAACCCAGCAACTCCTGGTGTTCCACACAAGCACGGGAAGGGGCTTGGAGTAACCTGGTCTAGTGGAAGGTGTCCTTGACCATGGCAGGGAGTGGGACAAGATGAATTTTATGGTCCCTTCCAACCCAAAGCAGTCTGGAATTCCATGATTCTGTGCCAGGAGCAGCTCAGCTCAGGGTGTCCTGGGTATGCAGCCAACACAGGGTTGAGCTTCATCATTTCAATGCCACATTTCTGTGTTTACATGAAGAGCAGCATTCAAGCCTCACCCACACCCTGCTCATTGCAGCCCCAGGAGCCAGAATAGAATCAACCCTTCAGCAGTCACTAACATTTACTAAAGATAAAAGTAAATAAAAGATAAAAATAATTTTTTCTTGGAAAATGAGTGTCAAACAGGCTCCCTGCACCTCTGGAGAGCTCCATGCTGTATAGTCTACATGTCACCATGTGTGAATGCTTAGATGGGTTGATGCAAGTGCCAGAGGCCCCAGGAGGGATGTGCCAGGCCGTGTCTGGTGCAGGGGGCAGTCATGATGCCCAGGGAGCCCTGGACTCACCCCTTCCAGGTGCACAGGTCCACGATCAGGAACCCGTTGTCCTCGTAGGTGTTGATGTGGTGGAAGAGGTTGAAGGCCGAGGTGCGGTACTTGAGGTTGAGGAGTCTGCCTTTCTTCTTCTCTGCCACGTGAAGCCACACCTGAAAACCACACAGCAGCTGGGCTTAGGCTCAGGGAAATGAAGGTGAAGCCAAGACCATGGACCTCCCAACCCAGGTCTGGCTGCCCAGTGCAGCCCAGTTTGGGATGACCCCACGCTTACCCCCATGGTCTCGTTGGACTCGAAGCAGTCCATGTAGTTGGCTCCCCAAAGGCTCCAGGAGGAGAGGAACTTGAGGAGGTTGATTTTCACTGGTGTTTCCACAAACACAAAGTAGTTTGGGGTCAGCCCAAAGCTGTTGGGAAAGGCAGGGGAGCACATCAGGCTCACTGGGGTCAGTTTGGACAAAAACCATGGAGCTGCTCATCTTAAGCACAAGCATCATTTCTCAAAATTACCCTGATTTTGGTTAATCACCTAATTTTCATTGCTGATTACATGTGAGAACCAGTCCCTGGTTCCAGCTGACCTGCTGACCCCATGGAACGTTACCTGTGGACATAGGAGGGCTTAAACCTGTCACTGCAGGGGAACTGCACCACCACCTCCGACCTGTTCATGGGGTCTTGCTTGTCTGGAATGGGACAAGTGAGAGGTTATGGAGGTCTTACCCACACTTGGTCAGTACTTACAGCATCTACCCAGCAAATTTCTGCCTTTAACACAAAATTCATCATTTACAAACCACCTGGAAGTGGTTTAAATACAACATTAAAAAAAAAAATCTACAGGAGCTTGAAAGAAACCTAACTCGATGACAAAGTTCATTCAAAGGATAAAGAAATTATTTATAAGGGAAAAGTTTCCCAGCTGGCTCAGGGGTGAGATTGACTGACCTGCCTGCAGAGGAGGAATCCGGATGATGTTGTAGGCCAGGGCAAAGTTTTTTCCAAAGCAATTCCCAATGTTGTAAACTGTGCCATCGTTCTCAATGTGGGGATGAGCTGTTGCCCCATTGATGGACACATATTTACAGAGATCCACCTGGAGAACAGCATGGACAGAGTCAGGAGCTTCCCTGGCAGGAGGTGGGAAGGCACCGGCTCGGCAAGGTGGCGTGATCAGCACATCCTCGCTCTGAGTGTGGGAGGTTCCTCTCGAAGTCTGCAACCGAGCTCTGATTTGCAAACTCCAACCCAAATTTGAAGATGCTCCAGGGGCTGGAGCCCCTTGGCCATGGGAGAGCTGGGGGTGTTCGGCCTGGAGAAGGGAAAGCTCAGGGGGGACCCTTCCAATCCAGACCCTTCCAGCCCCTAAAGGGGCTCTAGGAGAGCTGGAGAGGGACCTGGGACAAGAGCCTGGAGGGACAAGAATGCATGGTTAGATGGGATATTGGGAAGGAATTGTTCACTGGGAGGGTGGGGAGGCCCTGGCACAGGGTGCCCAGAGCAGCTGGGGCTGCCCCTGAATCCCTGGCAGTGCCCAAGGCCAGGCTGGATGGGGCTTGGAGCAGCCTGGGACAGTGGGAGGTGTCCCTGCCCCTGGAAGGGGTGGCACTGGATAGGATTTAAGCTCTCTCCCAACCCAACCCATTCTGTGACTCCATGATTTTCATTTTAGTTTTACTCCTCCACACCTCTATCAGCCTGGGACAAAGACCCACCTGCTTGATGGTCTCCAGGGTGTCTGGGTTAATCCTGGTGATGAAGTTGGTCTCAGTACAGGCATAGTAATCCTCGCCCACGGGGTAGACATTCACCAGGGCATTATCTGTGACCTCCACACCTTTGAAGTAGGAGAAAAACCTGAGCAGAGAAAACCAACAGGCAGTCAGGGGCTCCTGGGAAGCAGTAACTCTGTAGGACATCCCAGCAATGTCTGCACCACCCCGAGGTACCTGGAGAAGATGTTCTTGCAGGGGTCTGGGTAGGCGTAGGTGCCAAACTCCGTTATCACGATCCTCTTCTCCGTCATGGCTCGCACGTAGCAGTCGGTCCGGAGAAACCTGGGAGGGCCAGGAGGAGAAAGTCTGTGACAGGTGACACCAGGCTTACAATAAACACAAATATTCCTGTGATGAACCTCAGGAGAGCTCTGGGATCTGCAGGTCCCCACAGCCTCACGCTGCATTTGGATCTGGGTTCAGTGATACCACTGCTAGAGCTCTTCCAATAACCACATGGACTCGGCAAAACCGGTGTCTCCCGCAGGCACAGCCTGTCCCCAGCATTTCAGACATACAAACGCTTCCTTCTTTATTCTTTTTTCCTGGAAAGCTGGCACGTACCTTCGGTGGTAGGTGACATGCCCCTCCTTGAAGTCGAACTTGTGGAGCAGTGCCTGGCCATCAAAGAGGTGGTAGAAGGGCTCCGAGCCCACCTCGAACAAGCCAGGACCACATCTCAGGAGGCTTCCTCGCAGCCAGGTGGGAATCCTGCCTGTGGGAGAGGCAGCGTTGGGATGGGCATGGCCAATCAGACCAAGGAAGTTTTACCATGACAGCAAAAAGAACAAAACTTCAGACTCATTTTTAAAATTTTTTAAACTTGGTGTCCAAACACACATGAGCTCTTGAAGCTCTGATTTCTTCACCTCCACACCTGCTGTGGACCAAGACATTCAGTACTGAAATGTCTAAAGATCCTCCCACCCAATCTGACCTTTCTCTACCCAAATCAGCAGCCCTGTGAGCTCCTTCACACCCAGCCCTTGTAAAGCCCCTGAGCTTCAGGAACAAAGGAGAGCAGAAAGAGAGGAGGCCCCAGACCAACCTGTGACGTGGGCAGTCACTGGAGTGGACAGCTCCTCCACTGTCTCAAAGAGCTTCTTGTAGCCTCCAGCGGGATGCTCCACCCTGAAAGGGGCAGAGCTGGGTGAGCCCGGAGCAGAGTTGGGAGCCCCCTCCCAGGGAGGGACGGATCTTTCTGCATGGAATGATCCACGACTTGCAAAGAACTTGAGGGAGGGAGGAGAAGCAGCTTTTCTGAGGGGAAAGGCTCTGAGGCTCCAAACAGCTACTGAGAACTGTCCTGAGCACGAGGAGGGACAGGGACACCAAGGGGACAGCCCATACTGCAGCCCAACAAACCCAGGATACCTGAATCATCTGGAGGCAAAATCCAGTTGGATCTCCCAGCTCTTTGAAAAGCCTTTTTTCTCCTTTTTGCTTTATTTCTTCGGGTTTTTTTTTAAAGCAAAGAATTATTTGTTGCACTCCAATTTTATCTACTGCAAAGCCCATGAAGACACACCAGGCACAGGCTGGTGAACTGTGCGCAGAGAAGCTGTGGCTGCCCCTGGATCCCTGGAACTGTCCAAGGCCAGGCTGGACAGGGCTTGGAGCAGCCTGGGACAGTGGAAGGTGTCCCTGCCCATGGCAGGGGTGGCACTGGATGAGCTTTACGGTCCCTCCCAGCCCAAACCATTCCAGGATTCCATGATTCTGCTCCAAATTCTGGTCAATCCTCTGGAACCTGGAGATGAGTCTGTTCCCCCAGACCAGAACCACACCTTGGCAGGAGATGGACCAGCATGAACACATGGAGACCTCCCCCCTCCTCTTCCCCTCCAAACCCTGCTGCCCCCAGCCCCACAGCAGCCCCAGCCAATGCTCCATCTGGGATGTGCTCCCCTGGAGAGGAGCTTCAGGAATACTCACTGGCTGTACATCCTCGTGGATGAAGGGCCTGAGCCTCCAGAGCCAAGCACAGAGGCAGAGCTGTGCTGGGTATTTATGGGGTTGGGTATTTATGGGGTGCTGAGCCCTGCCCAGGGCAGCCCCATCCCAAAACAGCCCCCACCAATGAGAGCACCCCGGGAACAGAGCCGGCTTTCAGCACCAAAATCCTCCCCGGGCTTTGGGAGCTTTTGTCCTGCTGTTCACACAAAAAGGGGCTTTCACTGTTTTTCTGAGACCTAAATTCTTCCCAAGCAGAAGTGATTACAAAGAAAAAAACCCAGGCAGGAGTGAAACGGAGGGCGCTGGAGCCGTGCCGGGAGCTGGCACCGGCACTCGGCTCTGCAGGGACCCTCCTGGCTCCTCCAGAGCCTCACCCAGGAATGAGGTGGCACTGGAGACACCAAAAGAAAATGCTGCTGTCAAACATCAAGGAATCTCCTGAGCTGGGAGGGACCCACAGGGATCTGTGATCCAGCTCCTGCCCTGCACAGACCCCCCAACAGCCCCACCCTGGGCATCCCTGGCAGCGCTGTCCAAACGCTCCTGGAGCTCTGGCAGCTTTGGGAATGTCACCATTCCCTGGGGAGCCTGGGCAGTGCCCAGCACCCTCTGGGGGAAGAACCTTTCCCAAAATCCAACCTGACCCTGCCCTGGCCCAGCTCCAGCTGTTCCCTGGGTGCTGTCCCTGGTCACAGAGAGCACAGATCGGAGCTGCAGCCCCAAGGTCTCCCCTCAGCCTCCTCCAGACTCATCATTAGGAACCACCTCTGGTAAGAGTCAACATTTATGAAAACAACAGTGCTGTAAAGAGTTAATTTCAAAGCTTAACCAGATCTGAGGTTCCTGCTGTACCCTCACAGAGAGGATGAAGGTGTTTTGTAACACTGTATACATTCAGGTGCTCCTCCCATGCAGATGGAAACAGCTCCAAGGATCCAAACTGGGGTGAAGGGACAAAAAGAGACATTAAAACATCCCCCTGTTCCACCTGCTGCTACAACCAGCACGTGAGCATTGGCTTCCTTCCCTGCTTTTGTTTGTTTGCTCCCTCTTTCAAGGCAGTGTTTCCACTTGGACAAGTGTTCATTTAAGGCTTCTCACAGAAAACCTTTGACTGAGGCCTCCCATTAACCCTTTGTATTAAATAACCATAATTATATTGTAATTTCTCTATTTATTCCAATTTTGGTTAAGTTCTGTCAAAACCTTAGAAGGGAACATTAAATAACCTGGATCAAGAACTGGGAATAATGAGGGCAGGCCTTTGAAAGCCAAATCCTGGGAAATGTGAGCTTCTCACCTAATAAGTTACTTAACTGGAACACTACATAAACAAAGCATTTATGCAACGTGGAAGGGGTTGGGAAGCATTGGAAGCAAGTTCAGGCAGGTGCTGGAATGTTGGAGGGAGTTGAGCACAGGTGTTCCAGGGAGGCACAGCTGCCCCCTGCCCTGAAAGCACCAAGTTACCCACAGGACATAAGGGCATCATTAATACAGGGTAAAGTGAGCCTAATCTGGCTTTCTCACTTACAAAATCTTTTTAAAAAAGGAGAAAAATGTTTTTTTTTGGGAAGGAACTGACAGGCTCAGGGTCACAGATGTACCAAGGAATTCCTGGCTGGGAGGGAGGGAGGTGAGGCCCTGGCACAGGGTGCCCAGAGCAGCTGTGGCTGCCCCTGGATCCCTGGCAGTGCCCAAGGCCAGGCTGGACATTGGGGCTGGGAGCAGCCTGGGACAGTGGGAGGTGTCCCTGCCATGGCAGGGGTGGCACTGGGTGGGCTTTAAGGTTCCTCCCAACCTAAACCAGTCTGGGATCTCAGAGCCATGCAGTAGATTAATTATTATTAATTATTCTTTCCCAAAAATACTCCTGCAGATTTATACTCCTGTGGGGGAACTTTTTATCTTATAATTAATAAGCAAATCCCTAACTCTGGAAAAAATAGGGATAATTAGTGCATTCTGATTCCACTGTTCTCACTTCATGGATCATCCATCACTCCTGTTTTGAGACTCACACCAACAGATCCAAAATGACTTTTCCATGAAAATGTCAGAAACACACTTCAAGTCTTTTAACAGAAATAAATATCAAAAAGCTGATGAGGGTTTTACAGATGATATGAACAGAAGCACTTTAGGGAGTGAGATAAGCATTTATTTATGGTAAACTGGCTCTCCTGGACCTGAACTCATAGAAGCTCCTTTGTTTAAAGAAAAACATTTTGAGAACAGAAAAGGCACTTAAGTCACAACACACACACGTAAAAACTACAACAAATGGCACAAATTCCTGACCAGACATTAAAAGGTTATAACAAGAGGCAGGTCATTAGTTTCCCATGAAAATCCATATATAAATTTTTGGTTAACAACAGCTTTATGTGTATTTTCACATTTTCCTACTCCAATATATTGTAATAATTTGTAAACAGATAAATATTTTTTCTTTTAGAAGTTATTCCAAAGTATCTGCACACACACAAAAAAAAAAAAGGGTATTTTGGCACCTTCCAGCACAGTGTCCATGTAAACATTTCCTCCTCGCACAGCGCAGCCACTGCCAGACTCCTGCAGCAATTCCTTTGGTGGATCCCTCAGGCTTCCAGCAGGGAGAAAGGGCTGAGGTGGGGTGAAATCAGTACCTGAGGCTCCGAAATTTGGGTTTCCTGAGGCTCAGCATGGGCTGTTTGATGGTGGGTTTGTTCTCCAGGAGCAGCGCTTCCGTCTCCGTCGTTGGGAACCGGCTCCCGTAGATCTGGGGATATTCCTTCTGGAACTGCAGCACACACGAGCACCAGTGACAAGAAAATCCCAGATCCCACCAAAAGCTCCCACACTCCACCCCTGTTGTGCCTAGAGAGCTGCCTTCCAGGAATTCCATGGATAAATGTCTTTTACCCAGCAGGGAGCCAGGATTCAGCCTGTTTTGGAAGGACTCTCCCAGGAAAGCTTACACTGATTCCATGAAAACACCTGGAATCAGAGCTGTGAGTTGGACATTTTGCCTGTTTCCCGTGCAAGGCCTCAGGAAGGGATGGCAAACTGTAAAATATCTGGACATGAGCCAAACCTTTCCACTGACAGATTCAGCCAACCCCCTTTGTAACTTCTGGTTGTTGGCACAACTGGGACCTTACCCTCTAGAAAGTGCCATGAATTTGGCTTTTCCCCAAAATTCCCAATATTTCCCATCAAGAAAAGTGTGTCCAGCAGGCCCAGGGCAGTGCCCAGCCCTGTGCTGGCACTGCTGAGGCACCTCCAGTCCTGGGATCACTTTTGGGTCCCCATTTCCTTCCTCCCCTTTCCTCTGCTGCTGTGAATCATTTCTTCCTCCTCACTTACTCCAAGTATTAATCAATTCTGAATTGATTAATTAACCATTAATAGTTAATTGAGTAATTAACCATTCTTCTTTACATTCAAGAAGTTTTCATGCTCTTTAACCAAAGCAGGCTTACTTTTAGAGGCCCAGAAAAGTTTCCACACCACACACGGAAGTCAGAGCTGCAGGAGGGGCAGCAAAGCCAAGTGTGCCTGCCCTGAAAAGCTGCTTGTTCAAATGGGAATCACAAGACTCGCTTAGGAGATTCCAGGACAAGTACAGAACTATTCCATTGGGCAGGAAGACTTGCCAAAGGAAAGAAAAACCCTCCAGGATTAAATCCTGCCAGAACTGCTGTGTTTTAGCCTTACTATTAGGCAAGATGTTGGTAGGCCAGAGAAGCGCAAGATAATCTTGAGCACTTCAAATGTTACAAAACACAAAGCCAAGGCCACCAAAAGAACGTTTCAGGATTGTGAAGAGAGAGTTTGGTCTCTTAAAGCCAAAAATTATTGCTTTTAACACCAATTGAATTGAAACCCACCTATGGCATGTAAACGGTGACTTGGATGGCCAGTGCACCTCAGGAATCCAGGCTGTAATTCCATCAGGAATCCCTGAATGGAGAGCAGGGTCTCCAGCAGAATAATTTGGTACTGGTTTTACACCATCGTTTGAACACCACTGCTGCCAGGCAGAGCCAAAGGCTGGATTGTCATGGAGGGAACCTCAAAGCCCATCCAGTGCCCCCCCTGCCATGGGCAGGGACCCCTCCCACTGTCCCAGGCTGCTCCAAGCCCTGTCCAGCCTGGCCTTGGGCACTGCCAGGGATCCAGGGGCAGCCACAGCTGCTCTGGGCACCCTGTGCCAGGGCCTCCCCCCCCTCCCAGGGAACAATTCCTTCCCAATATCCCATCCAGCCCTGCCCTCTGGCACTGGGAAGCCATTCCCTGTGTCCTGTCCCTCCAGCCCTTGTCCCCAGTCCCTCTCCAGCTCTCCTGGAGCCCCTTCAGGCCCTGGCAGGGGCTCTGAGCTCTCCCTGGAGCCTTTTCCTCTCCAGGTGAGCACCCCCAGCTCTCCCAGCCTGGCTCCATAGGGTGCAGCATTAGAACCCATCTTTAAAATCCCAAGCAGAGCACATAAAGCACTCAAAAGCTCTTGAGCACAAACATTTCTCAGTGTGTTCTGCTCCTCTCCTGCCCCAGGCTCTGGTGCCTGAGCCCTTCCCTCACAAAGGCACTGCAGAAGCAGATGAAATAAACCCACCTGTTTTAACTTTTTCTTTTTGTCCTTCACAGAGAGGTTTTTATCCTTGATGATGTTCTCCAAGAGCTCTGCCACTGCAGCCTGCGAGGTGGAGACCTTTTGTTCTTCAAACTCCTGAGGAGTGATTTGTTTGCAGTAGGAATACGTTGGCAAGATGGCACAAATTTCTTCTTTTTCCTCCTTGCACTGAAAGAAAAAGGGCTCTGCATGTACTCAACTCATTCTCTGCTATTTGAGTAAGTCCCTAATAAACACCCACACCCCCTCACAAGCTGCAAAACATTATAAGGTAATTAATATCTATACATTCAAAATATCCTGGGCTTATTTGCATTTTCCACCTTCAGAAGTAACAATTAACAAATGAATCTGAACTGCTCTCACGGCACCAACCCGAGACATCTTCAGGTACTCGAGGTGATCTCGCACAGCGACCTGCAGGTAAGTTGGGACTTGGAATATTTCCTGCTGATGGTCCATCAGGAAGGAAACCAAGCGTGTTGAAAGCAGCTCATCCAGGTCCTCCTCCTCTGCACAGCGCAGCACGCAGCGGGAAAACGTCTGGATCAGCTGCAGGAGTTCAGCACAACTTCAGCACACAAAGCTGTGGGATTCACTTGCCTTCTCCCCACTCTGCAGTGGCACAAATTCTCCAATCCCACCTTCCAAGTATGGTCACACAAGGAGGAAAAGTCATAGCTGTTCCCTCATCTGAATGGAAGTAATTTTTTTGGAATTGAGCAGCACTTTCAATTAAAAAATACATATTCTAAAAGGGTAATAACAGAAAAAGGCTTAACCTATAGAAAAATGAAAAAGAAAAATCTTCATAGAATTGTGGAATAGAACCCTAGAATGGTTTGGGTTGGGACATGGACA
Organism: Edolisoma coerulescens; assembly: GCA_013397115.1. NCBI lineage: Eukaryota > Metazoa > Chordata > Aves > Passeriformes > Campephagidae > Edolisoma > Edolisoma coerulescens. The sequence continues at coordinate 106,512 of VWZW01006310.1, forward strand.
CCTCCCACTGTCCCAAGTGGCTCCAAGCCCCTCCAGCCTGGCCTTGGGCACTGCCAGGGATCCAGGGGCAGCCACAGCTGCTCTGGGCATCCTGTGCCAGGGCCTCCCCTCCCTCTGAATAAGGAATTCCTTCCTACATCTAATCTAAACCTAAATCTTCAATTGGTCATCTTGAGACAAGTGAGGTGATTAAAACCTGCAGAGCCAACCTACCCCAGACCCCACACACACCAAGAGCCAGGTTTAACCCGGAATGAGATGGGCTTGAAGGTCCCTCCCAACCCAACCCAGTCTGGGATGCTAAATGGCAGCTGGGTGAGAAATCAGACTGAAGAATCATCTGCATTCTTGTAAGAAGAGATTTTCCTTCTCTCACCAAGGTCCTGGTGCCCATGGCATCGTGCAGCCGTGGCATATCAACGTTGCCACTGATCCTGGCCATCATCCGCAGCAGCAGCTGCAGCTTCCTGCGGCTCGGGGGTGGCAGCAGCAAACAGCAGATCTGCAGGGCCTCCACTGCAATCCTTTCCAGGTGAGGCTGCAGGAGATCTGCAAGTTAACCACAAAGACAGCTGGCATTAACATTTGAACCAGCTTCCAGCATACTGTTACCTCAGTACAACAAATTTCTTATGTTTCAGAGAAATCAGCTCTAACACAGGAGAGAACGTACAGGCCTTTGTTTGTGTGGTCATCTTCAACTTCCTTCATTATGGTGCAATTAGGACCATAATACAATTAAGAAATAATACTGATTAATTCCAGAAGTATTTCCAGCAATTAATGATTTAAAGAACAGAAAAAGACATCTCCAACAGGCAGGCAGGTGTGTGCAGATTGCCTGCCTCCTCCATCACTTACCTGAACAGAAAGGCCAATTACTGACACATCAAGCTCATACTCCAAAGATACTACACACTACTATTTGTTAGCAGAGCTACAGCAATTTCAACAGTTCAGCCAGCAGATTTTCTTTAAAAACCCCCCAAATCCATGTTCTATGCCTGTGCACAAACCTAGCAGGAGTGGCAGAGGTGAGGGAAGCGGGGATTAGTGAGGCCACATGACAAGGCAGTACAACATGCTGCAGGAAGCCCTTACTTGTGCCAGCCAACACACAGGGGGAGGGGGGGACAGACAGTTCTGTGCTGCTCCTGCAGAGTCTCTTTGTGCTGGTGCTGTCAGAGCCCTCAGTGCTGCTGTCCCCAGCGGGGCCGGGCTCTCCTCGCCCCCAGGGCCGTGGCTGCACTGTGACCTCAGCACTGGGTCTGTGGATGGCAGTGCAGCTCCTGCAGCTCCTCTTGCCCAGCAGGCTCAGGGAGCAGCGCGGTCCCTGCGCTCCGTGGCTGCCGTCCCACAGCTCCTCACCCCGGGCAGAGGGGGCAGACACTCTCCTCAGGCCGTGGCTCTGTGTTTGGCCTGAGCTATCCCAGCCCAGCTCCACCACTGAATTCACTTCATCCAGCAGTTCTCCACCTCTCCTGGTGGTGCTCACACCACTGCCCCTGGGGGAGGCGGATCCTCCTTTCTTACACACACTTGAAGCAGCAGCTCCAATTCTTTCCAAGGAGTAACACCTTGTCCTAAATGCTCCAGGTGGCTCTTGCTCATTTCTGCATCCTGCAAGATTCTGGCAGCTCCCTCCCATGAGGTTCCCAGCACTCCCTTGCTGACGTGGCAGTTTGTGCTGCTGCCGTTTCTTTTCATGTTGGTTTTGGGCTCTCAGCTCTTCTGAGGAAAACCTCCTGGAAGCTTCACCTTCCTTCTTCTCATCAGGCTCTTGGAGGAGCAGGCTTAGGAGAAGACATTCAGTGGACTTGAAAGAGTTCAAGTGAAGAGTTTTTGAAGGCTGGGGGTCACATTTCTCCTCTTGGACAGAACGTTTTCCACTGCCCAGATCTGGAATTGGGATGTAGCCACACATAACTATCAGGAAATGAAAGAGATGTTAAAGATGCAAGTGGTATGAAAATGAACCAGTTCAGAGAGCTGCTAACTGGGCAGACAGACAACAAAGCTAAGGTATTAATTAAGAAGACTTTAGTTCAGTCCCAAAGAAATTTAACAAGGTAATTGCAACCAACATGCAAGAATAAAGACAGGTAACACTGCAATAGTGAGGAACAGGCAGAACAAGCATTTTTTTGAAGTTATTGTTATTGAATATTTAGAATGTGAGCTGAATCAGCAATTTAAATGGGAAATCATGAGACAGAACTACATTTTAATTAACACTAATTCAGAATGGAGCAGTGATGATCCTCCTCAGATGTGAGCTCCCACACAGATCAGGGGGCCGAGCTCTGCTTTGAATCACACATTTGTCCCCCAGCTGATCTAAACTTACAGCTTCCCTGACTGTTTCTAAATTCGTACATACCTAAGATGTTAACAAAGAGTTCATAGTATTCAAAAGTAAGCAATGGCTCAGGAAGATTGAGAAAATAATCAGCAACTGTTCTGAACACGTCCCGCTCAAACCCGCTGTAGGTGGCTTGGCTCATGTCATTGTTCCTGGGCCCTGAAAAGAGGGGAAGAAAGGAAATTCACACCAAAAATCCACAATTCCATTATAAAAGACATCTTTGAAAATAAGTTTCTTCTTGTTTCACAAGCCAAGAATCCTGTCAGCAATCCACAACTATTGTATTTGGCACAATTTGTAAGCAAAAATAGTGTAAGAGATTCCAGGCAGCCACTGAAGAGCTGGGCTCAGTTCTGTTACACACCAGGAAAATAAAGAAAGAAAAATTAATCTATGGTCTTTATAGGTTCCTCAGCAAAATAAAACCAACTCTTACTATGCTCCTTCATTTCCAAAGCACAGTGATCCCAGTTCTCCCAAAGGGAGTTCTGGATTCTTGAGCAAGAGGAAACTCAGCACATGGAAAAAGCTCCTTATCTCTGGTTTCATGTGAGAGGCACTCATCTAATTAATTTATAGTTGACTGTTAAAAATCCCAAGAAAATGGATCTCCCCAGTTTAATGTGAAATGTACGAAATGTTTTGGTCCAGCTCAAAGCCAAGGCACTGGAAAAGGAAAGTCCCTTTCACTCCTGAAAAGCTGCATTAGAGGAAACCACACACAGGTCTTGTCCAGTTTCTGAACTGAAACATCACAACCGATTTCACACACACAAGTATTTCCCTTTCAGCTCTCAAAAGAGGTTTTTGGAACTTAAAAGCTCTTCAGTGACTTACAGTAGGCCAAGCACTTCATAGCTGACAGCACCCAGTGAGGGAGGTCTTCTGAAATATACACAGATAAATGCATTACTTGGGCATGAACCCAAATAATTAACAATTAATAATGGCTCACATGTATTAAATAACACCTAAAGTACAGAAGATTAATTTTAAAACTGATTTTAAATATTGCTACACATGTAATTTTGATAGGACAAGGGGGAATGGCTTTAAACTGAAGGTGCGCACGGTTAGGTGGGATATTGGGAAGGAATTTTTGGCTGTGAGGGTGGGGAGGGGCTGGAATTCCCAGAGCAGCTGTGGCTGCCCCTGGATCCCTGGCAGTGCCCAAGGCCAGGCTGGAGCAACCTGGGATAGGGGAAGGTGTCCCTGCCATGGCAGGGGGTGGAATGGGATGGGATTTAAGGTCCTTGAGCTGTGCTGTGTTTTGGGGGGGAAAGTGTAAACAACAGACTGTGAAATAGATTAATTATTATTTATAAATAAAGAATTTTTAAGCAAATCCAGGGAAATAAATCCCACCTGCTTTGTCCTGCAGAATCACCACCCCGTGTCTGCTGGTGTTGCTCATGTTGTACATGACAAACTCAGGAATGATCTGGGCTGGCTGCAGGACCTCCTCCAACGAGGGGAGCCCCAAAATGGTTTGCAGACTGGGGGAAGAAGACAGCAGAGCTTTGCAAGGAATGAAGGAAAACAAGTTCTTTTCATATCTACTCAAAAACTCTCGAGAAGCTGAAGTGCTGTTTAATAACTTCTCATTTCCAGGAGGACAATTTGAGGACACTTTTCCATGGGACAAACAGCAACAATCAGCAAGGAAGAGCACCTGTGGTATTTCAAATATATTTCAGCAACAGCACATGACCAGAAATTCCTTAAATGCAACAATCCAATGTTACCAAATACATTAGAAAAGCTGTGTAAACAATAGGAAAAATATCCAACTTAAAACATAGTTTTAAAAATTCAAAACAAATTGCAAAAGCTTGACTGGGCTATTTCATACCTAAATGAGAAGGTGCTCTGGGTAATTCATCACTTACTGTATCTGGATGATATTTCTCCATGTTTCTTGCACATATTCCTGGCTTATTTCCCTGCCTTGCACTGTGTCTTCCTTTTTTTCTTCTATTACCTCGGGTTTTGGTCTTGCTAAGTTTTCCTGAAAATGAATGGTTTATACTGTAAGATAAACAAGCCTCTTAAGGCAATTAAAATTAGAGAAAATTGGAATTGGAAGAACAGGACATTCTATGGAATGATGAATTCCACGAGCCAGGGAGTAACCTTCAGCCTCAGCACTGAAATGGAAGCACACAACTAAAAAGCAAAAGAAATTAAAAAAAAAAACCCAGAACCCCTGATCAATCCCAAAATCAGCAACTGAAAAGGTAAAAACACCTCAAATCCAGATGTATTCATATGTGAATTATCCTCCTTTAGGACTGCAATCCAAATTCAGAATTTATGCACACAAATCTCATGAATCAAGGGCCACACACACATCCCATCTTTTCCAAAAAGCTAAAGTTAAATGATTTGTGCCTTTTATTTGTCCCCCAAAGATAAATTAAGTTTCAACAAGGCCGTATTGTGCAAATCATTTCTAGAACTTCACCTTCCAGCCCTCCCAATACTTTAAAATCCCTTAGCGGGGATAATTCTGCACTGAGACAAAACAAAGAAAACCCAAACCAAAATAAAAACCCCTCCCATACCAATTTATTCCTTAATATTTCTTAATTCCTTAACTCCAAATTATTTCTCAAGCTGGAAGGGAAGATGCCACAACAGAGCAGTGTCACTAACAGATTCTAGTTTTACTTTTTTAAAGAATAAAGACGATACAAGACAACTGCAATCCTGTGAGGAACAGAGGTTATTACCAGAGACTGCAGGAACTCCGGTTTTTTCAAAACCCTCTTGGATGAATTGGGCAGTTTAAAAGGTTTTCCTTTGTCTCCAGAGAAGTTTTCCAAGTTCTCCCTTGGTGGGCTTGGTAGAGGTTTAACTGGAGATGTTGAAGGAAATCTGTAATGAACAGGAGAGATGTTAAACACATTGAGAATCGATCTGTAATCAAATAAATTACTGGACCAAAACAAAAACTCTCATTCCACACCAGAGTGACTCCATAGGACTGTGAAGAGAGTCAGGAAAAGAAAAAGGAAAACACGGATTTTTTAAAATTTATCATAATGATAAATTAGCTTTGGGCTGTTCTTCTTGATGCCAACGTCAAGCTGAAGACGTTGGCACAGAGTAAGCCCAGAATGTGAGAAGTGAGGGCTGTTAATATCTTTAATTTCAGAGCTGTTTGGCTCCATTTCCCACTTACTTTGTGTAAAAGGCCCGAGAGAAGCAAACCCAGCAGGGAGCTACTACAAAACACTCTGGCTTCACTCCAAAGCACCGGAGTGCAGCGTGTATTCCAGCAAAAACCTCGGACAGACAAAAGCAGGGCCACAGGAGCAAAGTAAAACACTCAGAGGAGCAACATGCCGCTAATAATTACATTTTTGCCCAAAACGCTCAACCCAAGGCAAGTTCTTTTTGCAAATCTGAGCATTTAAAATTAAAATTCTCAATCTCAGGGGCCATAAAATAATTTTAATCTCAGTACCTGTACAGGGCACCGTTGTCTTCCAGATTTTCAGCTCCCCACCTGCCTTTGATATCCTCGATGACGTGGTTTTTGAGGAATTTCCGCAGGAGCTGCACCGTTTGCTGCCTGGTCACGTCGGGCCCGAAGCTGCTGCTGCTCCTCAGCACCTGGTGCAGCCAGTCCGCGGCCTCGGCGGCGGTGAAGCAGCTGCCGTGCGTGCGGAAGCGCTGCCGGTGCCGCCGCAGGGGCATCCCCGCTCGGAAGTACCGGGTGAGCTCGTTCCACTGCGCGGAAACGGAGCGAGCACGGGAACTGCAGCGAGCGCAGCACCCCGAGGAGCGGGGGGCCCAGGGCCCAATGTCGCGACAGGGGGGTCCCAGGGCAGCCGCTCGTCACGGCACGGGCTGTCCCGGAGCACCCAATGTCGCGACAGCGAGCAGGGCGGCCCCGGGCACCCACACACCGTGAGAGGCCCGCAGGGACCCCCGTGTCGTGAGAAAGAGCAGGGGGTCCCAGCGCACCCACACACCGTGAGAGGCCCGCAGGTACCCCCGTGTCGTGACAGGGAGCGGGCGGTCCCAGCGCACCCACACGACGCGGCAGCGGGCAGGGAGCATCCCCAGGGCAGAACCACCTCCCGTCCCCCAGCGCTCGCACGGGTGACACCGGCGCCCCGCTCCCCCCGCAGCAGCCTCGCCCCCGGGTCCCGCACACGGCCCCGCTGTCCCGGCAGCCCCGCTCAGTGCCTTACCAGCCTCGTGGCGCGGTACGGCCCCGGCCCCGGCCCCGGCCNACAACGGCCGCCGCCGCCGCCCCGCCGTTTGAATCCCCCGGCGGCCGCTGATTGGCCGAGGCAAGGGCACGTGGTGCGTGACGTCACGCGGCGGGCCGGCCTGAGGGGACGCCTCAGGGAGCGGGTCCGGATCCCGCCCCGAGCACCTTCCCAGGCGTTAATTACCCAACTGTGATTAACAGTAA
>VWZW01006312.1:0-13651 GCA_013397115.1 Edolisoma coerulescens
CAAGCCTTCTAAAGTTGGTGGCTTTCGTTATGCAAAGCTACTGGTAACCACTTTATCAGCTAATTCCTTAGCTTGTAAAATGCACTTTCAGTGAAAAGCAGTGCATGACCCATTTGTCAGCCTGCAAAAATCCATCATGAGCTCGTAAAAGCTGTCCACTCCCTGGTGATTGATGGACTCAAGGATGTTGTTTACAGAAAAGCCAAGGAGATGTTCATGTTAGGGCAGAAGGGACAAGTGATAAGGATATAAAGTTAAAGCATGTGACAAGGGATGTACTCCAGCTCCCCTTTGCTACCACTTCATTGTTATTCAGTAACTATTTTATGGCCCATGTCAGTATGTAAATTGTACTGTTTTCATATTTTGCAATGCATAAATTGGAAAGGAATTAACTCAGAAAGTTTGAAAAAAGGAGATACAGTTTAAAAATGAGACACTGTTAAAATGATGCACTTGTTCCTGTCTTTCCTTGTAATGCCCAACTTGTTTGGTTATTAAATAGTGAAAAATACTGAATTGCAATGGGTGTGCCATATTTAATATTTCAGAATTATGCATTTTGTGGGTGACACAGGTTACCTCTTAGAATCTTCATCTCTTTGTGCTTGCCTAAAAGGGGAATTTCTCGTCCGAATCCTCTCCTTCTTCATCTGTCCCACTAAACTTATTGTGTCCACTCTCTGGATAAATGATATATAAACCCTGATTCTGTAGGAGCTTTCTCCTACAGAGCAGGAGAAATCACAGTATTACTTTTCAATAAACTCTCTACTGCTACCACTTCTGGGAAAATATTTTTTGAGTTTTGTATAGAATGATTGTAAGACCAGAGTTATACTCTGTTGACTCCAGGAAAAGAAATAAAAATAAGCAATGTAGGCAATGAACAGGTGGCAGTAAGGATTGTGGAAGATTTTACCAGTAGAAGGTGAAGTCTTTGTCTTAGTTGACTATTCATCTGAGCAAAACACTTAAAAATGTTTTTTACTCATAAATATCAGAGAAAGCAGAGAACAAGAGAGCCAGAACAGAGCACAAGTACCTTTAATTAAACTGACTGCCTGAAGAGTGTCAGAATTATACTCATCCAGGTACAGGTCCCAGTGGCTGCAGGTGCTTCCATGCTATGTTTAGCTCCTTTGACTTAAAATACCTCAAAAGTTCTGCATTTCTGAATCAGAGAAGTTTAGGTTAAATACAGGAAGAGAAAGAAACACTGAGAGCTCACATGACTGCTCTGGTGGGATGAAGTGTCCTCCCCAATAAGTTTTCCTCAGCTGGTGTGCCTTACCAGAGCAGGCCATCATGCTTAAGATTAGGTAAGTATGGGAAACTAAACTTTTAATAAAAAAGAAAAAATAAAAGTAAAAAAAAATGAAATGAAATGAAATGAAACAAAACTAAACTAAACTAAATGAAATTAAAATAAAATAAAATAAAATAAAATAAAATAAAATAAAATAAAATAAAATAAAATAAAATAAAATAAAATAAAATAAAATAAAATAGAAGTGAATGTCTTAAAATGCATAGACACTATATTTTAAATTGCATAATACAGTTTCACTCTCCCTTCCAAGTTCTCTTTGTTGAAGACACAAAGCACATCAGGTTGGAAGGAAGAAACAGCTTTTACAGCTGGTTACCCTTTCACGACTCTGGAGAGCAAGTGTCGTCTGGCTGCCTTCTCAGGAAGTAAAAAACGTAATTTTAAATACCTCTAAAAGTCCAGGAAATGCTGTGAAATACTGATTGAAACTTCCTGACTGTGTAGAAGGAACCTTGATCTGCCAGACCACATGGAAGGAACACCTGCAGGACACTGAACAAAGCGAGCCGCAGAAAACTCAAATTAAACCTAGCCTGAAAGAGATTTATGTGACATATCATGGAACTAATTGGATTTAGTTCTCTCAGCCTCTGCATAACACGTCTTTATGGTTTTGCCCCCATTTTTGCAGTGTTCTTGGCTTCACATCCCTTATTTTCTTAAGAAGCTATCTGCAAAGTATATTGCTTGTGAAGGTTTTGAAACTTGAACTTTTGCTCTCTGGGAAGCAATTAGGAAGAATGTAGATATTGAAAATATTATCTCTTTGGTTTTCAGTGATGTCTTAGTCCAACAAAGACATAACATTTTCTTAACAACCAGACCTTGGCGACTCTAAATGTGGGGAACAATTTTATGCTGGTGCCATTCCACTGGATTTCTCAAATTCTAAATTATCTGTAATGATTTACATTAGAAAAGAAGAAGACTGCCTTCTAACATGGTGCTGGAGGAGACTGAGGAGCTCCAAGGGACTTTTACTCATCCAGAGGCACGGAAAAGTGAAGCACAAGCACAAAAGTGAAGTGCACTGAATCCCTGTTACAATAAGGTTAACAATACTGTTTCAGGAGGTTTCTCTCTCTCCAGTTGAGGACTCTCAGGCTGAGCTCCACTGAGGGATTTAGATGATTATCTGGATTATTCTGCTCCACATCCAAGACAGAGTTACCAGGTGCTTAAAGCCATTAATTGATACTGTTTTGATGCAGTGGAGTATTTATCCAGGTTTTGAAAGTCAGGCAATTTTTATTATGTTTCTCAATATTCAGAGACAGCACATAGAAGATTTTGCAAACAAAACAGATCATGGCTTGTTCTGAGGAGTTTACTCACCCTTTAGCTTGAATACTCCTGGGCACTTATCCTAACAGAGAACAAAAAGCCTTGACCTACAAACAAGCAAAAAGGTGGCAGAATTGCCCCATTTTCTGTTCTGCCAGTGGTCACAGCAGGGCTATGTCCCATGCAGTGGGTGGCAAGGCAGCAGGGGTAGGAAAAATATGTCCCACATGCCATAGGAACATTCATGTCCAGTATCAGCAGTGATAAAGGCAGGGAACATGAGCAGGGCGTGAGTGGCAGCGATGAGAGTGGACATGAGCATTTGTTCTCATTCTTGTTCCACTAAGTGAATCTAACCCAGGCTGCCACAGGCTTCAGAAAATTAGGTACATGTCAAGAACGATGTGTTCGGCAGCACCTCATACAAATATTCTTCCAGGGCAGTCACACTGCAGAAAAGCACACTGAATGCTACGTCCTGCTCAGTCATGTTGGCATCCTCTGCTTCATCAGACCAGCAGCAAAACTGTGCTTTTGTGCTAATAAAGTCTCTCTCCCTCTCTCAGTAAAACTTTCCCATGGTTTTGTTAAGAGCAGGAAAGGAAACCTGATTCATGGCATAAGTATAGAGTGCCTAAAGAAAGCCCTGGGTGTGATTTAGAATGACTTGAAATGAAAGGCTGGAAATCATAAGGATTAAAAAGGGAAAAAAAAAGAAATAATGATAAAAAAGAAAGGAAGTAGCAATTTGTAATAAGCTTGCCAAGATTCATTGCCTCTTGGTGATATTTCAAGCAGTCTGTGGTTACTCAAGAAACTGAGGAAAATTGACTGCATACATACATATATTCCCTGTGCTCCCCCATAGCTTCCTAGAGCTGAGGGAATTCAGCCATGTGAGAGTAAAGAAGAATCCCTTCCGTTCAGCAAGATCTACAGTCGGTACAGATAAGGCATGTTAAACAGACCCTGCCTTTCCCTGGCTGCTGTCTCGGCTCGGTCCTCAATGCTGAGCACAAACCCAGCTTGGCTCCTCCATTCCTTCCTGCTCTGATCTCAGCATGGGGTGCTGGGTCTGGTGCCCAGATATTACACAGGGCAGCTGAGGGGCTACAGAGCATCTTTATTTTGCCATCAGTCTTGTCATTACTTGCAAGGAAAGCAGTCTCTGGGCAGACCTTTTTCTCAGTTTCTGTTCCACTCACATTAATGTGACTGAGCAGGGACACCCATGAGTGCCTGAGTGTTTTTGACAAAGATGTTGTAGCTGTGGAGGTGGAAATGAGCAACAAACTGGCAGGAACTCCTTGGGTCAGGACATAAAATCCTATAGTCCCCGTCATAAATTACATCAAGTTCTGTCCAACACCAAGTTTTCTGTTCTCACCTCTATTAGGAGAGCTATTCTATAACCTCCTTCCACTGACAATTAGAAATCATCTTCTAAATTGCATCCTAAGCTTTTTAATAGCCAGATGATACCCATTTGTTCTTGTGCCAACGCTGTTCTCCACTTTGAATCACTCTCCTCCCCTGCCTCCCTCCCTCCTTGTTGGAACAAGTGACTGATTAATATGTTGAGAGAAAATGCTGAGAATGTGCCAAATCTCTTCATGCTGAACTTAAGATTTCCCTGTTTTCTTTTCATTTTCTCATCAGACTCAGTATGTCCCAGAACCAACCATTCAGTTGTGTACAAATGTCTTACCCTTTATGATCAATACTGCTCCCTTTGGACTTCTTCTGTCTATCTAGAGTTGTGATCAGGTTTGCAGGGGAGTTGGAAGGCGTGTGAGCTCTGGCAGCTTCAAAAATGCACAAGGACTAAGGGCCAGAGAAGGAACAGCATTTCTCTTTTGAGGTGTTCTTCTTTTCCACCTCTATGAAACTTCTCGGTGATGTTTGTCCTCATCTAGAGTCTTGAGTCTTCAGGATTTTCAAAATCTTCCTTCCTTGGCCTTTCCCTAATTGAAAGCTTGCTGGCTCTTGGAAGGGTAGTGGGGATGGGATAGACATAATTATCTCACCTCATTAACTATGGTATTTTATGCAAGGGACAGGCAGGCTGTCATTTACAGGACAGCTGACAGCTCTCCATCTGCACCGAGTCTGAGTCAGATGGAATCTGTACCGATACAGAAGTCAGAGTACAAGAGAAAGAAAACAGCACATGACCTGACATTTAGAGAAAGTGGTGACTGAGCGTGCAAATCTGCGTCATTTTGTCTGTGTTTAGGCCCAAATAAGTTATTGTTCCTGACATGGGCATCCTTTCAGGAGCTACAACAAGTGAATGCATTGGGCCGGTTTCCACACGTACTGGATGGGAGCGTCTGCCTCTTTTCTCTGGCACATTTCAGAGGAAGCTGAGGAGCCTGAGCCATGCCTGGGGGTGCCATTGGAGAGCTTGATCTTTGGGGAATAAGGCTCAACAGTCCCTGCGCTAATGCTCAAAGCAGAAGTCACAGCCTACTTCCATCCCTTAGTCCATTAGCCCTTGGTACCTGTAGCACCTCTTACACCGTGCCAAGTGCTGGTGAGCTCAGGTGGGCAGTGGGATATTTTGATTTTCTTCTTTTTTTTTCTTATTTATTTCTAGATTGATCTGTGACCTGAACTAGCTGAACATACCTACAGGAGCACTGGGCATCAGTTCAAGGAAAGCAGCATGGAGCTGGAAGAGAGCTGGAAGGAGATGCATTTGGGCAGCATCTCAGTTTTCAGCTAAATAATGGGTCCTGTGAAACCGTGTGCCTGGGTTCTGAATTCAGTTTAGATGTGGCCCTGCCTTGCTTTGTGCTTAATTTCTTCATTTACAGAAAAAGTGACAAGCACTTTCTGTCTCCAAAGAAATGTGGTGAGAATCAGGGAACATTACCTGCTTGGATAGGATGAGGATGGAGGTTGAATGTCCTTGTGAAGAAGAGGAGAATGCAAAGCTCTTATGTTTGTGTGAAGTAAGAGCTGCTTTAGCCTGGTACAAGGAATTCAGAGAGGCAGACAGGGGAGGAAGAAGGGCAAAGCTTCCAAAACCATGCATAAAGCCTTTGCCCCCTTCAGGGGTGTTTGCAGCAGGACACAGACACACCTGGAGCAGGTGTTGCTGCACTGTGCTTACACAACAGCTTCCGTGACTTTTCCTCAGAAGGAGTTGTTTAACGCGTCAAGAACGCAGAGAGTTACAGTGACTCTTGTTCCCAGAACACTTAAGTTAAAGCTACAGGTGCAAAAACAAACCACCAAGTTTTCTTCTGGCACGAGTTATTTCAAAACAGTGGCTTTGACTTTTGTATGATTCTCAGTGACTCACATGTAAAAGTTTCCTGTGTACTCTGCACTGAAAGTAACAGTCCTTATGAATCATTCAAATCACAAAAAAATAGGAAGATGTGATGGGCCATAAAGACAGACAATGCTTTGACATGTCAAAAAAAAAGGGAAAAACATGCAAAAACCCCCTAAACTGGAAACAGATTGTCATGTGATTAACTCAGTGTGGGATTTAGCACGTACAAAATGCAAAGGCAGCATAGTTAGGTCCATTACAGGATAATCAGAAAGAGAGTGGTGTTGGCACCCATCAAGGGCTCTGACTTTAATCAGTAACAATTTAAGTTCATTTAGCAACAGCCTCTGCACAGTGACCTGCCCTTCTTTCCACACTCCACATACACTCAAGTCGGGCATACTTAAAAAAGTTATCACTACCCTGGAAGAAGCATAAATTTCCAGACACAGAGCAACAGTGCACAGGTCCTCTTTGGATCAGGCAAACACAAATCATGCAAACTGAAAACACGCTCGGATGCATCCCCAGGACCCATTCCACAGCAAGGTCACCTACCTCTTACACAGCCCATTCCCTCTGCAGGAAGTGTTTCATCAAGCAAGCAAACACCACCAGAATCATTTTAGTGCTGAGGAAACAGAATTCCAGAGAGGTCCCTTCACCAGCTAATGGGGGCAATCCTTCAGAGTACAGGTCCCAGTCTGGTGCTTTAACCTCGAGACCTCAGTGCTTCGTCATTGCCAACGCACATCTGAGCTGCTGCTGCTGCTGCTGCACATCCCTGTAGCAGGACAGGGCCACGCAGAGGTCCAGGGGATGCACAGCAGGCTTAGCAGGGACCATCAGGCTCATCACTAGGAGACCTGGTAAGGTTAAATCAGTGTAGCTCCAAGTAAGTTTCTTTGTTTAGGCTGCACCAATTGCATCCAATTTAACTTTCCATTTCAGACAATTTTAATTTTTAAATTAGGGTGGCATTGCTGTGCTTGTCATCCAATTGCATTCATTTACATAACTATCCTTGTGTGCGTATTTTGAGAGGGAGAAAAGTTAATTTAGGGAAACCCATTACAAACTGGTTTTGCCTATTCACTTTATCTCTCAGGTTGCAAATTTTTGAGATTCTCAGCTGCCTCCGCTGTTCCACGGACAGTCAAATTACATCCCCCTCAACAGCAGTTAAGAAAGGTTAAATAAAATCTACGTAACTCTGCCTTGGGCTGCTTTTGGAGAAGGATCAAAACACAAAGGTTTCAAATCAGTGTCTGGTTTCTCTGTGTGCATGAAAACAAAGGCACCAGGGCAGAGAGCAATGGCTGTGGAACGTGTCAGGGCTGAGGCTGAAGTTTGAATTTTAAGGTTTACACATCCTCAGGGATGCTGGTCCTCCTCCTGACGTGTTTTTCAGGCTACTGAAAATGCCACAGCCTTTCCTGGCTGCCCCAGGAAGGGGTTTTAATACCAGTTAACTACCTGCCCTTAAACCTTAGCTATAGGCAATGTGTTTCTGCTCCTGCTCCAGACCTCCAGAACATCAGAGAGAAGCTTTCTGCCTCATGGTGACCTGTGGTGTAATTTCAGTGTTTCTGTAGCGAGCAGGACAGAGGCATCTGTGTAGTTTTCTAAATCTGTGCTTTAATTGGCTCTCCTTTGTTCCAAACCAAGCTTTTTAAAATGTTTTAGTCATTAGGAGGTTTAGGGGTTTGAACACCAATTACTCACGTGCCTGCAGACCCAGGCAGAGCTAAAAAATACCCAAGTGAACCCCCTTGCCTGGCTGTAAGAGCTGTTGGGCAGCAAAAGCCAAGCGGTCTATCAGAACATTAGGGTATGCAAATGAGCAACGAGATCCACCCAATTTCACTAGGCAGGCAGCTGCAACCAGCACAGACTCAGTGTAAGGATATTGATGGGAAAACCACATTATTTTGGTTATTTAAAGCTAGCATTATGCACCGTAAGTGCAAAACACTTCTACTGCACCTTTTATTCTGTTTTTCTGCTGGTGGAGAGAAAACAGCGCAATGGTTTTAATAAATGGTTGGGCTAGATGTACCATCAGCAATTTAGTTATCAAATAATTCTAAATACCACTCAGCTCATGAAAGTTGTTGATGGCATACTGATTGCATTTGTTCTGCAAGAAGGTATAAAGGGCTCCTTCTGAATTTTTACCGTAGCTTGGGGCTTTTTTAAGAAAAAAGCGTTGCCATGGAAGCAGGTAAACAAAACTGCACCTTTCTGGACCTCCATTTACCCACAGTGTATACACCTGCACTGAAGGTAGGGGAATTCCCTGAGTTTGGGGCAAACTTGCAAGCAAATCTTAAAAATAAAGAAATTGTGCAATGAGGTTTGTTTTGCCTGCTGACCGTTCTACTAATTAGAAAATAAGGACAATAAATGAGATGCTTACCCACCTGTCAGTCACGAACAGAGCTCATGTATGGGCTTTTAGTAATGTTGTCATTTAGCTCTTTTTCTTTCCTTTGGGCGCTTCAGGTCCCAGTAACCCAGGAAGGTCCTCCAAGAGTGAAGGGACATCTCAGTTGTGGAGACACCTCTTTAACCAGGGGAGGGGGATCCCAGGGAGTTGTGTCTTCCCTTCCTGGATGGCCCATGCTCGGGATTCCCCAGGCCAGGGGGTCCTGCCCCACCCTGCAGCTCCCCTGGCCCCATCCCTGTGGATGGGAGGAGGGCTTTGCTCGGGGATGGAGAGAGGGAATGAAGCTGGACCCTTCCTGGGAGTGCTGCCCCGAAGAGCTTCTTGGCAAGAGACACAGAAAATGAGAACTGTATTTAAAGAAAGAGTTGATTTTGGGGGCAGAGAAATGAGCTGTGGTTGGAGCAGGAAAAGCAAGATGGCATTTACACAGCATCAACTGTCTGTGGGCTTGGACACTTTGCAGTCTTATAAAAATTAGAAATTAGAACAAAACACCTTCAACTTCTACATCTACCAATTCATGGACATATTGGTTAATACACCAATTCCAAACCAAAGCTTCTACTGCCATCAGTGAAGGCTTGGATCTAACGCCACATTTTAAAACACATATTAATGTACTGGAGTGTATCATCAGCATTTAGTTTAGCAACTCACAAAGGTGTGAACAAATGACTGCATATAAGAGCAATTCAATCATTGTTTTGAGAAATTTCAAAGTAATTGGATTGACAATGGCCCCTAGAGGTGTATCTATTTCTTCCCAGTGTATATATACATATAAAACCAAAATGATTTTGCTATTATTTCCAATGAGATTTTTCAGCATGACCTAAGGGACTTACCAGTGTCTTATTAATAGTTTCTAGGAAATTAGTACCTAATAAAGACCACTGGGAGCTATTACCCAAAAAACATTGGTAAGAAATATAGTGCCATTAAAAGAGAAATTCCCCAAGCAAAATTGTTAATTTCACTAGAGAAGCATTTTCATTGGTCAGATTGATCTGAACTGAAACATTTTGTTGGGAGGTTTTGTTTAGGGTTTTTACTTTTGCCTGTGCCTGAGATTTTTCCTTTCAATACTTTACACAGTGCATCTCCCTTTTAAAACAAGTACCTTGAACACCTGTGGGGCTCTCTGTACATCTGTCCCCTCCTTTTTCCAGTGGCAGTGACTTTGCCCAGCTTTGTCTCCACTTCTGCTGCACATCAAGCACCTCCTGCCATGGGTATGTAGTGCACCATGGGAGTCACCTGCTGGACCTGTGCCAGGGAAGAAGTGAGTTATTCAGGGAGCTCAGCCCACAAGGAAGAATGAAGACTTAAAGCACATGAACTCTAATTCCTGTGTTCCTCACAACATTTCAGAGGCGTGATTTAAGGTGTATGTGCCGCAAAACAAAAGAGTGCAGATCTCTGATGGTGTGATTGTGCTTTTTGTTTCATAGTTGGCTTTTCCTCTGAAGATTTGGCTTTTACACTGAGGCTACCAACGTGCTGGAATTTCTGTCCCACAGAAAAACATCTGCTCTTATGCTGAGGCCCTGCACCAACGCATCCCGTGTCCTACACCTCCCCCTGCCCCCTTACTTTAGTTTTCCTTCAGCACATGCCAAAGTTTCCTTCTTCTCCTAAAGTCTGGGGCATGTCTTCTGCTGCTCCCAAGTCTCTCTTCTCTGTGGAGGGCCCTGTTTGGGCAGACAGTGAAGCAATGACCCATAAAAACTTCTGTCCTGTACCAGACAGCGACAGTCACTGAGTTCTGAAGTTCTTTATGTCAGAAGGGACCTTGGGAGGTGGCTGCTGAAGCTGCCGTGTCACAGCCAGGCCCACAGGAGCAGGCACGTGCCCAGGATGAGGTTCCCACAGCTTCTCTGAGCAACCTTCCTAGGTCAGGCTGTGGGGAGCAGATGTGGCCTCTCTTCCATGCTGCCATGTCCCTCCTGCCATGCTCTGTCCCTATGATGTCTTGGGAAAAAGTCCAGTTCCCTCAGGGAAAAAGTCCAGTTCCCTTATCCTTCTCCTCACCCAGGTAACAGCCCTGCCTTCCCCATGTGCCCACCTCTGACTCCACCAGAGACTGTCCCCTCGGGGCACTGGGGTAGTCCAGGCTGGCTCCAGGCACCCAAAATCCCCTGCACTGGGGGAGCCCCAAGCCATGTGCTCCAGCACAGACCGGTGACAGCCTCCCCGAGGGCTTCATGCCCGTGTCGCATTCACAGCACGTCCCCGGTGGCTGCCACCCTGTGACTGTCACCCACCCCGCAGGATTTTGTAGCTCCTGAGTGACTTGCAATATTTTCTTACCCAGATTTGCCACCGATTCCCCTCTTACAAAGCCTCTGACACTGGGAGAAGCACACCAAGTGCCAAATTTTGCTCTTGCTGTTCCCAGACACCCTCACTGCAACTCCACCTCCTAGACATGTTCAAGGAGGTCATCCCAAGTTCTTCCATCAACCTGCACTGTGAGGTTACCACAAAGGAGAGAAAATCCCGCCTGGCAGAAATGGCAATTCCTTTCTTTCAGCACAACACCAGAATTTCTGGCTTATTTCTGAGACTTTCACCAAGTGGGGAAAGTCAGCCCTTGATTTCTCCTGGCTTCATTGTCCATCCATGTGCATTCCAGAGGGAGAATAACTGTTTAGTTAAAAATAATGAAAACACATACTTTTGGTCCCCACAGAGGCATTTAGGGCTGTCTTCCTCTTTTTCTTTTTCTACAGTATATACACCACTGCAAGTAACAACTTGCAAACATTCAAAAGCATCAAGGCTGGCAGTGCTACCTCGCCCCCTTTTGAAATACAGTTGGCAAGATAAAGGTTTTGTCAGTCATAATTTTCTCCAGTCATAGACACTAAGCCATAATATTGTAAGTTTTAGATATATCCCGGACCACGCAGTTTAATAGACTGACATCCAAGAATACTGTTGCCTTCGAAAAATAAAAGAACCAACATTTCTGACAAACTTTACTCCTCTTCTAATGTTCCATATACTAGTCAAAAAGCTGTTTGTTTATAAGGCTCTGATTCCCTGAAAACCAACCATATCAAAAAACAAACAGCTGTGGAGACCAGTGAAAAACATGTTTTGATAGGAGCTGTTTGTTATAAAAGCCAGGGTATTGTAATAAGCACACCCTGGAAATACATAAAAAGTGGAGAAAAACTCTAGTTCCCCCTCTGTGAAGCAGCAATTACTGCAGAGTAATGCTCTGGAGCCCCAGGCACAACGTTACTGTGTTGGGAACCTAAAATAAAAATTTCTGTCCACATTTTCTGTGATGTTTGCTATACAGGCACAGTAAACAGGATGAATGGTCTGGCACACGAGTTCCTCTCTGCAGTTCAATAGCCTGAGGTATATCAGCTGTCTAACTGTGTCATCCAATCCCATAAAACACCCAAGAATTATGAAAGATCCAGCCTGTAATTGTGGAAACTGGTGTGAAACAATTTAGGTAGCTGAGGCTGGTCTGGCTGTATTAAGTATAGTTATATGCACTATTGCAATACCTTTTTCTTTTCCCACGTCTACCAGCAATAATCACAAAATATTTCCATTTACAGTACCCTGGATGAAATACATTTCATGCTTACTTGGTTTTGATTTGCTTAGGAACTCTTTGCAGGTTTTATTTAGAACCTGCTTTAGTCAAAGTGAGTTTTCCTCTCAAGTTAACAAATCTCGGATCACACTTCAGCCCCAGAATTTTGGGAACATTGTCTGAATAATTCTAAGGAGAAATTTACATGCTTGCTCAGAACTTATTTTAAACAGAAACAGGTTAATCGTTAACAGAAAAGAAGCACAGGGAACTCAGAAAACAAGTTAATAAGGATGTTTCAGTTTGTCCTTCTCAAAGGATTTGTGCCATGCATTTTGTTTAGCTGGTGCCAAAACACAGTCCACGTTCTCTCACGTAATAGACTTGCCAGCCACAAACAAACAAACACACAAACAAACAAACAATGTGGGAAAAAACCAAAGCAAAGTACCGAAAAAACCAAAGCAAAGTACCAAAAAAACCCCAACAAACTTCTAACCATCCTTGCATTACGTTTCAATTTCTTCAATCCAATGGCATTTATCAAGGTACAGCAGTGGCTGGCACATTAGCAGGGCATTTGGTAACAGACACTTTATTTTGGATTTGACCTGGTACAGAATAGGCAATAGAAACTATGGGCCACTAAATCTACTTGAGGGAAGGTCAAAAGGGAGAAATTAATGCACACATTCATTACTTTGTAAAAGACAAGAGTATTTTGGGTAGACACAAAGAAATATTTTGGGGCAAATAACTGTTTTCTGGCTCAAGGCAATCTCCCACAAATGTGACACCAGGTTCCTGACAAAGTCCTCTGTGCTTCTTGGCCACTGCATTGCCCTCCACCCTCCCACAGGAGAGAGTACACAAACATGAAAATAATCAGTATTTTACAATAACACGCCATTAAGGAGGCATCATATGCTTGAGAACATAGGCCCTTGAGTTCAAGTCCAGGAATGTGTCCAGATAAAAAAATATTGGTTTTAGGTTTCAATACCAAATTGAATCAAAGTCTACAACCACTGGAGACACAACTTGCTACCAGAACAAAAGGACAGAAATTCAAGGGATTAAATCCTTTGTGAATCCCCACAGGTTTTGAGGAGCAAAGACTTCTCTCCTTCTATACCTGCCTTAGCAGCTACCAACACCCTTTCCTCCTTAAAATAGTCACATTTGGGCTGCCAGGCAGAGTGGGGTATGTCTAGAAGGACTTTTTGATATGGAACTATTCAGCGTTAATTCTTAAACACAGTCTGGGTGAAAAACAAGCCTTTCCCCTCACTGCATCTTTGGAGGAGGGTGTCGTGGTTTGACACTGGCCAAGCGCCAGGCACCCACGAAAGCCATTCACTCGCTCTCTTTTGCTCTCAGCTGGACAGAGAGGGAAAAAAAAAATTAATGAAGGGCCCATGAGTTGAGATGAGGACTGGGAGAAAACACTCTGAGGGCAAAACAGGTTCAAATTTAAAGGTATAAAGTAGATTTATTATTAACAGAGTCAGAGGAGGACAATGAGAAGTAAAATACGCCTTTAAAACGCCTTTTTTCCCTCCCAGCCCCTCCCTCTTTCCCACTGACAGCGCAGGGAGACAGGGCATGGGGGTTTTTGTCAGTTTGTCACCCGAGACCTTTTCCCGTTCGCTCAAGGGCAGGAGTCTTTCCTTTGCCATGCCGTGGGGTCCCTCCCACGGGAGACAGCTCTCTGTGCACTTCTCCAGAGTGGCTCGAACC
>VWZW01006318.1:6083-24040 GCA_013397115.1 Edolisoma coerulescens
TGAATGAGGCCATACTGTTATCCAGAACAGGATGACCACAGTCAGTATAGGTCTATCAGAATTTTATAAGTTCTTTGCTGTTGCATCTACATATTGTGCTTTCGATTCTCCCTTGATATCTCATCACAAACTTTTACACAGCCCTCTGGCATATGTAATATTGGACTCATTTTGTGCTTAGTAAGTGAACATGTTCTGGATCCTTCTCTGCTCCTATTCTATGTTTCTATATGTCCATATACTGTGGAACCTTGACCGAGCCTTTCTGAGGTGAACACACTTTATATTGATAGGATATTGAAGCAAGCAAGAAAGGATCTGTGACTAACTCAAACTGCCTGAAATGCACATCTCTGTTTGTTTAGATTATTCCTTCTTCACTGATTTCTAATTTCCATTGTAATTTCTCCATCTTTAGAAGGTACTCTGTAGTTATATCAAACACCAAAAACTCTGGGAAATAACATCATCCTCCCAAATGTAAATGTTTTAGCATAATGTATACAATGTAACATGATTGTTTATATACCTAGAGTGAGGAGAGATGAAGAGCTGAATTTATTACAGATCAAAACTTCCATCAGAACACATTTTCCTTGATCTCCTGAGGTTCACTATTTGAGCTCTGGATGGCTTTGGCCAACCTTTATTTAGAATTCAAATGCTGATGTGGCTTTTGATCCAAAGAAGTAAGTAGATGAGCTCTTATAAAGCAAATACACTTCTTTAAAAACTCCCTGCAGTTCTGAAATCAGCAATTTGAAGTGAATGGAAATCTATTTGGATTGCGCAGAACTTTTTGAAAAATAAGTCTTTCTGATATCACCCATCTTGATTCCAGCCGATTTCCCATGGCCATGTGTTATGGTACTGGGTGATGAATAAAATATTTTCATCATATCACTATTGAATCTTATTTATTACATTGAGGAAATGAATGAAGCAGTAACTTTAGCATGTTAATAAAAAAATAGTGCATTGCATTCTAATCACAATCTAACACACAAATTTTGCTGCAGTACCAACAGAGGTTATCTCTTTTATCTGTAGTTTAAAGAACTTTTAAAGTAAATATTTTAGACATTAGTCAGCCTCAATTCCCTTTCAAAAGTTCTGTTTTCTCCTGTATAAGTCATTTTTAAGAGGCTGTCTTTCTGAACAGAATTTCACAAGGCTCTCCAGTGATACATTAAGATACAGCCTGGGGGAACCTCTGCTTGCTAAATCATTTATTTCATTATTTGCTCTCCCATTTAGTGAAAGAAACCCACCCTTAATTCCTGTAACACAATTAGTAGTTTCAGGCTCTGTTGTTAGGACATGCTGTAGATTAATAATGCTTGAATATTTGGATTTTAGCCTTGGTGTATATCAGCATGTAGTAACCGGATATTATTTTAATCAGACAGCATGTCCTCTGATCCAATTCGTATTTTAATAATCCAGAACTCATCTGCAGGACAAATGATTATGAGATTAGCAGATGACAAAGAGATAAATAAAGCAATAATAAAACACAGGGGTAAAGACATTATGTAAATTGCACTATTAAGTTCATAAAAGTGTAGATTTGATTCTCCTTTCATCCATCTTTTTCCCCTTTTGATTTCTTGCTCGTTATGTGATTTGTATAATTTTTCTCTCACTGGGATGCAAATCATGACTCATGTAGAAAAACAAGGGAAAAGCAGTAGGATTCAACTCACATATTATAACACTGCAATTTAGGTGGGTGATAACAAAACTCTACATTTGTGGTGTGACAGTGAACTTATTCTTCTGTGTAAAGAAAGTGAAAAAGAATGGAGTTTAAGAAGCACCAAAAGCAGTCAGGTTACACAGCAGGAAAAGATTTTCCTCTGCAGAAAATTCATGGATTAGAACATTATGGGAATTTCTGCAATTTGTAACTCCATGTTTCTAAGAACAATTTAGGATTAATTAGACAAATGTTCATAATGAACATTTGTCTATCTCTGTGCCTGAGTCTAGTCAGCACAAATGACCTCTTGAAACTCTATCCTGACCCACTTTTTGAGATAAATAATTTAAAAACATTTACTTTTTGAAAAAAAGAAAATTGTAAGATACTCGTATGAATAAAGTAGGCAGTAAGACCTGGTGAAAAAAATAAATACATGTATTTAAAGTATCATCATCCAGGTGTCTGCATCTGAAACAAAGGTGTTTCAACTGCAGAAGAGGAAAAAATAATCAAGAAGGGAATCCTTTCCTTGTATCAGTGCCTCAGACAGGAAACCAGGACAGACTACTCATAAAAACAGGTCAGATGAGCTGGAAATGGTGATTTATCTTTCAGTTACTTATCAATCTGTAAAAATCAGTGTCAGAAGGATATCAGGCTGTGAAATAAACTTAACCTAAGAAAGCATAATTATGAGAGCCCTCAATCATAAGAGTGATGATCATGAATGGATTATAATAAGATCAGTGGAGACAGCTTTTTGTACGGGCAGAAAGAGAGTTTTGAGAAAATGCCTGAACAGTTAGTCATGCCAATTTTCAATGTGAAAATTCAAGTGACTGAAGATTTTTGGGGGTGGAGGAGAAGTGGTGTTAAGATGGATGGGGATATATATAGATATACACACACATTCACCATCTCTGCTGTCTGTGATAGTACTCTCACATAGAGCCACAGAAAATGCATTTCTCCAGTTCCTCAGCTGCTCCCAGGTCTACCTGAGTCTTCCCCACTCCATGCCTTCTAGACAGTGGTTTGAGGCTCTTTAGTACAATGACCAGCCAAATTTTCTTTAAAACTTTACATATATATTTTTTTCCCACCAGTCAGACATGGCTGGCACCTCAAGATCAGAGAGACTTCTGCATTTCTAGAGCCACCTCCTGGTCTAAGCACCACACAATCTTCCAAACAGGGCTGCTAAAGAAGCAAAAGTGTTTGTGTTCCTTTGTCTTATTCCTTTTTACTCTTTTCTCCTGATGGATCACAAATAGATAAGTAACTGCAGTTGAGAGGCTGTTTACCTGCAGCTGGGGAAGAAGATGGGGAACAAATTACTGAAAACAAAACAAAACACAGAGGAAAAATTTATAATCTCATTTACTCTCATGAGTAAAAACCAATGATGAGTAAAATCTATTTCTCTTTACTATTGAAAATGTAATTTTCTTCTGCTTTTCAAAAGCATAAAATAGTTATTTGCCTTCCCTTTACTTTTTGAACTCTCAAACTATTATCTTATTCTTTTCTCTTCCATTTCTTTTTTACCATTTTATAAATGGATAATAAAGTTGATTTCAAGATTTTAATCAACTTTCAATTTATTCTAGTAAAAAAATTTTGATAAAAATGTTTCATTCACATCTGTGCTATTTCATAAACAGAAAGATTTGATACGACAACCTTAGAATTTACTACAGGTCAGCTTCAACCCAAAATTCCATATTGCTTCCATATTGCCACTGAGATATAAAATCTCCATTGTGTTCAAATATCAGCTCAGCTGGAGCATGTTGTAATATTCTTATTGACTTCATAGCTACCTCTTGAAGAATGTATGGTGACAGTGATGACAACCCAAGTCTCACACTTAGAAGTAAATTGCCTTAATCCGTATTTAAGTGCTAATTATTTGATTTCTGGAAATGGCAATTAAGTACAGCTTCGAGGATTTCTGTGTCAGCTGCAGGTAAACATTCTTCAAAGGCTCACCACAGCTCATCAGAAAAAATCTCCTTGGTGGTACCAAATGCTCTGTTGCAGAACATATGTGTCTCACCACTATAAATCAATATATGAAAAGAAATTAAATAGGGTGGTTTTCTATGGAAAATAATGCCTTTTAATGCTGGTTTGAAAGCAAACCACTGAGAGACTCAAAGTCAGAAATACAATTTAATAGGAAAAAATAAAATAAATGCAATAATACTAAAAGAAACCACTGACACAGTCAGAATACAACCTGACACCCTATTGGTCAGGGTGTTGGTAGCAGTCTGATTCCATGGTGGCTGCAGTCCTCCTGGAGTGATGGTTCTGTTGAAGCAGTGACCCTGTAGAAAGGGTCTGGTCTTCACCTGCAGGTCCAGTAGTAGCACTTGTCCTCTGGGAATCCAATAAGTAAGGGCTGCCTGTGGTGTTCGAAATCTCAGTTTATATCCAGGATGGGATGCTTGGTTCCTCCCTCTGGGCGGAGCATCTCACACTGAGATGACGTAATTTTGTCAGTCATGGGGTGGGATTAGATGGCCCATTAACAGAAGATATCCCCCNGGTGGGATTAGATGGCCCATTAACAGAAGATATCCCCCTGAGGGGAGGATGGGTCGTGGGAGAGATAAGGAACCCTGCCCCACCTGGTTTCAGCAGCTGGCCCATTAACAGGAGATAGTTCAGGAGGGAGTTATCTGTGAGTCATGGGGCAAGGCCTTGATGGCCCATTAATTGGAGGGAGGAGGCAAGGAACACCACCTCACCTGGTTTCAACAACACATGAAGATGGCAGTAGAATACACTGCAACACAGGACACTTTTAAAAGCAAACAAAAAAAAAAATCCTTTGTAGGTGTAATCTAAAACTCAAAATATGCAAAGAAAAAAAGGATTGAATTGAGTGTTTCAAAACATTTTAATCAATACAAATTTCTGCACTCTTCTTAATACACTGATTAGCATTTACAGTTTTCATGCAATGATCTGAATAATGATATTTCTTCACGTCAAATAATCTGTCCAATAGTACTCCAAGAAGAAAATGCCACATTCCACTCCATTATGACAGTTTTAAAATATTGATTAAGTTATGGTTTTTGTTCAGGAGGTTGAGGAGGTTAAGGAAGAAAAATTAAAGTATAGACAATTTATTAGGAAACTACAATAAGAAATTGAATTAATTTTACTAACTGCTAGATACTATTACCTGCATAAAAGATATAGGGAAAAAATCCTTGTCTTTATGATCTTTATCACTATAAGTAAATCTCTGAATAATCCCATAACGAAATTATGCAAGAATACAAATTGAAGCCATATTGCAAAGCTATCCTGAATATGGTGCTAGAATGATTTGATGTCAGAAGTATGTATTCATGTAGCTATTAAACTTTTGATTTTCAGGAAACAATAGTAATTAGAAGTAAAATACACCTTAAGAGATTATCTAGCCTTTTGTCTTCCTCCAAAGACAACACTTCAATGATTCCTGACTGATGGATTATATTTGATGATGTTGTACATGACTATGTTATCATAGAATATCAAAGGATTATCAGCCTTTCTCTCTCTCTCTCTCTCCACCCCTACACTTTTATTGCAATAGATATTGTAGGGTATTAGGTAGTGCAGACCGTGTGGGACAAATACAACAGGAACAGAGAAAGGTGAATATCTAGGGCTGAAGCAGGGTTGTGTGTGAGTGATTCTGATCATGGAAGAGATTCTCAGCAGCTGGGAGTGGTGAGAGAGGATCTATATTCCAACACTTACTGTGATTTCCACCTTAATTTCAGGCTGTTGGAGGAAAATGATAATCTTCAATCACATTTAGCAACTGAAAAATTAGGTATAAATCCACCAACATAAAAGTTCCTTTTGAAATCTGAGCACCCAGCTTTCTACTCTCTCATATGAAAGTTTAATTTCAATTACTTTGATTCAAATGTAATATTTTCAAAAAAAGAGAAAAGGAAAAAAATTAACTGCATCCCCCAAGGCACACTCAGTAGTTAATTTGACAACAAAGCTATCCAGCATGAGTGATCAAGTGATGAGTTATCTTATCAAAACCCACAATACAAGGAGTTTACTACTGCCTTTAATTAGAACAGTACTGAAGAAGTCAAGCCAACAAAATATTTAACTCATCCCATTTAATCAGTTCCTTGGAATTAAACAAAAAGTCTCACTTTCAGTCTGGCAGTTTAAGATATGCAAAGGCATCAACTTTCCAAAGACAAGCACCCAAATATGTATATTTAATTTAGCAGTCAAGAAAGACAGCAGTTTTACAAATCTTCATTTGTACTGTTTCATCTCGTTTCTCCTGTTTGTGAGGTCCTTGTGGGTGGTAGGATCAGGTTTTTAAAATACCATTCTGCACAGTCCTACATTCTGCATGTCCGATGTTGGAAAAGGTTTGTGGGGAGAAGGAAACTCCTGTCTATCACCCACCTCTTCCCCATCTGCCCCTTGAGGCCTGAGGTGCATCGTTTGAGAAGAGAATAGGTGGTGCAGGCAGAAGTGTTGGGCTCAGCAGATCCAGATCAGGCCCTGCTTTGTCATTTGGCCACCCTTTGACAAATCTTCCAGCTGCCACTGTGCCAGGTCAGCAGCCATAAAACAGGGATAACATTCAGGGGTTTGCTCCAGATCAAGTAGGAGCAAGATCTTAGAGCAGGTCTCACACCACCTGCGCTGAAACTCATCAGAAGGAGAATATTTTCAAATAAAATCAGAAGGCAACCCAACAGAGCTCTGAGACAGATATAGATAGATAGATAGATAGATAGATAGATAGATAGATAGATAGATAGATAGATAGATACCAGCCTGGATATACAGGTATGAATAATAATAATATCAGAGTGGAAGTCTACATGCTGTGTAACTTGCCTGGCAAGGCGTGTAGGGAGTTTGGAAGGATCTGGGTGTGACTGAGGTGGTTAAACCTCTCTGTGTATCAAATCTGTGAGGATTTACCCCAGATTACATAGGCTGTGTCCATACTTGCTCATAAAAGAGTGTGAGGGCTCGGGCTCAAGAACTTTGATTATCTAATTCATCAGCTTTTAGCACAGTCCATACCCTGGGTTACAGTAGGCACCAGTGAGCACTTTCTGGGATAACAGGGAAGCATCAGTGGACTGAAATCCCCAAAAAACCCCAGCATGGTTACTATTACCATGTATTTGAAGGAAGACCTAAATCACTCTGAATGTAAATTGAGTTTATGCCACAGGCTTCAGGGGAAGAGTAAGGACCTTGTGGTAATTCATTTTCCTGTGTTCATTTTTTAAATGAGTTTACACTGAATTATCTGTATTGATCAGGAGACTTTTCCTACTTGATGATAAAAAGGCAGTAAATTCTCACATTTGCGTACTCTCCCTCCACTTTCCTCTACATTTTTTGCTAAGAATATTTTTGGTGTGTTTCAAAACTGATCCTGAATCTCAAACCAGTCCCTGGAACTAGCAGACTATAAATTGTTGGTTAACGTTGGGGCTCTCAGATGGCAGACTCTATATGAGGGCAAATCCTCAGCACTGTATGTTTTCCTTCTAATGTGGTGTGCTCTGCCAAGCTCTCTGATGTGATGGATCAAGCTCCCTGCATCACTGAAGCTCCACAAACTTCCACACCTACACTAAATTTGCTCCACCATAAAATATTCTACTTTTAATACAGGAATGAGGTTCTTGCTAGTGCTACATTAAGCAAAACTGAATTGGATCAGGTAAAAAGTAGGTTGTGAATAATAGAAAAACTCTTTCTTTTTTAGTAGTCATTGGACAAAAAAAAAAGACCAGTGTGAGCAGTATCTGACCTGGTGACTTGCACTGGAATGGGAAGAATCATCTCTTTGGGAAAATGAAAAAGGTAAGAAAAAAACTAACAAAAAAGGACAGTTTTACAAGAAAAAGTTAAGAAATGAAGAACTAGGACAGTCAGTGGCTCTGCCTCAGCTGAAGTATGGTCTCTAATGACTCCAGTGACACTTAATCAATTTATGAGCTTTGTTGTATTACATTCGCAGACAATGCAGATGTCATCATTTCCACGTCCCCTGAGAATGGGAAGTATTATATTACATTCACTCAAGAGTGCAAGTGCCAGCAAAATTTGGCCACCCTAATTCACATAAAATTAATTTCTGCATAGTTATACTCAGATATTTTTCCTACCCAGTAGTTGTCTCTCATAATGACTTTTTTTTTGGCAATCTTTGAGAAGCCTGTTGAAATACTGGTGTGATCGGAACTGCAAAATCACATTTTGGAGCCTTTCAAATTCTGTTTCTTCTGAAAGACTTTCAGTGGTCTGTGCCAGCTCTCTGTGCCTAAATTTCTTAATACTCTTGGAAATCACATGTTAAAGGGATTTGTAAACAGGGATTTGCTTTTTCACAGCCCAAATCTACCTGCATAACTGAGATTCAGCCTTTTTATGTTACCCCAATAATACCTCTGGTGATTTTAGTTAAATTTCACCAGAATACACTAGAATGGGGGAGTGCACATTCTGCTTTGTCATAGAGAAGCCTAGGCATAAATAAGTAATTAGAGAACTATTAAGTGTTTGATGTTGTATTTTCATATTTAGTGAAAACCTGTATTTTTAAAGAATTCCAGGAAGCTGTAGGTTTCAATTTTTTCATCAGCCAAGATGGCTAAGTATCATTTTCATGGACAATGTAGTGTGTCTAAATTCCTGATCAATATTCCCCTGTCACTCATTTCTATTCGTGATCAGTCACATGCTGTTAACTGTCTCTTCCCTTAACAGAATTTATAGCAAGAGATTAGGATTTATATGGTATTAAAGGATAAATAAACCTTTGTCAAGAACAGCTGGTGGTAAATAATGTACTACTATCTGTGGATTATTGAGACAGCAGAAGTTGTCTTCAGGTCTCTCAGATCTTCTATAAACATTAAGGTTGAACTACACCACGAGAGGAATAAGACACTGTTAATCATGAAGAATGCCGCATTTATTATTTTGGCAATGATTTCTATAATACATAGGATGCATATAAAATACTTATACATATATAATTATACCTATAAAATGTATAATAGTTCATATGGTATTATTTGTATAATAATATCACTTAGTAATAATAAACACCATAAAGCAGGATGGGGAAAAACCTGACACATGCTTCAAAAGCAGAAAGATTTAGATGACTCAGATTTGAATATTTGTGCATATGTTATTTGGGAAGCAGAGGTTGTGATTGCCCTGAAATTATATAGAATTCTGATGAATGCAAAAATGTAATTATGAATTAATTAATATTCAAGCAGGAGGTAACTCATGCTTCCCAGATAAACAATTACTCACTTTTCTGTGGCAGAGGGTAAGGACCTTGAGGAAAGAATTATGAGTTTAATAACATCTTTAATATTACCATCATTTGCAAGTTATCACATACCTGCAGAAAGTAATAAATAGTACTGGAAAAGATGTTTGCATCCAAACTTTTTCAGAATATTGCTCTTCCATTCAAGCCAAAGTTTAATTTATGGGCTCTTTAGAAATCTAGTAAAATTTCATAGTTCTGTTTCCTGTTCCCATTTAGGAAACTGAGTTCCAAATTGTCAATCTTAATGCAGATGTACAAGAAAAACAGTCTCTTACTTTTTGAGCAGATGGGAACCTTGATTTCTATTAAACTTACCAACTTCTCACACCTGATAGAAATTTTTAGCATCACAAAATCTATGTCTGGTTAAAACCACAGTTTAACAGAACAATGAGAAATTAATTTGGCTGATGTGTTTTGTACAATGGCAACATGGCAGAGGTCTGACTCAAGGGGCCAATTTTAAGTGTACAAACTGTCCAGGAGGAACCACTGTGGTGGAATATGGGCTTAATCTCACTATAAGTGATGGTGGAGAAGAAACATACTACGCCAAAGCCCTGGTGTCAAATCAGTGGCATTAATGAGATTTATTCATACACAGATCAAAATTCCAGAGAAGAGAAAGACTATTGCACAGATCAGCCAGTGCAAGACGTGGCTCCTCAGCTGGAACTGAGTATTCTGAAACATTAAACCAGGTAGGCGTTTGACTTTCTGTGAGCCCCAGAACAAAGCACCTCTTGGAAGGTGCTCTCTGAGCACAGGCCTCTGGCCACCGCGATGCTCGTGATCCACAGGTGAGCTCAGGGTTCTCTTGTCTTCAGAGGAGTCTCGTTGAACTCTGACTTAGCAAAGTCAAGAGGTGGAAGTCAGCCTCTTCATTTTGAAAAATTGGCCCCATGGGTTTTTATTCGTATTTCAAGATCTACACAACTGTTTGAAGGAAGAAGAGGTGAGAAGGGCAGAAAACCTTCTTTTTTCTAAAGGGTTCTTGTACTTATATCCAAGACTACAACAATAGAAAATATGAGAGATAGGATGCCCCTGACTGATAAAGCTCTTCCTTTCCTTTAGATGTCTTCCAAGTCATGTAAAAATGAGACCCACCAGTTCTTAATTCTTTGGGACACCTTTTGAACTTGTGGTTTTCAGATCATGAACTCTTAAACAAGAAGGCTGAAAATTATATTTTGGTGATGTCTCTCTAGCCTCCCTTTACCATGACTGATAATGTGAATATATTTCTATTATCTTCCTCTTCAAACTATCTTTTCAGTTATTTTTTTTTTAGTTAACATGGAATATTTAAATGTCTTGTTTTCTCCAGTTGATTATCCTCTTTCATGGAGCTGCTTATAAATGTTAAATGATGAATAGCCAACACTTAGGAGCTTGTTTGCAATTTTCTCTCAGGATCCTCCAATCATTCCTACAACAACAAGCCAGTCACAGTGACTGTCTCTGATATCTCTAATTACCCTTTTTCCTGAGAGCAAGAAGGAAAACCCCATTTCTGTGGTGGAGAAACCCCATCACATTCCCTGTGATCTGCAGACATACCCTCAGTTGTCCCCTAGGCCTGTTCACTGTAAGAGAGCCTTTCTTAAAAGCATTCATTTCTCCATCTTTCACTGGGATAGAAAATATGTACATAAATCAGCTGGGAATCAGTTTCCAAGCATGTTACTTGTCCTGCCTATTTGCTCATTTTTATTAGAATGGACCTATGTGCTGGAGGAATCTCATAGGGCTTGGTACAAGATATGCTACCTAAAGTCTTTTTATTGAAATCCACAGCAATGGATATAGGTGCCTATAGGGAAAAAGAAACTATTACTTCAGACTTTCTGGATGTGGCCTTTACCCTCATACATTTTTGCAGGGATTTATGTGTCTTAGATTTTAAATAATAATGAATAGACTTTGTTGTTTGTAATCAGACTTCCTTATTTTAAGATAGAAACTATAAATTCTATATTACATATGTAGAGGGCATGATTCCTTTCTCTAGAGACAAAATATATGTGTATATTTAATGGGAGAAGGGAGAGAAGGGTCAGAAAAAGAATAAGGTGACATGATCCATGGATGTAGAAAATGAAACGAGATTCTATTGAAACTTAACAAGTGCAAATGCCAGGTTGCACTTGACTTTCCAAAATGCTAAATTGCAATCTTAGAATCAAGTTTCTCAAGTTCCCAGTCTCCTTTACAAGCTGGTTTCCCTTCATGGATTGTTGTCCCTGGATACATCATGTCTGGGGCAGTGTGCTGTGAAAATACCAATTACAAGCTGTTGTTGGACTTCTCTGTTGGAAATATGAAATTTTTAGTGGAAAATTCTTACTTTAAGATAGGTGAATGAACCATCAGATTTCCTTTACAAAAGCGAGCTGCCCAGCCTGATACTGAAGGGCTTCTTGAAAGGAAGACTCCTAGGACTGACATTTCATATGTCAGCTTGAATTTAGGCAAGAGGCTTTATCCAGGCCACAGCCAAGAGAACATCTTGTCTGTTCTACACTTTTATTATGACATTATCTTCATTATGAACCTAACTGCTGCTGGTTTTGTTGCTGGTATTGTTTGGACTGACTTAGAATTTTATTTCATAAAACAGGGTATAACCTGTCCAACAGCTTTTACCTTTATCCACATGTGGGAGAATCAACACACATTCCAGCCAAACTCTCCAGGCAACAATTGCAGGTTGCAGTTACAATGGTGGGAAATGAGATTGCTTCCCATAACTGCAAATTAGTACATTTTGCAGTAGATACAAAGTTTTATATAATAATTTGTAAAAGCCTCTGGATATTAAGACACCCAAAGGGGTAAAATTTGGAACCACATTGCAGATATCTGGTGCACTCCCCTGGTTTAATGGAATCAGGATTTCACCTGTCCTGAATAAAGCTGGTTTTAACTTAGCTGCAAAACAAGGCAGAGTTCTCATCACTTGGACATAACAAAGTGCCCATGAGATTTAAGTTCTTATTCCGTTTTCCTTGTTAGAGATGTTCAATTTTATGTATGCTCCACTAATTAAATGCTTCTCAAACTGCTTAACAGATTTATTCATGTCATTCATAAAACTGAACGTTGTTTTGGTTTCTTTTAAGAAGTGTTGAAACTAAGAACAATGCTCAGATAATCCTGCTGGTCTTCAAATCAGCATATTTAATATATATAATTGTATCATCCTCACGGTGAAATTGGTGCACGGAAATCAACAATCAGAAGTAGAAACCCAAAAACTCCTAAAACATTCATTTAAAATGTGTTTTCTTGGCATTCCTACAGACTTTGGTTAAGTGTCTTCTTGTTTCGGTTTATATTTTAAATGAAAAATATTATAATTTTGAATAAGAAAATGTGGCTACAGTGTTTTCTAAATGAAATGTTGCTTTTGAAATAGTGGTTCATTATGCAGCAAAAAAAGTCCTAAGGCTGGGAAGAAATGTTAGTGGTGTATTTGAATTTGCATTTTTGCTTCAAGCCTGAATAAGAAATATTTTCTCTGCTTTACTAAAAGAGATAGAGTGAAGATAATGATTCGCACTTGAATAAAAAGTATATACAATAGCTAAAGCACTAGTTTAATATTAAAGTTTTGGTGCAATTAATTACTTAGGCCTGAGTACAGAGTTAAGACTTTGGTCCTTAAAAGCTGTGAATTGGAGCATCAAACTCTTGAGTGCCTGGCCCTCGCAACGAAACCCAGGATGTTCTCTTAGGCATTCAGGTTTTTCACACAATGTTTTAAAAAACTTGAGCTAGGAGTTACGGAATTGCAACCTGGCCCACAAAACCTCGTGGGGAGCGGAGCAACAGGGAATACAAAGGGCAGGGTAGGTGTGTAAATTTCCTTTTGCTTGCAAAAGCAGATTATTATTATTTTCTGTCTTTCACAAACCTCCTGATTTAACAACAGCCTGCACACTGCAGCCTGCCTTAGACCAGTACTGCCTTTTTTGGTGGACAGCTCATAGCTCAACAACTGCAGGTATCTCAAAAGCTTTCACTGTTTCTGCACCTATCAGGACATGAAAGGTTAGTAAGGTTTTCTGCCAGAACTTCCCAGTCATTTCTGGCTTAGGTGACTATTAATTACTGAAGACCCCATGCCATTTTTTGTCCTGAATTTTCATGGTTTAGCTCCTCAAGCTGCAGATAAATTTATTTTTAAATAGCACTTAATGAAGAGTTCCTGATTCAAGCACAGAATTAAGAGAGTTGTAAGATTTCCACAGCTTTTTAATTAAGAGGAAAAAACTTATACTAGCTGTGGGCTACAGGTGCAATGTATGCATGTTGGCTTTTGGTTGTGCCCATCTTAGAATAGAACTGAGTCACATTGGATCAGTCTGGAAATTCACAGTTGGGTTGTTTTGGGAGGGAGGAAGCGTATATTACTAGCAGGAGTAAGTCTGTAGAAGGCTGTTAAGTATAGACAAAAATCTCTGTGAATAACGATTAATTAGCACCTTGCAAGAACAAGGGGTACCTTAGATAGCAGTGGTTAGAAAGTGAAGCTTTGGTCATGGTTCTCATCTGGAATTTTGAAGATTTCAGGTTAGTTCATGTTCCTGTCCCTGCCTCCAAAATGCAAATTAAACCACTGTTTTTTCCACGGTCCATTTCCTCTTGTTTATAATAACTCTTTGTCCACTGCTTGCTTGTTCTGGCTTTTTTTTCTGTCTCTCGCAAACTATTTTTCTAGCAAACCATGGTTTCCTGTTACAATTAGTTAATTGGTTCTGCTACAATTAGGTAAATAATCCTTGGACACTGGCTTTACTTTCAAACACTGTCCTCACAAAAAGATTGCTACTGTGTACCAGAAAGAAACCCATGCTGGACAGAAATTGAGTGCTGAGTGTCACTAGACTCGTTTTTGAAACTAATTCTTTTTTTCATGCTTTATAACATGATAATTGATTCAGCTGTGTGGAACCACTTTTGGGTCCTGCAAGGTGCACAGAGTCAGCTGTAACACCAAACATTATTCTGGGTAATGGGCATAGTTCAGCACTGTATTACAGACAAGTTTACAGGGTTTTTTTCACGTTCATCATGACTGAGACATAAAAGATTAATAATTACAAGTGCTGAAAAAAAAGGATAATTATGCAAAATTTAACCTTGTGTTCCTGGAGGGAAAAACCTTTCCTAACGAAGCACTTTAACAGAAGACAAACAAGGCATTTTCAAAAAGGTCCCGCTAACAGCCTCATCAAATAATTCTGTGACACCTTCATTATTGCTCGTCAGTCCCTCCAGAAAGACAATCTCTTCTGTTTTACACAGCACTGAGTCTTTATAGTTGAAACTTTCCTTCCAATATGATTGTTAATAATAAGGGATCAGTAGCATATATTTTAATGAAATCAATAGACTACGTTCTAACTAAATAACTCCATGGACTCTGGCCTCCACTGCTGGATTTTTATTCTGATGGCTGTGGATAAAACCCTCATTGGAAGGACTGAGTCCAAAGCCATCATTAATGTGTTATCACATGGGGTCAGGCTTAGCAATGAAAGCTAATGGAACTCTCTCTGAGAGCAGGAGCTCATTTTGTATTAACTTTCACACTATGGACAAAATCCATCTTTCAAAACATTCAGCAGACATCCAGTGTTCCTACCCAGACTTGCTCCTTATGGACTTCTTTTTTTTCATTGTGTGTGGTGCCTAGATGTGTTTTGCTTAAATGGAAATTTTACAACTGAGAGGACAGAGTGAGATGACTTAATTGCATTTCTGAAATGGCAGGTTCTGTTCTACAGCAGCTCTATAACCCTTGCACAGATTCTTTTTAAAAATGAACCCTATTTCAAATTCAAGTTCAGTACTGCATCACAATTTATTCTCCTCTTATTATTCTTCTATAAAATGAGTTATTCTTAACTATTTTTAGCATATTTAATCCTTATTTGGTTTGTCACTGAAGTTAACCCAAATCCATAGCTGCTATTTCATGTCAAGACCTCAAAATAATACCTCCACCTTCTTACAATTAAAGTCTGCAGTACTTACCTAAATACTGACTTCAAAGAGGAAGAATCACCTGTGGTCTGTGGTTCCACTTCAGAATTTCCTTTGGGGAGTTTTATTTAAATCTGCAGGAGAACAGCTCAGCATGCACAGGTCACGGCAATGTTGACCTCCTGATTGAGGGCAGGAATAGTAGAGAAAATTCTCTGTAAGTCTGGCAAAAAGGGAGTTCTTCAGCAGAAAGATTAGTCTTTTGTCCTCACTCCTTTAGGTCGGTGGCTAGAAAGATTATGCTCTCTCTGCAGCTGGCTAAAAAAAAATTGTGTGAGAGTAAGAACTTGATGGACTGTGACAATAATGGCCTTAGAAAGTCATTTTTGTATGGGTGGGCTGAGACAGACTCAACTCCAGCAGGGTGAGCACAAGCCACCTCTGAGCTGGGAAGGAGTTACTCACACCGATGTGCTCCTGGTCAAGAGAAGATTCTGGCTGCCTTTGCCTCCTGCTCTCCCTGCCCCATGTCAGGGTGGGGAGTTCCAGGGAAGCAGCTCCATAAGATAGCTCTCAGTTTGGAGCTGGATTGCAGCCTGATAGATCCTCAAGATTCCTGACCTCTGAGATTTGGGCCATTCCTCCATGGTTTTTTCAATGATCTGCTAAAATCAGGCACTGACACAAACATCTCAGTCTGAAATCAAGCCCTGCACCTTTCCCAAAATCCTGAAAATATGGTTGATTCATTTAAAATATTTGCACTAAATGCAGAGCAGAGGTCTCAGAAAATCAGGTGCACTCTGCATGTTTCAGAACCTCATCAACCCATGTTTTGGTCTCTCAACCACCTCTTTTGATTTTAAGGCTTCATTTTGCCAGTGTTTTCCTAACCACCTTGTTATTTTTTAGCCTTCTTTATTTTTTTTTTTTAATTAAAAGCAACAGAAAGGCTAGAAGCTTTGACATTTGAAATGAATTTAAAATAGGACGAGTTTACTTGTCCCTCTCTGCCCACAGTACTTTCAGTTCTCCATTTCATTCATTTTTTTAATAATATATGTATGCATTACATCAAGTTAAGAAAGGCATTAGGAAGAATACTTGTTATTATTCCTCTATAATACAAAAAAAAAAAGAAAACAAAAAAAAACCCTGAAAAAACCAACCAAACTTGCAGGCAAGAAGAACTAGAATTGCAAGCAACTTAGACAATGCATTTCACACCACTGAGTATAGGCACATACAGCCTGAGGTGCTGGTTTCATTAATATCTCATTTTTCTATGTGTGCATTTGTCTTGACAGTGCAAATTAATGTTCTAGCAGTGGTGGGTTCTGATGCATGGCAGGAAAAAAATATAAGCAATCAATACAGCTTATAAATATTGAAATGCTACCACATAGAACAACAGGAAGCACTGGAATAATAAGACCAAGGAGAGAAACTTATCAATGTCCAGTACAAATCCTAATAGTCACCCTGTCTGTGGTTCCTTCTATCATGCAGCAAACTTGTTTGTGAATGGCTGAAGCATTGTGAGATGCAGAGCTCAGCACAGCCCAGACTCAGGGCACAGCTGCCTTCACATGGGCACTGTTCACTGCACGCGCTCTGAAACGGTGCTGGCACTGACACAGTGATGCCAGGATGCTCCTTCCCTCTCCCTGGATACTCTGCCAGCCAGGATCAGCTTTTCCTGATCAGAAAAGGAGTTTGTATTCACTCCTGAATCAACACATTGGTATTATTAAATAACTTATTCCTTTTTTCATGTTTCTTTGCATTTTTGCCTCCCTTTCTCCACCCCAGTCTGTTCCCAGATAAACTGTACAAAGTTCTTTGCTGTGAGGGTGGGGAGGCCCTGGCACAGGGTGCCCAGAGAAGCTGTGGCTGCCCCTGGATCACTGGAAGTGTCCAAGGCCAGGCTGGATGGAGCTCTGAGCAACCTGGTCTGGTGAAAGGTGTCCCTGCCCACAGAATTATAGAATCATGGAATATTAAGGGGTTGGAGAGGACCTTAAAGATCATCCTGTTCCAACTCCCTGCCATGTGCAGGGACACCTCCCACCCAACCAGGTTGCTCTAGGCCTTATCCAGCCTGGCCTTGAACACTGCCAGGGTCGGGGCATCCATGGCAAGGGGGCTTGGAATGAGATGGTCTTTAAGGTCTCTTCCAACCCAAACCATTCTAAGAGCCTGTGATTCTGTGAAACAACCTGTCCTCATTACTTTTGTGCCCACTGCTACTTCCATACCCACATCTGGTATTTCTGGGATGGTTACCTTGCTAAGCTGATCTTGCATGGTATAACTAACATGGTTACCTAGATTTTCCTATAAATTTTTATTCCTAGAAAGGTCTCAGATACTCCCCTCCCACTATCTGTGCAGTTTGCTCATTTACTGACATAACTTCTCCCCTCACCACCTATGAAATGCTGTCATCCATCATAACCCCTTCTGCAATTTCTGTCAGCACTTTGTATTATCCTGAGATAATTCTGTATGTCACATCCAGCAATTTCTGTGTCATGTCCAATAGTTTTCCATGTCCATGTGCCATCCCTGACAATGTGAATAAATTAGGGGAAGCAAACCAGGTTATTCCTGATGAGACAAGAGATGTAGAGCAGCCCGGGAATGGGTCCAAGGGCTGGCACTGGCACTTTTCTCCAGACACACACGGACACGATACATTCTGTGCCTCACAAACCTTGGAGCCATGTAACCTTCCACTCACTCATCTTGGCCTTCCCGGGAAAAGCATCTCTCAAACCCAAAGTCCAGCCCAGGCAGCCGTTTCCAAGCTTCTCAGAAAAGCATTTCCTGATATGAGAATAGGGAAACCTCTGCTCTGGGCTTAGAAGGTGTAGTGGGTTGGAAAAAACC
>VWZW01006336.1:4433-14641 GCA_013397115.1 Edolisoma coerulescens
CAACCAATCCAAACCAGTGCCCAACCAGCTCCAACCAGCCCAAACAAGTGCCCAAACCAGTGCCCAACCAGCCCCAACCAGCCCAAACCAGCCCCAACCAGTCCAGCCCAGTGCGCACCGGTTGGTAGTTGATGGCGGGGCTCATCCCGGGCGTGGAGCTGCGGACCAGGCCGGGCTTCTGGGGCCCGCGCTGGCCCTGGAGCTGGGCGGGGCTGGGGGCGATGACGCGCTGGGACATCAACATGTGGGGCAGGGCCGAGCTGGCGGCCGAGCGGATCACGCTGTGGCCCTGCCGGGAACCCGCATGGGATCCTGGAATGGCGTCCCGGGAACCGCGGGAGCGGCGCCGGGACCGGCCCGGAACGACCCCGATGTTCCCCCCTCCCCAACCCGGTAACAAAATAACAGAAAAGAGAGGGAAACGAGGCAAAGTTGGGGCTTTAATTCCCTGAGCCACGGAATTCCTGCTTATCCAGAATTCCAGGTAAGTCCTGATGCTCCAAATCCCTCTTTTTTCCCCAAATTGGCAAGGATTTTGAAGGATTGTGGCCCTTTCCCCGCTGAAGCTGACACACCCCTATTTCCCACGGGAGGCTGGGATTGCACCATGGTCGAGGGAAGGGGCAGGAATCCACGGAGCAAACACTTCCAGGGGCTTTTCCCTCGAGAAAAGCAGGAAGGCTGCAGGCGTTGGACAATTCCCACTCCAGCTGGGACACTGGACATCCACAGAAACATGGAATATCCAAATCCATGAGGATTACAGAGTCTAATCCCTGAGAAACCCAAAATCCAACCCCCCGGGCAACCCCAGGAATTGCGGGAATTCCTCTGCCTCTTGGAAAAAAGCCCCTCGGTCGCTTGAGCATCCAGCAATTTCCCGGGAAAAACGGGAACGCTCACCTGTAATGTCCTTAAATTCTGCGGCTCCACCCCCTGAGCTCCGGGCCGGGAGGGAATCTTGGACAGGCCCTGCTGTCCCACGTGGGCGGGAGAGGGCTGGACGATGGACGCGGCGTTCTGGACAACGGGAGTCTGGGAAGGAGAGCCAGGATGAGCGCTCGGAGCGGGAATCCACGGAGGGAGCAGCGGGATGGGCACCCCTGGGAGAGGCCGAGCCCCTCCCGTTGTCCAGCCCGTCCCCACCACCCCTCACCTTCTGCACCACGTTCTCCTTCTGGAGCTGGCTCTGCCGCAGCTTCTTCAGGAGCACCAGCCGGGCCTCCTCCAGCCGCAGCTCGTCCCGGAGCTGCTTGATCAGCTGCTGCCGCTCCTCCAGGCTTTTTCCCTGGAAAACGCCGGATACCGGGCACAGCGTGAGGAAGGGAGTGGGGAGGAAGCTGAATCCAAGCGAGAATTTGGACCGCGGGTGCAGGAACCGGGGGGATGCACCTGGAATTTGCTCAGAAACGCCCCCAAATCCTTCATTTCCTCCCCGTCCCCTGCTCCCGTGGTTTTCCCGGGACGGAATTCCCGCTCCCTCACCTTGAACATCTCCAGGTTGGCCGCCTTGAGCCGCTCCTCCATGCGAGAGCTGGAGCGGGGGCTGGAGGCCTCGTTGTCCGACAGGACGATGATGTCTGGGGATGGGGTCAGGCGGCCCCGGTCCTGGTCACTGTGGGGGGAAAGGAATCCCACTGAGCCGGGAATGCGGGATTTCAGGATTTTGGGAGCAGGATCCCCGTCTGCCAGCACGGATCCAGAGCGGAGCACGGCTCCCAGGGACTCCGGGAGGGAAGGACTCCCCTCAGCCCACCCAGGTCTCTCTCCAGGGGTGCAAATCCCAGCTGGGAATCAGGTGGGAATCAGGAGCGCATTCCAGTGCTGGGATGGGAGGGAGTGGCAGGGATACTCCAGCCTGGAATTGTTCATCCTCACTGCGGTGGAGAAGGGGCCAAGCCCCCCCATTAATGGCACCACTCCAAGCCTGTCCCAACCCAAATCTATTGGAAAAGCTCATTCCATAAAGGAAAACCTGCAGGAAAATCCAACTGATCCGTGACCGGGATCGGGAAACAAAAGGAGCAGCAGGGACAGGAAATAAACCAAGAATCAGAGGTGGAATCCAGCGGGATCCAAGTGGGATCATCCCGGGGAAGGAGAGGCCAGGAAAAGCCCTTTGCTATCCCGGATTTCATTCCTGCTGCTGCAGAGCCTTGGAAAACTGTGGGATAATCCAGCGTGGAGCAGTGGGAACGCCAGGCTCGGAGGTAATTCCGGCTCCCTGGAAGATCCTTGGAGCGAGGGGAGACCATGGAATATCTTATCCCAAACTTTGAGCTCTGAACGGCCGGGAGGGAGCACGGAGCCGATCCCAGCTCCCGGGTTTGGCTGCTCCAAGGGCAGGAAGGTGCTCAGAGCTGGGATTGCCTCGTCTCCCGAACATTCCACCTGTTTTTGTGGATATTCCCAAGCACCAGGGCATGGAGCCGCTCCAGCAGAGGAATTCCAGAGCATCCCAAGGAGATGGAGCCAGCGGGAGCCCATCCAAGCAATCCAAGCTGCATCCCAGGAGTTCCAAACGGGGCTGGCACATCTGGAGCCATCCAGCACCGGATCCTGGGTTTTCCTGGGCCCGGGCTGTCCTAAGGCTCCTGGGGATAATTCTGCAGGAGCACCTGGATACATCCAGGCTGGATCATTGACATTCCATCAGGGGAATAAGGCTGGGCCAGAGTCCAGATCCATGAGGGAAAACGGACCCGTCCATGGGGAATAACTGAGTGAGGCCAGATCCTTGGATTTCCTTCATCCAGGGAAGAGCAGAATTCCAAGAGAATCACTGGAAAAGGAGCCACGGCGAGGGAGGCAGGCAGAGCTGAGGAGACGTGGAGCACATTCCCGAGGAAAATACAGGAAAATGAGACATTCCCAGCCTCACCTCTCAACGATTTCAAAACTCAGAGCGGAACATTCCCACCTCTTTCCAGGGTGGATTTCCCGATCCAAGCGTCCGTGTCCAATGCCAGTGCCCCGCCGGATAACCCCACATTGCACAGTATCCAAGGAATCCCGCTGAGGACGGATGCAGCCCGTGGCTCCGCACTCGGAGCGGGACCCTTCAGGGACACCCCCCACCATCCAGGGCTGCTCCAGGCCTCGTCCAGCCTGGCCTTGGACACTTCCAGGGATGAGAAATCCACAAATCCCTGGATAACCTGTGCCACCCTCACAGGGAACAATTCCCTCCTGCTTCCTTCCCAACATCCCCCCGGCCCTCTGTCCGTGGGAAGCCGTTCCCCCTCATCCTGCCATTCCCAAGTCCCTCCCAGCTCTCGGCACCACTGGAAAGGGCTCTCCGGGACCCCCCAAATCTCATTTAATCCCTGACCCGGCTCCTCCCAGCCCGCCAGATCCTGGAATTCCCGGCACCCACCTCCTCCTGGCGCTCATGTCCACGGGCTCGTCGTTGATGTTCTCCTTGCCCGGCCGGGCCGCGCTCCGCCCGTCGCCGTGGGGCCGCAGGCTCCCGTTGAGCTTCTCCTCGTATCCCTTGATCCCGTCCGGCTTCGCCGGCAGCTCGTGGGGCACCTCCAGCCCCGCCAGGTCCTTGCGCTTCAGCAGCGCCAACATCTTCAGCCTCTCCATGGCCTCGTGCCCCTCCATCTTCAGCCGCTTGGCCAGGACGTCCTCGCGCTCCTCCGCCGGCTCCAGGCTCCGCTTGAGCAGGTTCAGGCGCAGCGCGTCCTCCGTCATGCGGTCCATCCTGAGGGGAAGGGCAGGGACACCGTCAGTGCTGGGGATCCCCGGGAATCCCCCCGGGATCCCCTCCGAGTTCAGCTCGGCTTCCTCAGGGAGCTCTGGCATCCTCACGGAGCTCCAACCCCTCAGAGAGCTGCGACCCCTTGGAGAGCTCCGAACTCACAGAGCTCCGACCCCTCAGAGAGCTCTGATCCCCTGGAGAGCTCCAACCTCCTCAGAGAGCTCCGATCTCACAGAGCTCTGACCCTTTGGAGAGCTCTGATCCTCACAAAGCTCCGATCCTCACAAAGCTCCAACCTCCCCAGTCCCAAACCAGGTCTGGAGTTTCCCCCTCCGAAAGGCCCTGAAATTCCCGAGAACGGCAGCACAATCCCTCCATCGGGATCAAACCCAATGGATGCGGCTCAGCAAGGACGGGGGGCTGGGATGAACCCCCTCGGGAGCCTTGGAATGCCAGGAAATCCCCCACCGCGCGGTTTTCCAGGCAGGAATGCTCGGCAGCTCCGAGGATGGAGGCGCGGGCAGGTCCATCCCCGCCCTCCCACCTCTCCGGCTCCCCCGCCTCGGCTCCAGGTG
This sequence comes from Edolisoma coerulescens, assembly GCA_013397115.1. Taxonomy (NCBI): domain Eukaryota; kingdom Metazoa; phylum Chordata; class Aves; order Passeriformes; family Campephagidae; genus Edolisoma; species Edolisoma coerulescens. Next base: position 8,712 of record VWZW01006336.1, read on the forward strand.
CAGGAATGCCCTCTGGAAAACAGGCGGGAGCCGCGGAGCCCATCCCAACCCCATCCCAAGCCTGGAGCCCATCCCAACCCCATCCCAATCCCGCTCCCAGGCTGATAAGGAACCAGCTCCGACAACAAAGAGCCACGGGAGCTCCACCTGCAAACCAGCCGGGCGAGGCTTTCCCTGCGGAGCGGGGCCGGGACCAGGACAAACACCTGGGGAATAGCTGGGAATTCCGTGTGGCTGGCTCGGGAATGCCGGGAATTATTTGCTCCACAGGGAACAGAAAGTGTCCGTGCTCCAAGCGGCCACAGCGGCCGGATCCTGAGCACCTGGAGCTGCTCCACACCCGGCTCGAGTCATTCCTGGGACAAAGCTTCCCCGAGCCGAACTCCTGCCAGGAGAAGGCTCCGGCTCGGGTACAAATCCCTGGAATGACACATCCGTACAGCCGGCACACACGTTCAGCTCCCACTGGAGACACCGGAGCAGGGCAGGGCAGCAGGAAAACCGATGGAAATCCCAAATATGATCCCAAAAAAAAGCCGGACAGAGTCTCCAAGTGAGCACCTGGGGCTCTTTCCTACCTGCCCATCCTGTCTCTCCACACGTCTCCCAAATTTAGCCCGGCAAGCCGGGACAGGCTGCGGGAGCCGCTCCCGCCCCCGTCCCGCAGGAGTGACCCCGGGGGGATCGGGGATGTTCCAGACACCCCGGGAGCGCTCGGAGCCGCGCCCAGCGCTGCGGCTGGAGCCGCTGGGAACGCGCCAGGATCCCGGGAGTGCCGCCAGGAACGGGAACGAGAGAGGAGGAGGAGGAGGAGGGAGAGGTCCACAGGAGCAGCATCCCACAGGATAATCCCTGCTGGGAATGACGAGCTCCCCACGGACACGTGGACTGAGCCCGGAGCCAGCACAGCCGGGATCCAGCAGGGACATCCAGGATCTCCTGGAGCACCAACCTCCTGCTCGTCCTCTCCCCGGGATGGAAGGATCCCGCAGGAATTCCAGAGATCCCCCGGTCCCTCACCCACATGGACGCCTCCTGCTCCATCACCGAGGCGGTGCCACAATCCCGATCCCCAGCATTCCCACAGCCCCCCGCATTCCCGAGCATCCCGGCATTCCCAAACCCCTCAGGATTCCTGTGATGTTCCAGCTCCACGGAGAGCTGGGTGAGGAGCTGATCGTTTGGGAAGTGATAGAAACACTGGGATGCAGAGGGAAAACCAGGTGGGAAAAAACAAGGCCTTGTCCAAGAAAACCATGGGAACACCATGCACATCCCAACGGGAACACCACACACATCCCAATGGGAACATCCCGCACATCCCAACGGGAACACCACACACATCCCAATGGGAACACCACACACATCCCAATGGGAACACCATGCACATCCCGACGGGAACACCATGCACATCCCGACGGGAACACCACGCACATCCCAACAGGAACACCACACACATCCCAATGGGAACACCACACACATCCCGACGGGAACACCACGCACATCCCAACAGCAACCAGCAGCAGGATTTCAGGAGCAGCCCAGGGATGAGGCCCCGCTCACAGGGACACGACTCCAGGGTCTCCCAAGGGTTCCCAATGCCCTCCCCTCCGCTATTCCAAACAAATCCAAAGTGCCGTTACCAGGAATGGGGCCCACCACTATTTAATCCGCTCAAGAGGTTTTCCAGGCCCAGCTAGATCCAATAAAATTTAAATTAGGCTTCGGATTCGGTATTGAATGGGGCCCTTTGGCTGGAGGGGGAAGGGAAGGATCCATTGGGAATTTCCAGAGCACTGGGAAAGCCAAGGGAAGAGCTTTGATTCCATCCAGAAATCCGCAGCGAAGAGCAGGAATTCTCCCAATCCCGGGGTATCCAGCGGGTCTGGAGGCCGGACAGGCGGGAGGTTCAGTGCTGGCCCTGCTCCGCTCTCGGCACATCCCAAACCGGATCATCCGGCCCCGCCGCCCTCGGGCACCGCGCTCCCGGGGATCCGGCACATCCCAAGGAACAGCCTCAGCCTCTCCCTTCAGCCTGAGCTAAAAAAATCCTCCTCGTTGGAACCAAATTCCCAAATAGTGGCAAAACTCATGGAAAACAGGAGTTAAAATCCATGGGGTGCCTCCGACTGGGATTATCCCCAAGAACATCTTTCCTGAGTGCCCGGAAACGGGAACCTGGAGCCGGGGTAGAGCCAAGATTCCAGAGGCTGCCAGGGTGGGATGCGCGGGGTCGGCTGGGCTGGAGCGGCCCGGCTGACCTGGGAATGCTTTCCAGGAATGCCGCTCTGCCGGACACCGCCTGGCTCCGTCCCGACGGCGATTCCCGATCCTCCGTGGGGACGCTGCTCCCGTCCGCAGCACCACGCGCTCCTCGGCACGTTCCACTGGCTCCGGGCGGTTTTCCTGCTCCCAAGGGCCTGGCAGGACAGGTTTGGCGTTCCCAGACAAACAAAGCAGCACCCCGTTTTCCATGGATATTGGATGTGGCGCCCACAGGGAAAAAAAAATCCAACCAAAAAAAAAATCCCTCAGCGGGAGGATTGGAAAGGATGGAACGAGCAGGTTGGGCCAGAGAAAGGAATATTCCAGGGAGAAGTGGGAATATCCAGGGAGAGATGCGGCCAGGATGGAAAATATCCCGGGATTTCCCGATGGAATCCAGAACCGAGACTTGGCAGCACCAGGAGTCAATTCCAGCCGCGGTTTATCCAGGGAAGTCCTGGGAGGTTCCAGCCCCTTCCCAGCCTCCTTGGAGGGTTTTCCATTGGGTCAATCCCCGTGTTGGTGTTCCAGCCCCAATTCCCGGCCTCAGGCCCTCTGGAGCTCATGGAGGGGTTGTAATTTCTGATCCACCACCAGGAGTGATCCCTGATCCACCTCGAGGGATCCCTGATCTGCCAGGAACAATCCCTGATCCACCAGGAACAATCCCTGATCCACCAGGAACGATCCCTGATCCACCAGGAACAATCCCTGATCCGCCAGGAGTGATCCCTGATCCAGCACAAGGGATCCCTGATCCGCCAGGAATGATCCCTGATCTGCCAGAGGGATCCAGGTGCTCCCAGTGCCCCGAGGTCTCCCCAGCACCCTCTGGTTTCCCGATCCCACTCCAGCAGCGCTGGGAATTCCGCCGAGTGGAGCTGCCAGCAGCCCCGGAGGAGCCGAGGTGGATCGCTGGGATCCGAGGGAGCGAGGATGGAAAGTCAGGGATAATCCAGCCCAGCGTCTGCTCCGCTCCTTGGGAAGCCTCTGGTACTCCCAGGAAGAGGCACCTGTGGCAGCCTCAGGGGATCCAGAGCATCCCAAACCCTTGGAGGAGGGATATTCCCGAGAAAGGCCAACTCCAGCCCGGATCAACGCAGGGATCGCACACGGATCACCGCAGCATGACAACGCTCCGGCTTCTGCTCCTGGATCCCGGATCCACCGCGAGGGATGTGATCCCCACGGGAAGGAGGGACACCCCGGAATACTCCAAGCGCGGTCCGGGAGGGCGGAGCACTGGGAATTCCGCTCCAAGGATTCATCCCTCAGCCCCAGGAACACCAGTGGGTCCCGGCTGATCCCAGCAGATCCCGGGAGTCTCCCATCCTCCACCCAAGCGGCTGCGGGGCTGCTCCCAGCTCCAGCCCAGACTTCCCAGCAGGAATAAGCCCTGGAAGCAACACGGGATCCCCAAATTCCATTTGGGGCTGGAAGTCCAGAATTAATCCAAACCCAACGTGATCCGTAAGGCCCCACTGGAGCATCCACCCCCGGAGCCAAGGTGCTCCGAGAGCTTCCAGCCCCATCCCGGTGGCTCCAAATCCCGGAGCTGCTCCAGGACATCCTTTGGATATCCAGCCCCACGAGACTGATGGAACAAAAGCCGTTTAAAATCCCCTTTTCCCGGGATCAGGAACCGGCAAGATCCAACTCCTCCAACTCACCTGGGCACGCTCCCGCTGCCCAAACCCCCCCAAATCTCAGGATCCCGCATCAAGCCCTGCCGATCCCACGGGAAATCCGTGGGGTTGGCTCCTCATCCGGAGCCGTCCGGCTGAAATCCCGCTCCAGGGGCTTCCCGGAGCCCGGCACGAGGCGGCTCCGATCCCATCTGGGCTCGGCACATCCCGACGTTGGCGTCGTGAAACGCGTTCCGGCACGGAACACAAAATGGCTGGCTCCCAGGGCGAGCATTCCCAAGGAACGCCAGGAAAAGGATAATAACCTAAAAAGGTAATTAGGATTTAACGGCTCGGCGGCCGGGAGCGGGATCCGGGAATGCCGCTGGAAAAGGAAGGGGAAAAAAAAACCAACTCCACGGCTGAACAAAAACCAGGCTGCTCCCAATCCCGCTGCTCCGGGGAGGTGTCCGGGAATCCGGAGAAACGCCCGGCTCCGTGTGGGAATTCCGAGGCAGGTAAGGGAGGCTGAGGGCGGCTCGCGGAGATTTCCTCCGGAGCAGGACAAGCACCGGGATTTAAAGCAACACCAAACAAAGGGAAAATCCCTGAAAAGCCCTAAAAACGGCCCCGGAGCCGTCCCAGAATCCGCAGGGACGCGGCTGCTCCCAGGAGGGAAAGGGAACGGGCATGAGAAGAAAGATTTGGGAAGACGAATGGAAGGGTCAGGCTGGGAGCGGGCACTGGGATGTGGCAGAGTGGGAATTCCTATGGAGCAAACTGCTCCAGGAGTTCTGCTGGTCTCGTTCCCGGATCCCAACGTGGGGACACCTGTCCCTGCTCTGACACACCGGTCCCAAACCCTGGATCCCCCAGATTCCGGATCTCCCAGACCTCGGATTCCTGATCTCTCAGACCCTGGATCCCCCGGATTCCCGATCTCCCAGACTCCGGATCCCCCGGATCCCGGATCGTCACCGCCAGCTCAGGATGTCCTGGGATTCTGCAGCTCCGGGTCAAGTCCAAAACTACTGATGGGAAGCAGGAAAAGCAGGAAAGGAGGAAAATCCTCCCCCCACAAAAAGCGCTTCCCTTCCCTCCCAACTTTGTGTTCTTATCCAAGTCCGTTTCCCCGGAGCAGGGAATGCTGGTGCCGTGTCTGGCCTCACACCTCGTCCCATCCCAGGGTTTTTGGGATGCGGGAAGAGAGTGGGAATTCCAGAAGCTGCTTTATGCCCTGAAAAGGGGGGAAAAGACCCAAAAACTCCACCAAGTCTGAAAGAGAGATAAAAATTCCAGGGGTCTCCGGCTGGGACGGCCCGTTTTGGGGAAAACCAGCTGGAAAACGTTCTGGGAAAATAAAATCCAATAAATAATGATGGGATCGAAGGTGGGGGGGAGGGAGCGCCCGGCTCCGGCCCCCTCCCCATCCGGGATGACGCAGACTTCCCAGGCTTCCTTATATAACGCTTCCCGATTTCCTCGACTGCGGGCGCTGCCTTTGTGCGGCCGCTCCGGCTCCGGCCGGGCCATCGATCACCAATCAATAACCCGATCAATGATTCAATCAATATCACCGGGAAGCAGGGGGGTGACATCGAGCCGAGGCATCGTTATTCCCGGCATTTTTGTCACCCCTCGAGCCGGCAACAGGGAGGGTGGGATGGGATCATTCCGGCGGAATAGCGACGGTGGGAGCGTGGACGAGGTGGGGAAAGGGGGGAGGGAAGGGAGAAGGGAATCACAGATCGACTCCAACGGCAAATCCCAACACCGGCGCTCGTTTTCTCCTTAAAACATTCCCTCGAGACATTCCCGTTCCGCTGGCAAAAAATAAAATTATCAAAAAAAAAAAAAANCCCTTTTGTCCGGTCCGAATTCCCAACAAACCCCCGGGGGATGATCTCACGGATACTTACAGGTACAATATTCCCGCCGCCTGGAGTTGTCAAAAAAATTAAGGAGCAGAGCGGGGGGGTCCGGGAAAGGAGCGGGAAGGGGCCGGAGGAGCTCCGGGCCGGGAAGGGCCCCGCGCTCCAT
>VWZW01006375.1:9522-172350 GCA_013397115.1 Edolisoma coerulescens
AGGAAGGAAGGAAGGAAGGAAGGAAGGAAGGAAGGAAGGAAGGAAGGAAGGAAGGAAGGAAGGAAGGAAGGAAGGAAGGTTGATTTCCAGGAACTGCCATTTAAATTGGTTTGTCTGTTCTAAGTAACCCTCTAAGAGGAATATACCTGTGTAATCTACTAAAATTTGTAGAGGTTTTGTAGTGGTTCTTTTTTGGGTTTGTTTTTTTTTTTTTTCAGGGGGGGGGGGGGAGAAGGCAAAAGAATTGGTTTCCAAAGATGTGACCCTATTGTGTATCTGATACCTGCCTGAAAACCCTATTTTCAAATGTGTTTTAAACATTTTGATAACTTTTTTTAACAGAGGCTTGTAAGACTCAAAAATTCTACAAACTAGATGTGATGTTAGGGAGAAAGACCCAAACCTCCTTGTCTCTGCCAAGGAAAGGCAGTCAGTTTTATTCAGACACAGTTTCATGGTCAGAGACTGTGCTCATTTGCCAGCAGCCAGACCACATATGAATAGTTTCACATGTTGTCTTTGACCACTGAAGTGTCCACAGGACAAAAGACAGTTCATAGGAGCCTGAACTTCATTAACTTTGCTGCTCACAGAATATCTTGCTGTTATAAACTGGAAGACAAAATTTAGAGAATACGGGAAAAAACAATAAGAAAGGGAATTATATGGCCTGGCTTCAGAACAATGGTCCAGTCACTAATTTAAAACAGATGTTCTGTTCTCAATAGTTCATAAACAGATGAAGATGGAAAACGGAAACTTGTACTTGGAAAGTAGTAGATCTCTGTCCTAACACATTGTTTCAGATGTACACTTGAAAATTTGCATATCAATCCATTGGATCCACAGCACTGGTCTGAAAGTCTCATAAAAGCACCCTCTTCTTGCTGTATTTCAAGTGCTGTCCCTTTTTGGTATCAGCTGAACTGCAGAATTGCTGAGACTTGAACACAAAACACAGGACGAGTTCAGCTAATCACACTTAGACTCTTTTTAAAAAGTTGTTTTTATTTAGGTATTTTGGATTTTAAATTGTCCTATTTTACAGAATCAAATTTTCCTTGAAAGAAGGAGTTTCAGCTATGCACTGATGCAACCGAGGTACTGTGGATTTGTTTTGGAAGTATTATTCCACTTACTTCACTGGAAGTGGGGGCTGGACAAAGTGTTTTTCTACAACTATTTCAACTAAGTATTAGGGTCCTCTCTCACTTTCAGGCAGCAGATTTTTGAGTGGATAAATTATTAATTTGGGGAGGACAAGTTAAATCTGATGAGACTGTGGAAGTCAGCAAGTGCTTTTCTTGAGTCCAGTGTTCTGGCAATCGAGCATACACAGACCCTCTCAGACAGAGGGACTGCAATGAGCTGCCTCAGCAACTTTCAGATTTTCTTCTGAGTAGAAAAGAAGGAATTCAAGGAGGCCTCCAAAGCAGACGGGGAGTCAAAATTCTCAGGCTGCACTGTGTCTCCTCTCAGAGGACTTCACTCCAGATTCTTGCCAAAACAGATCAATTTGGAAATGTTATTTTCTTAAAGAAAATTGTAGTCCTATGACACCAGGCACATAGGTGAGGTGAAACACCCTTTACATAATTCTTTAGCTTGTGTGAACTCCGCTAGTCATTTCATCCACAGATATATTTTTATCTGTTACTGTTATTTTGTTGGGCATTTTTAGCAGATTTCCCGCTTCTCTCTTACACTATACATTTTGAGTAATTTATCTATGAAGAAAAGTAGACAATGACATTGATTATTCAGCTTGGAATACGCTTGACCCACCCTATGTTTCACATTTAGTCCGTAAACTGTGGGGTCTATGGGATTATTCACAAGGTTGAAATTAAGCATATGCTTTCACACATTGTTGGATCAGAAATTGGAGTTATGGTTTATCTGTGCCAAGATTCATATTTGTTCTCTTGAAGAAACAGAATAAACTACAAACCTTACATCTGGAGGCTAATTTGAGCTTCCTTCATATTCAGGAAACATGGAGGGGATTTCAATGAATCCTTGTTCACTATTACAGGAATCTATTGTCTGTTAAAGGTCACATAATATTTTGCCATCTTTCCCACACTACTGCAATTAGTAGAATTTATCTACTGTGTTTATGACAATTTTATCCATAATAAGATATTGCCAGTAGGAGTAGTAGATAGAGGTACTTAGAATTTAAATAACCAATCAGAACGTAAAAGAAAAATGTCTTTTGTATCATAGGTATAAAGTTAAACAGTTGTAAAGCAGAGCTTTGATTTTCTTTCATTTAATCCAGACATACTTAAATAAAGTGTCTTCTAGATTCTGTTTTCAATCATCTTTTACAAAGAAGAATTCAGGGAAACACTATCAACTAAGATGTTAAGGAACAAATATTAGTGTTATGACTAAACATCCATCGTATTCTGAAAATAATATTGAAGGATAACTGAAGGATATTTAGTACCTTCTCCTCCCCTCCCCTCCCCTCCCCTTCCTTTCCTTTCCCTTCCCATAAAATAATATTTTATGTACCATATATGTTTTCTCGTCAGTATGCTATTGATTATTAAGTAGTTATGATCTGAATTATTGCACTGACTGATTTAAGGAATTATTTATTTTATGCATTCCATAGTTTTTTCCCAATTAAAAGAAAAATGCAAGGAGAAGAGGAATTCTCATGCAAGAAAGGTACCTGTTTCTAGCTTGTAGTTGGAGCATTCACTTAGTTTAGGACCATAATCATGATATGGCTACCATTCAATCTATAAATTGTTTTATGTGTTTTTAAGACATTTTGGTAGCTATTCCTCACTCCTGAAAATAAAGAACATGTACATGGATCCTATAAGTTCATCTGTCTTGGCCTGAGGAAGAATTAGAATCCTGTCTACCTCTTGTTTGGGGCTAGTAATGTATGTTAGAGTTAAATACAAATTAAATTGTATAATTAAAATTAAGATTGAGTCACTTGTTTGGGACAAGGGAAAAGGAAATGGAGCTCTCAAACTGAACAACTGATTCAGGGAGTTGCATATAAAAGATGAAGAAAAATCATCATGGAACGAAAACATAATGCAGCAGCATCAGCAGCAACGATTTAATAGTGAGGTTAGTGTCTTATGATTGCCTAATGTTAAGTGTCAAATTTAACATACACAGAAAGCCTTCTGCATTCAGCAGCACAGATCTAGAAAGAGGAAAAGGAAAAACAAAACAAATCGCAAAGAATTTGCGTCAAGGGTGACAACCGCATTGCTACTAAGTATGCCTCACATCTGCTCTTCTGTAAGATATTTAAGAAGCAATTTTACATGTGTTAAGCACAACAATACTTGTCCAGTAGCTAATATGTGCTTGCGTATTTTTTTCAGTGGGTCCATAGCTCTCAGTGTTGTTAAGAACTGTGCCTTTGCAACAAAGACTGCCAGGATTGTTCTGTAATATAGACCAGAGCCAGACCTGAGTTGAACAGGAAATGTTATAAATAAAAACACGATCAAGATGTTGGCTGATTATTACTGAATACATTTGAATGTAAAATGTGCTAGAGTGTGTGTTCCCTTCATCAATTTATTTTGTTTTATTTCTCATTCCTTAAGCCTTGTCTGGACTTGATCATGAACAATAGAAGTATTGATTTTGCACTTAAAAATGAGAGCCTAGGGGCCCGACTCTGCCAGAATGACCAGTCTCAGGAGAGAGCTGGGAGCATCACTGAGATTTCTCACATGGTTGTACTTAAAATGTCCATATTTTAACTTCTGGAGTAAACATCATTGCTTGTCAAGGAGCAGATATGACTGTAACTGCCTCCACGAATGTTCTATTTTCACAAGATTTTCAGCTGTGAAAGGACAGAAGGTGGCCTGCAAAATCTTGTCCAGTACTTTCTGTCATATTTTCCTTCTTTTACTTGCTGCAGATCTTATTTCAGGGTTCAAGATTTAGGGGTCCAATTATCACAAGTTACCATGTCAACAGTAAACACCTGAGTGCATAGTCTTAGCAAAAATAAAACCTTAGGCTATGATTTCACCAGCAACTAAATCAGTTTTAATTGATCACTAAAGCCACGGGGACTTGTCTTATTCTCTTCCCACCTAGTCCTCCATCTCTTTGCCTTTATCCTTCTCCCATCTTGTCCATTGTCTCACGACTCTCACAAAACTCCTTTTGTAAAAGTTTTGCTGTTTTGGGATTTTTTTTGCAATGTTAGTGAGCTTAATCTGCTTGTGGTGGGATGTCATGTGTGTATGTCAGAGGTACACTCTGACTAAGTTCTGTTATATATTCCACATGAAGAGAATTTAATGTTTAATACAAATTTATTTATTTGCATATCCTTGACATTACATGGGCTTCTGATTCAGCACAGTGATACCACGATGTACTGAAAACACAATACAAGCACCATATAGCTGTTGCAACATAGAGTTAAATTACAATATGGAAGTGATTCCCATTTACCAGTGCCTGTAGGCTCCTTGTTCTGACAGTGGGCAACCCAAATTGCCAGGAAAGAATACCTCGAGTATGTGGAATATACATCTTCCCCAAGCTTTTCATCATAGGCTGTTTGTGGACAGTCACTGCTGTAGCTGATGCATAACAAGCACAGAGAGCTCAAGGCAGGGAGCAAGAAAATAAGCAGAAGGGATTGGGAAGTATAGGATGCTGAATCAATTGATGTGGCCTCATGAAACTGCAGCTCTGGTTTAATTCACCATCCTTGTAGACTAAATAACTCCTACCTGGTACTGACAGGTATGCAGAATTGTAATCACACACAAATTCTACATTCTCTGTTCTCTTGCATCTCTACTGAGGTCTAGCATCTGTATTTTCCCTACCATACCAGACATCACCAATTTCTGGAAAAATGATCCTGAAAATCAGCTTCTCTTGGACAAGGAGGAAGGAAACAAATTCTTATTGCCTGTTACTGATCTCTGACATTCAAATCAATCAGAGGTAGTCCTAAACCTAACTTTCTGAATACATCCTCGTGGAAGATTTCAGAACCACAGAGGCCTCCACGCTACAAATAAACAGATTACACTACTTCCAAAACTAAATTACTTCAGGTGGGAGTAATCTTTGAAAGTCGTAATTTACTCTGTTTTACAGGTGATTCTCTGTGGAGACCTGAATTCAGAACTTCAGCAGCACTGCCAGTTGTGGTCAGTCCAAAGAATAACATCTTAAGCAGAACAGCAGTGCAAAATGCACAAACACATTGTCAAGCTGGCTCTGACAGAAATTTTCCATGTTTTCTAACTTCAAAGCAAGACCACTAATATCAGTCTGCAGCAGCAGTTCTAGAGAAACTATGCAGATTTTTGCTAGTTATGGAAAAAGTGTTTTAAAACAAGAAGCCGTTGGCCCAGCTCACCCTCATAAGGACAATCAGAATGGCAGCCCAGAGTCCAAACTAAGTGTTTTATAGAACAGAAAAAAAATCTTTACAGCTGACTGTAGCCAGAGCTTCGTTTACTGCGGGCTTCTGGCAAACAATTTCTGTTCAACCCATTTCCATCCCTCACATTTCTTTCAAAAAGAAGAAAAGTAAAACTTGTCAAACCCTCAGTTAGCATGCTGGTACCGCTTTCTCCTCCACCTACTGCAGCTACCTGGAGTAAAAACTGTCAGTGCTTGTAAAGAAAAAACATGTCAACATTTTGTTTTGACACACTTTCACATTTTACTATATATGGACTGCTTTCTATAAGGGTTCTATATCTCTTAATGACTTATGTTCAAAGCATTTCTGAAAGGAGTTGTTTATCATCCTCATTAAATGGAAGGGGAAATGAAGCTTACAGTTGAAAAGCAGTTTGGACTTTGTCACACAGGCAATGAATAGTAGATAAATGCTTTGGACTCCTCTCTCAGCTCAAATACCAATGCCTTCACCAGTCTGAACATTCTTTGTCACTGCTTTGTGACATTTGCCATTCTATAAAAAGATGCAGAAAGTCAGAAATGGGATAATAATGATTTGCCATGGAAACTTCAGTGAATATTCCATTGAAAGGAAAACAAGTTACTGTGTGTGTCCAGACCCACAGAGTGTGACAAAGTTCTACCAACAGATAAGTCTGGTGCCATAGGTTATCCATGACATCTACAGGGGGACGACAAACAAGAACCAGGATGTGTGGGAGACCTGTGCCCTTCTGGACTTGCTTCTGAATGCCATTCAAGGTACCTTGGGGCATCAAAAAAGGCAAACTAATTGACTGCATGGAGCTTCTGACACCTGCCTTTATATCTAAAGTGTGCTGAAAAAGGAAGGGGACATAAAAAAATCTCATATGTGTGCTTAAATACAGTCCACAACTTAAGTCTACAGTATGTGCTTTGTATAGCCAACGTTTGCCAAGAATTACCTCTGAGAAAAGATAGTAATTGTCCTAATAAAGTTAGCTCTAGGGAAAGTCTTACTTTACAATGAGACCTACTGCAACTCTACTGCCTCGAGGCTGGGTTTTTTTTAGGATTTGGTGGGGGGGGNTACTTATTAGGCATCTTTTGTACAATACTGGGAAAAAAAATCAAGCTAGGAAATGCCAGTTTGTGGGTTGCCCATGGAATCTTAAATCATCTTCTTCATTTTACATGAAAGCTTTAATTCCACAGCCATGGAACTTTTATGCCACAAATCCCTTGCCTCATGGAAGAAAGATTGCTTGTAACAAGCAAGCAAGGCATGGTTCTTATGTTTTCAAGACATTTGCTGATATGCTTTCTTAAAAATATTGGAGGAGAACCCGGACTTTCTCTGCCATGCCTATCTTCTGTCACACTGGACATGACTCACCCACAAGAGGGTACCAGAGTAGAACTGGATTAAGATGGATTGAGAACCTGAATTCTTACATCTCCTGCCTCTGGCTCTTCAGTTTGAATTTGATGACTGTTTTTTGTTTCTTTAGTTCTTTTCTAGCAAGAAAGCAAAACAAGAGTAGCAAAGATCTGTGTCAAAATGATGCAAGAATGCAGCCTCACTGAATAGTTGAGTGAATCTCAGAGCTTAAAAACATAATTTTTTTAAGCATCTGCTTAGTGAGGTTTGGAAATTGATCTGCTTTAATGGCAAATTAAAGTCTAAAAGCCCTTTTATGTGAAGCTGGGGTTATCATGAATCCTCTTCACACGTAGCAATGTTTGCAACAGTTTTTCTTAAAAGTAATGGAACTGGATTTCTGCTGAATATGGTTTTTTTAGGTCATTAAACTGTATCATAGCATTAGGCATGTACATGTCTTGTCTCATTACCACCCTGTGATTCTTTGCCATCCTTGTGTTTAGCCACTAATTTTTTTTGTTTAGCGTATAGACTATAAAAGTTTGGTAAGGCAGATTTCCGTCTTGTACTTGCACAGAAATCAGCCTAAAGGATTTAGGAATTGGTGAGACACCTCGTTCATCATAGTCCATACAGAAATTCATTTGTAACAGACCCTTCTCCAAAATACTTGAGCAGAGGGTGTCATTATTTGACTTTGCTCTGAGTCTGTGCCTGGCTGTTCTGCCCAACAAAGCCTTCAAGGGGAATTGTTCAGCAAATATCTATTGCTTTCCAATGGATCATGTCACCGCTTCTGCCCATACTCTAAAAGACAAATTATGCTGTGCATCTAAAAGAATTGCATAGCTATAAAAGACTGTTTACTAAAGGACTAATTAGTGTATAAATACCAACCACAGCTACAAGAACTGGAGAAGGAATTTGTATAAAGGATTTTTATTCATCTATTCTAGATAAAAGCAGGTGTAGTGATTATATTGGGACTGATGGCATTTGGCTTGTACGAAGCCTTTTGTTGTGATACTTCTAGTTCTGGCATGGGAAGGGCTGCTTATTTAGCCAGACCGAAGTCTTCTGAAACTGTGAGAGATTCGCTTCTCCAATTAGATGTGCTTAATTTGCTCTCAGTGTACTCTTTGTCTGTAAGAAATGGCCCATCCATCCAGAAAAACTGTTTCTGTTTTGTAGAGTGAAACTTGACTGAATTTATAACAGGAGATGTTCTGCATCAGTTGTCCAGTTAAAAATGAACCAAAGAACTGCATTGTTTGTCAAGACCCGAGTTCGAGGAGCCTGTGTCTCCCATACAATTGTTCATGGTGATTTTAGCAACCAAGCGGAGTGGGAAGCTGTATCCTTTGTTCTTCCGAGTGTAAAATGTACAGATGCATGTTTACTGATGCAATTTGCATGTGTATGGACAAAGCTGAGGGACAAATCTTCCTGCTCCCAGAAGAACTAAAATCCAGCTCCTGGACTATTTTATCTATATGACATAGCTGTGTGCATTATCAGCATCAGCTGTGCTGCAAAGGGACTGCAGTATTTGGCACCTCTAAGAGATAAGAGCAAAGCAGTTTCTAGTAACTGGTCGTAAGTTACTACAACCCTCATCTGTGGTCAGACACACGACAGCTTCTTTCAGGGACATAAAAACAAATGCTCCAGACTTTTCTTTCCTTATTTTTCTTCTACCAACCTAATGACATTTCATAGGCTGAGGCGTCTCCGAACTCCTGGCTAGAATTTGTCCAGGGGAGATATATATATCAGGAAAGCAAGGCATGAATAAGCCATCATGTCATATAATCCAAGAACTGGAGATTCTGTTCCCATAAAAGTATATTTTTCCACTTGTAAATCCAAGTTTTGACTGGTGAGGCTGAGAAGAATCACAGCTATCTTTTTTGACATGTCTTGATCTGGGTTTATGTCACAATAGACCAATACACCTTTCCCAGCAGGAATCTGTCTATGCTTCTGGTATTTTCTATTCAGAAGTGATGATCTGGGCCATTTTCTCTGGCTAATAATTGCTATGTGTCTTCAACCCCCTTCCTCTCTATGTAGCATTTAAGTGATTTATCTTCCTTAGGCATTTTTAGGGGTGATTCCAGAGTCTTTGGTGTGGAGTACAGGTACATTTGTGCATTTCTTAAGGAGCCTGCTTGGTGGAGAGCAACTTATCTCTTAGCCCATTCCAATGCTGAAGTGTGGAGTAGTCACTATGTCATCATGAGATGAGCAGTTAATGAGTAGCCTGCTGTTCCCCATAAATTTCACATGGAAACAGGTATCTTTTTTCTTGACTCCCTTTTGACATTGTTCTCCTGTTGAGCTATGCAAGTTAAAGCTTTGTCAAGGAATTTCACACTTAATTTTTAAACTTCAGAGGTTTAAATCAAAAAAACCCTTGATGTTGCCAACATTTTTGTTATACAGTTTATTGCCCAGCAACTAAAAATGACCTATGTACAAAAAAGTGTCAAACTTCAAGATAATTGAATACTTGAAGTGTTTCTTCTGTTACTCAGATTGGTCAAGGAATAATTAACAAAGGTCCCAATTCCCTCCCAACAGAAAGATATAATGAGGTTGTTTCTATGAATTCTATTTATTTACTAATTTTTAGCAGTGTCTTTGATTGCAAAAGAAAAGAAATCCTGTCACATTGTGAAACAATAAGGTAGAGTCTTTAATCTGCACCTGATATCAAACCATTTTTCAGAGTTATTGTTTGACATTTTCTCTCTCCCCATGAGCATTCTTTCCTGAAATCTTGTTCTCTCACAAAAAAAAAAAAAATCCATTGAGAATGCATTTTAATACCAATAAACTTTTCAGCATGCATCTTAGTGATCTGCAATACATCCAAGAATTTCAGAGCAGTCCAGGAATCTCCTCACTGCACCAGCTGAGTTAAGCACACTAGGGAAAACATATGTATTTCTGCTTAGCATGTAAGTTTTGCTGAACAAATGGCATTATAGGTTTAATGTTAAAAAATAATATGAAATCGGATGTCTTCACACAGGGAGAGGATCTCTGAGGTCTTCATTATGGCTATGATCTTGATCATGTTCCTACAGGTACAAAAGTATTTTCCTATTTGTGTTTACCTGGAGCTGGTTGCCAAATAAGAATTGGAATATATTATGGAGTATATGATGCAACATATCACAAAAGCTATGAATTAGCTTCAAAACTGAGACTGAATGCACCTAGAAGAGCAATATTTCTGTGCCTGACATCAGAAGGGATGCCCAGGCCCTTCACAACTCAAAGACACATTTAAAGGAGGGCAGCATCTCAGTGCAGTGTCAGCAGTTCCTGTCACTTGTCCTTGTTCCTCATTTTTTTCTTGTTTCTTGTTCTTTTGCAAGGACCAGCCCACCAATCTGTGGGAATACCAGAGACAAAATCTCTTAATCTGATGCTGACTTTGGAGTTACTATGGGAATCCATGATTACACCAGTCCTCCAAAACTGTATTTCACACCAGTCCCCAAATTTGCATTTCTGAAGACACAAGGACATGACATAGGTTTTGGTTTTGGCTCTATCTCAATTGAAATGGAAAAGTCTACAAACTGTTCTTTTGCAAAAAATCTGTTTTGGCTGTCAAAATGTAACAGTGAAAACATTCTTGCCCTGAGGAGAACACATGACAATATGGAGACTGCTGTCCAAAATTTCCTCATTTATACACTGTGGAACTGGAATCCTGATGTGTAAGTGCTGATATTCAAAAATACTGCTTCTTCATGTACTCAAAAGCAAAGCTGCACTCCCACAGTTTGCTTCTCTGTTTCTTTGTCTTCCCACCCTTCTCACAGCATGAGAACAGCTCTGGGGAGTGCCTCACTGTCAAGTTATAAGAGCAACCTCAAAGAAGTGAAACAGGCCAAAACATATTGTCACATCTGCCATAGTATTTTTTATTTTGTTTTTTACAATAACTTACGACACATTTTTGTCTTCCCTCAGACCTTCTTTCACTCTTTATCACATGCTGCTCAATCAAGTCATAACTTTTTGTTTTGAAGGATGGCAGAACACCCATCTTCTCCACTGAAATGGTGACAAGCAGCTTGTTGCTATTCTAACATTCTTCTCTTTAAGTGCTTGAAGTCACCTGCAGGTAACCAATATTAAGCTGGTAAAAGAGAGAGGCAGGAAGGCTGTTGGTTTAGAACTTGGAACAAAAGAAAACAATATTGTCTTGCAAACAATAACTCACTGCTTTTCCATGTTGAAGAGACACTGCTTTGTGAAGAATCATCCTTGTCTAAATAAAATGACCGATATTGATTTATTTTAAAACTGTTTATTGTCTCAGCTCAAGTAAATCAAATGGAATTGATACAGCTCAGAGGCATTTATCACACCATCAGAGCATTAATTTCCTAGATGACTGCACCTTGGAATTACATTAAAAAGTTAATTTCATCAGTTTTAAAAATAGGACCATTTAAAAATATCTTTATTCTAGCAAAGAATTTCTAGAACTGTGCACTACTGTCTAAATATCAAATTGAAACAAGGACTTCAGAGAAAAAATTCTATTTTTGACAAACCTTCCATCTAAAATTAAATTTCAACTTTTTCCTTAGAAGGTTTTTGTGGTTTTCTTTAGAAGGATTTGACCAAGATTTTTTTCTTATGCATCAAGGAAGAAAAAACAGAATAGCAAGTCTATCAGGAGTAGCACTGTGCAGCAAAGCACGATACTGTTGTAATTGTGTCATCTGTTCTGCTTGCAGTTTGGAGGTAGCTTGTTATATTTTTCTGCCTCTGTTTTTCAACACACGGAACTTGCTGCATCAATGAGCATGTTTAACTTCTCGTCAACATAGCAGAAAAGGTATTTTGTCCACAGGCAAACTGCTTAACACCTCACACTTGGCATATAAGACTTATGTGACTCTTTCAATACATGAACAGAAGGTCTGCTGCCTCGTAGTTGCCCCATACTCCCTGCAGGATAGACAGACATACATATTTTGATAGAGAAATCTCAACCTTGGCACATGGTGCTAACTAGTCACATATAAATTGTACTTACCAAAGCCTCCAAACATTCACTGAAAATAAGTGATATTTCCTGAAAAGGGAGCTTGTTTAAAGAGGAGATAATTCTTTCAAGTTAGAAAGTCTCTCATATGCTTCACTCAGTGAACTTGATCCAAAGCCTATGAAGTCAAAAGGAGGTTTTGCAAAAAGTTCAGTGGCTTTGAATCAGGGCCCCAACAAAATGCTAGTGGGAAAATTTGACCTAGTAGTTTATGGGCCTTAACAAGGAGCTTATTCCCTTATGGGATCTTAAAAAGAACATTGCTAGGTTAAAGTCATAAGCAGTCTCCTCTGAAATAGCATGTAGAATGATCATCAGTTAAAAAGAAATGTTCATGCATTTTCAAAGGGTTTGGGTGAGTTTTGAACAAAAAAGCACAAGGATTCATGCTGCTAAATTGCTTTCTCTGAAATGTTCTCCTGTGAATGTGTAGAGGTATGGCATCATCAGTGTTTTCTTTTATGAGTCTACCATGATGCTCACATTTCACTGGTCTTTTAATGATGTTTCTTGTTTCAGCCCTTAAGAGAACTAGAAAGTTTTAAGGATGGTCTATTAATGCTTCATAGCTTTATTTTGCCTTTCTGTGGTCCAGTAAATCTTATCAACTTTTGTGTGCTAAATTCATTTACTGGCCAATTTAAAAATTCACCCTCATAAACATTTCACCTTTATTTCTTCTCATATCAGCACCACATGGGATGAATAACAGTGTTAGCATGCCCAAGCCTGACTTTAAGGGCCAGCAACTGTGCAGTACTAATCTGGAAAACCATGTGTTTCACAGGAAGGATTGACTTCACAGCAGTAAATAGGGTTTGAGCTTTGCCAGAAATTCAGAACAGCTTTCTGCCCACAAGAATTTTTTATAGTGTACCATTTGTAAAAAAAAAAAAAAATCAACTGACCTCAAAGAACATTGGATTTCTCTTTCATTTTTGTTGTAGGTAGTCCTTTCCTAAGATCTTTGCTCGATGCAGCAGTTTGCTATTAGCTTAACTTCACATAAAGAGTAAATATTACAAATGCTTTAGAAACACTGAACTTTGCATCATGCGAAAATTTCTGATAATAAAAGCTGTTTTGGGATATAAGAGAGAGGAGTTCTAAACAGATATTTCATTTTCTCCACAGTGCCCCATGCTGAGGCATACATCAGCTTATTTGGAAATATTAGGGTTCTGTACATTCAATTATTGGTATCCTTTGCTTATCCCTATAAGTCTTGCCCCAGTCATCATTATCTTTACATTTTCTGAGTGTGGGTGTTGCTGTGGCCCAACAAAAAAATGATGTTTCTCTAAAGTGGAAGTGGAGCTTTAAGAGGAAGAGCTTTTCCAAAATGAGGCAGTGGTAAAAAGAATAAACTAATTGCCTACCCCTCAAGGACTACAGACGTAAGAAGAATCAAAACTCAAATGTCATAATGGCAAAATTTTAAAAGAAATTTTCCTTTTCATATAGCACGCATTTAACTCCAGAAATATGGACCATCTGCAGAAAACCCCTGAGGGAACAGCAGTAGTGCAGATTGCCTGTTAATGTCCTGGCCCCCCTCCTGTTTGCAATACGTCTCAGGCAATCTTTTTTCCAATGTACATTTCATGATCTCTTACACTAATTATTTGGAATTCACGTATAATAAATGTCTTCTGTCTCTTTGCAGTGTGGCATGCACACTGGATGTTCACCACTTTTGTCTGCCACAGGATGATTATTCTAATAGACTTCCAGATAGAGAAAGATAAAGTTTGTTGTTGAGGAGCGTTTACTTAAACAAGGCAAGGAAATAAGAACAGCATTATTTGGGCTGTACTGTGTGGCCAAATATATTTCCATCAGGGATGCTTTCATTTCCTATTTTGATTATGACAAGAAACAGATCAAAAAATGTTGTTGGGACAATTTAAATTATCTTTAGCAGTGTTTCTGCAAGCATTTCAATGCTTTGAAAATTATGTTGTGTTATAGAAATATGCAATTTTCAAATTCTAGTCCATAGACCTTTTGTTGGAAAAAAACTCCAATGTGGTTGACATTTTTGCTCCTTGTTAAAAGTAGAATGGTACAATAGCAGAGCCTGTATAGGCAAGACACAGAAGACTCCTGAAGACTGGGCTAAAGCACCTCTTTCAGGGGCTGAACCTCTCACAAGCCACGTGCCCTTTCATCTCAGAAGGATGAGATCTATTGGCATCTCATCCATACCTCTACCTTAAAATAATGTATGCTTTCATCAAAGGAACTGCAAGGTTACATACCTCAGACATTAGGGACTCCATGCATGATATTGGGCTTTGCCAAGTGCCAGAGCTTCTCATTTGTCCCAGAGAGTTAGGGCAAATGATCTGAGCCTTCTCTTCTCAGCTTGATGTCCATGTAGTCCTTCTTAGACTATTAAGTTATCAGAGTTCTTGTCAAAGTTTTCCCATGAAAGTGTCATTGGACTGTGGCTTCTTTTTGGAATACAAATTTAGGAGATGAATCCTACCCCACTGACCCCATCTGTTATCCAACCTGCCTTCTCCAAGATTCCTTATGCCCCAAGAGACAGCACCACCATCATATAACCAGTAACTATGTTGTCAATAACTTTCTGTTCCTATGGGGGAGGCCAGAAGGGTCACTGGAGCTGGGCTTGTTAATTTATTTATGTAAAATGCTTCTACGGGGTACCAGAATTTGCAGAGCCTTGTGACTTGCAAAGTTTTCCCTTCTGCCCTGCAAAGTGTGGACCTTTAAGTTAGCATTCCTGTACTACGACGGAACAAGGTTGTCTGCAATCAGGTGCTGAGTGCATCTAAGCCAGGTACTCAAACTTTTCAAACTTATCTTCCAAAACATAGGCACTTGAAGCTTATTCCATGTTTTAAATAAAATCCAGAATTTCTGATCTAATTTTAATACTGTCTGGAAGTACTGGGAACCCTGGCACAGGCCTTGAGTGACTATTTGTCCATTCAGTGGGAACTGCACGGGACCACATCCAGCCAGATTGAGTGAGAAATTGTGAGGGCTTCTTCCTGAATTACTTGCATGCAAAATTCTGCTGCTATCACTTCTATTCAGATTTACATCTGAATGAATGTGGAAGCCAAGAATAGAGCGTGTCAGTTGCTGCTTTTAGCTCTTAATGCAATAGGACATAATTCAAATATGTGTTTGACAAGCTGAGATCTTTAAAGGAAATTGCTTAGTCCTATATTATTGGAGGTGGCATTTATATACTCTGGATGTTTTCTTGTGGTTCTCTTTTTCTCTGTAGTTTAGCTCTCTGGTACTAATAAGTTTTCCAGAACAGAAATGCAATAAAGTCAAGCAGTGATTTATGTGCTGAAACAGAGATAATTCTAATGCTGAAAACAGATGTATATTTTTTTCTTACCTTCTTTGCTATAAACAATAAGGAACTAACTAGACCAATATCTTAATCTTTGAAGCCTTTATCCAGTGTGCACATATACCAGTCAAATGCCAGATGGATTTCAGACCAGGCCTTTAACAGCCAAATAATAGGATAGTATGATGAAGTTCCTGTTGTTGTGAAAGTGCTGTTTCTACCATCCGGTGCCATTATTGGTGCATGTCCCTTTTATTGTTCTTACTCCCCCAAGATTTTTTTACCAGTACTTGCTTTTTTTTAGGCTTTTCTTCCAATACTTGGTGTATCTGATATTATTTGGGAGCACGAGGTTAACCTGTTCATGATCCTGTGCAATGTGCTCTAGGATGATCCTGCTTGAGCTGGAGGTTTGGAGCCACTGTGGTGCCTCCAAACTTTACCCATTCTGTGATACTGTGATCTGTGTGCATTCCTTCTGCCAGGCCAAAGCTTGTGTCCCTTCCCTGATCTGCAGCTACACCCATGCCTAGACAGCAGTGTTTAATTCCCCAGTCCTGCTTTCCCCAGTGGTCATTCTCCCCTCTCATCCCAAGTCCCTGTTCTTTCCAGGCCCAATCCCAAACCCTCCCACTTGCTCTCCTATCCTCAGCACCCTCTTCCAGGGCCTACACCCTACTTAGATTTACCCTATATCCCTTATTCTCAGCTCTCTGAGAGATCCCTACTCCATCTACCATTCATAATTTTATTTTCCTTGACTTTTCTTTCTCGTCAACAATATACTTTAACAGCCACAGTGAACAGCTAAAGCAAGGGACATTGTTTTGCTGGAATGTGATAGTAGTCTTCTGAGAGTAGGACTTTCATCTAGAGACAATTAAAGAGCTGCTCTGCCAACTAACCAAATGCCAAGGACTCTGCATGTCTCCCTTTTCATCCCTTAACGTTCTGATTTCTACCCAAACCCCTAAGTTTCTGCCCACTGACACAAGAACATTCCACAGAAGTGACTAGATGTGGCATTCCAAAGTTGCTATGTTAATTCCAAACATCCAGAGATGCCAGTCTGCAAGGTCTCATAAGCTCAGACAATAAATGTCATCACAAGTGCCCCATATTTGCTGTCTCTCGAAAAGAAGTGTACTTTCTACAGAAGCAAAAATATGGTTTTGTTTTCCTAATTATCACCTTTGTCATCATAGGCTGGACCCTGACACTCACATCTGAGTTCATTCCTTCTTATACATCAACAGCAGTACCAGCAGTCCTGCAGATCAAACAGGGCCCTGTTCAGCCTTGCAAAAAACCAATTTTCTTCCTGCTGTGTTCTCAATGACTCCAAGGTTCCCCCTGTTCTTAACAATAATGCCTCTTTCAAGCATTCAGCCATTACCAGGTGGTCTTAAAAATCAATATCATGAGCTTGGCTTGAAACTAACCTGTGTGTTCCTCTACATTTAAAATGCATGTGGGTTGCCCTCTCAAGCTTTTGTTTATCACTGTGAAAACTAGAGTAGAATTTAAATGTTACTACCTGCAAACATTTGATTCAAAGAGGAGTCTTTTAGAGCAACACCAAATAGTGTCAGGGGCTCACGCAGTGTTGCACAGAAGTTATTGCAACTGGCTGCATTAATCTGTCATTCTGCCACTGACAGACTGGGTGAAATAAAACCCTTGGCTTACTCTGGTTATAGGTCTGTGATCACTCTACACTGACATAAGAAGCAGCTGTTGCCAAAAGGGGGTGGTCTCATTCCTGCAACTTTTCTTGTGTTGATTCTGCTTTCCAGTGGCTGCGTGTCAAGCTGGATCAGCAAACTAATTGATATTCTGAAAGGATAATTTTAAGATGCATCAGCCCTGATACAAAAATTATGTGTATGCTTGAATTATACTGGTACTAGTATTTCAGAAAAAAAAATGAAATGTGAAATTGAGGAAAAGTACCTAAATAAGAAAAGAAATTTTTAGCCATTTTTCAGGATATAAACTTACACTCTCTAATCAATCTTCCTGCAATTTCCACACCAATGTGAAAACTGAACTTGGCCTTAGCGAGGAATCAGCTGCACTTCCTATGCAGTTCCACCAAAGGTAGCCCTCCTCTAAATGTCAGGCTCCTGTTGCTCTACCGCTTTGCGGATTATGACTAATGGATGCTGGGTGAACATCCCCTACCTGTTCTGTGGGCCATGAGAGCACTTCTGCTACACTTACACAGAGGATGAAGATCAGAAAATACTTCACAAGACTTCTCACCACCAAAGTAAGCTTTTACTTACAGCAAATATGGATTGTATATAGATTCCACCATAAAGATACACACTCATGAGTACATTACAATAATATTGTCATTCTCCTTCAGGTTAAAGGGATTTAATACAAAATATTCTATAAATCTTCCTTGGTTAAAGTATGAAAACACACATTTTAAGTGAAAAAGGTCTCTAGGAACTCTGTGAAGTATTTTGACGGTATCTGCATACCTTTTACTCAAATATTAATTATTTATTTAGAGTGTAGAGTTGTAATAGCATGTTCAATACTTTTAAAATAGTACATTTACTATACTTTTCTGAAGAAGTTTCTAGATAACTGTTATTTCCAAGGCTGGAAGATCTCATAGATTTTTTAAGATTACAATATTTGGTTTTTTATAGACTGATCTCAACAAAGATTACTGTAATATCTGAGAATTTTTTCTAACATGGTCACATTCCATATACATACATATTAAAGACAGCTTGAACATTCCTAATTTAAGTTTCATACCAAAGTAACTCTTCTTGAAGCAAAGTTATTATTTTCTACCATTGAAAACATTAACTGTCTCTCCATGCTGACAAAGAACTTGGCTCTTCCTATTTCTGAGTCTTCCAGACTGCTTTTTGGAATTCGCTTAATTATATCCTTTAGAAAATATCTGACTCATACTTCCTGATGTCCTTAAATAAATGTTCGAAGATTTCTCTCAGTTACAAACCCTTTGATGTTCACAGATTTATTAACAACCAAAGGATGAATTCTGAGCTGAATTGTCCAAAATTCACTTTCTGGTGCAGAATCCAACAGCACAAGCCCCTTCTAGAAAGAGTTGGAAATTATTTTGAACGTTATTAAAAGACTCTGCTGTGCTCCCTTATTCATCTTCACAGAACTGGCAAAAATGGATTTTCTAATTTTCCAAAGAAATTTAGCCCGAAATGAAAAGCAAATATGGAAAATTCCTGCTTCCATAATTATGGTGCTATTATAATCAACTAACTTGAGGCATTCAGAATATAGCAACCTAACTTAGTTATAGCTTTTATTACCACTGTTCCCGAAAAAGACTAGAAGGGGTGTCAGAAAACCTTACCTAAAATGCTATGCAATATCTGAGTATATCTGAGTAAGGCAGGATTTGTAAATAAGGAACTTCATCATTACAGACACTTGTGACATCCTGCTGTGAGGATTATATGATACACTGGGCTTGTTGGTCAGGCAGCAAGACTGAATTCATTGTTATTCAATTCAAACACATTCTACACAATCTTCCAAGGATTCCTGTTAAATTTGACAGGATTTAGTTCAGTCATTTTAGTAAAACAGCAGGGTGTAATATTACCTTATTCTGACACATCCTTGAAACTAAAAAAATACAAGTATTAGTCCATTCCAGCCCCGACACATAAAAAATATTTGAAGTGTCATTCTCCAATACCACACAAATTGGCATTCAACAGTCCCTTTAAGTATAAGGATTCCATGGGGACACACAGCTAAAGAAACACAACTATTAAACTAACCCAGTGGCTTTCTCAACACTTAAATCCAGTTATGCTTACTCTGGTGGAAGCAGATTCAAGACAAGCAGCAATTAATCAAAACATTAAGGGGTAATTTCATGATGTTTAAATGCTTTGAGCATTATGTGACTGAGAGTTTAGAATTGTTCCAGATGTTGAAAACATCATTTCATAAAAATGAATAGAAGTTCAAAACTCTATTGTATCCCATCAGCTTCTATTCAGGCCAACTCTTCTAGCACTGACTCTAAATCACTGATTTTTGGAGACATGCCAGGAAAACAAACCAGTTCCTTGCTAGCATCTCCTTGTCTATATGAAGTTAGATATTTACAATTAGAGAGTCTCCAAGAACGACGCAGAGGCACCTTTTACAAATTGAAAAAAGCAAAATGGCTTTCAAATGAGCATTCAGGACCCAGAAGAAGATAATATATAAAAATAAATGTAAATATAAATGTGAATATTAAAATATACATGCACATAAAATATATATCTATATACCTATATCTTCCTATCCACCACCCAATGCAACCTGACATTTGTTAGTAGCTTTACATCACATACAGAATATTTCTGAGACAAGAAAGCACATCCATGTGGAATATAGTTAGAAGTAGGATTTAAGTAAAAGGATAGGATAGATGCTTGTTCTTCCTGGATCCATTCTGATCATTCACTTTTCCTTTGGTCCTTCCCTTAAACATCTGAGAGTAAGTTTTGCACCTTCCCACAATCCCATTAAAAGGTCTAATAGCAAGTTTTACCCAGTCCCGCAACTGTCTGTCCCCAGATGCCACAGCAAGCCATGCACCCCTGAAGGCAATAATCCTGGCCAGTTTGTGCAGTGTTTTCCTTGGGTCCCCTTGAAGGGTTTCCTCCTGAAGACCATTGTCTGATCCTTTTTAAGTAACCCTGGGAGTGGCCAGGTTAGGGCACTCTGTTTGAATGGAATAGATCATGGGGGTTCCACCACTCGTCATTGCTTCTCTTTGCTCAACATGATTAGCCTTCAGTAACATAACCTAATATAGAGGTATTCTACTTTTAACTCATTTGGTGCATTCTCACAACTTTGTCTCTCCTTTCCTCCTACCCTGTGCATACTTCACTGCTCTGTAACAAAAATCAAAAATGCATCTACATCTTATATTAATAAGGATCCAGCTGTGGCAGCATGGTATCAAACACAAGTTAATTTACCTCCATTTGTTAGGCTTCACACATTCTAATAGGCTTTGACCTGTTTCTGCTAAACACTCTGAAAAACCTTCATATTCCTCAGTGTTGCAAAATGTTGTGTCTAGTATTTTTCCCTTTTTCCTCTGCACTTTTATCCTTTGTCCAAATGTCCTGTATGTGCTTCTCCATTCAGGCAAACATCTGCATATTTCTTTGCTTACATCCTCTAACCTGTCTAAAATACAGTGCTGTGAAAACCTTCCCAGATGGTCTCCTTCTGTTTGCTGGCAATGAACCTCCTCCCCTAGTCCTGGTCATTTTACAGTTTCAGTGACATTTTTATGTTATCTCCCTGTTTCCTCTCCTCAGCATCTTTCCACTTTGCACTTGTCCATGCCCATGTCCTTCTCCTCTCTGCTTGAGCTTATTTTTTTCTTATTATTCGTTCCTTTTTGCTGCATCAACCTCTTCTCCAGCAGCTTATCATGGATTCTGCTTCATTACTTATACAACCTCCCTGCTGCCTGAAAAATCATTCATGTTTTCCAAAATCACTCCATATCTGTGTCTTCCTTTGTCTTCTGCACAAAGCTGCATTTCTTTCAGCAGCTACATAATAAACCAGTCATTGTCAACAAGTCTGATGTGATTCATAGAACACTTACTAAAGCCTTCCCTTGGAAGACTTTAGTAGACACCCTTTTGTATGTCACTCCAGTTTTCTCCAGCTTCTGTTTAAAACCCTTCATTGGCTTCTTCTCAGCAGAAAGTCAGTATTTTTCTCATACTTGAGACGGGAGGTAAACTTACCTCCCTATTGAATGCAAAATCAAGTCTCATATAAAAAGAAAGCAAAGCAAAGCAAAACAANAGAGAAAAACCCCAAAAAACAGCTAATAACAACTACTGGATCAAGACGTCATTCCAGTCTTTGCTACTAAATAGTTTTGGCTTTATTTTCCTTTCATCTTTAGTTATTCTTTCCCAACCTCTCTGGTTCATCAAGATTAATTCCATATGGATTTTCCTTTCTTCTACCTGACTCTCTGCCTGCCATTGAGATTGCTGTTTTTCTGTGATAACCTAATCTTAGCAATATCCTAATCGTTCCTGTATTATCCTCTCCTTTAAATAACACTTCTGCTGTTGTGTTCATAAAATTGGGCATTCCTTCAAGGACTTCAAAACACACCAGGCAGGAACTTAGAGTTTTAGGGCAGAGCAAGAGATTAGGAAAAAGTGGATGGCAGTTAATTTTAAAGTTTTCTTTTGAAAATTTAATCCTTTTTCTTGTGACTAGCTGTGTCAATGGAGAAGTCAGCAGCTAATGAGAATAATACTAATTTTGCAAAAGATACTGGGACTTAAAGTTTGTGTGGGATGGAATATGCCCTCTGTCAGCTGATGCATTCAGACAGCTCTTAGCAAATGTTCATGGCCCACTGTATGGTTTGTCTTCTGCTGATATTTGGCAAGAAGCACACGTAGAGACCAAGATTCATAGCTTGACTTGGCAGCTTTCTATAGCTGAGTGGATTAAGCCAGTGCAATAGAGAACGAGGTGGGCAAGCTTAAATTATTTCCATATGGGAGAAGAATTTTGATATCCTAAGGGGATTTTAAGCCCAGAGGCTGAGCCTTCAAAACTTTCCAAAATTATAAATGCACCTTTGCACAAAAGCCTGAGAGTTATGGCTGGAGTCCTCTCAGAAGCCTGAAAACCAGTAGAGTGCTGGTGTCATATATCTCTAGGTATGCAATATCTGAGGTGATAAATCTAAAAAAGAAGAATTTAGTAATAAGAAAAATGGTCTGATAAAGGAGGGAGTAGCTAATATCTTGTACTTAGTCAGTAGTCTTTTAGGCAATTAAATACGGCATACAAACTTCAGAGTCAAAATGTGGTCACACGCCAGTGTTTCTTTATTTTTTTCCCTCAAACCTGGTAAGATGCTGGTTTTCCAGGTATAACCCTAGTGTTAGAAGTTTACTTGTGTAAGATGGCACTTCCTCAGCTGTGTAAGGGGGTATTAATATCAGGAAGATCTTCACATGGAAGAATATGCAGAACCATTACATCATATTCAGCACCAGCTGAGGTCTGAAAAGCTGAAAAT
Organism: Edolisoma coerulescens; assembly: GCA_013397115.1. Taxonomy (NCBI): domain Eukaryota; kingdom Metazoa; phylum Chordata; class Aves; order Passeriformes; family Campephagidae; genus Edolisoma; species Edolisoma coerulescens. The sequence continues at coordinate 31,838 of VWZW01006375.1, forward strand.
CTGCCAGAAAAGCAATTTTAGAAATTGGGAATAATAGCATACAATGGTATTTTTGATAGCGACCCACCTAGACGCATTTGTAGCATCTGGGATCACTGTAACACTAGCTGCAATTATTATGCTTCATTTATACACCTTTTCATGTTTAGTGAGAATTTCACCTTGCACACAATAATTGCTTCTTCATCTTGATGCTATCGTTTGTTGATTGTGATAGCTTTGTCTTTGCACCATTAGGCTGAATTTGTTTCTATATTCAGCCTTTTACTGTGATAGTTTTATAACTTGCATTGGCTGACTTTAAAAGCTACTTCAATAGAAGAAAGGGAAAAAAATCCTCATTTTTTGGACAGATTTGGAAATTTTTAAGGGAAAATCAGTTTGTGTGAAACTTGTGTTTTGTGTACTGGTTTCTTTCACTTCATTTTCTTTTGCTTAATTTTGTCTTGTTTTGCTTTACTCTCTGATTTCTGGGGGAAAGGGAGAAAGAAAGAAAATGAGACTGGCTATCTGTTTCTATTGATAAAGTATTAATGCAGAATGGCAGAACAGTTTTCAATTATTGCCCCCTGAATAAAATTCATTTCAGGCTGTTGAAGGAAGACAGAAATTGCAGAAGAAAATTTCAAGATAAGACATGGCAAATGTATCATTTAGCGTAGCATTTATTTTGAAGAGGGTATCTTCATGTCAATTGAATCTAGACTATTCTGGGTGTCTTTCTCTTTGGCAAATTCTGATGCCTTGCATACCTGTTGCTAATAACAGGTATACCTCCTAATTTTTCTTTGGTTATTAATTACCTTTTATTTTTAGGAAATTATAATTTCTGCTGCCTCTATCATTCCATCAAGAGTGTTCAGCCTATATCTGCAGAGCTATATACCATAGGAAAGTGGTGTGTATGTAATAGGAAGTCTAAAACATTCCCATAATTAGTCCAGGCCCCCATAGCCATACAGTGATTCTATGTTTTGCCAATAAAGGTACAACAGTCAGGTATATCACTGGCTGCTCATTCTGGTCATGTGAGAATTGATTTAAATTAATTTGAATATGTGAAAAAGCATAATGCAAGCTAATTCTTGCTGTGGGCAAATGTAATGTCCTCCTATTTTTGAAGCAAATATAAGTACATTACAGCCTGGTTTTGGAGCAGATGGAAATTTTCACATTACTCAAAGACTGGCCGAGAGAGAAGCTGTAAATTTCTAACCAATCCAAATATGTCCTTCCATGTTTCTTACCACAATGGGTATATCAAAATGACTCAGGGAAAGAACCGCATTCTGTGAGCTGGAATATAAATTCTGACCTATAGGCTTGCCTTGGCTTACAGTAAAGGTCCCACAGATGTAACTGAGGTGTTTGGACAGAGTAAAGGCAGATTTTGTATGACTTTAGATGGTAGTTATTTATGATTTGTTCTGCAGTCATCACCTAAAAATGGGGGACAGGTTGTGCTTGAGCACAAGCAGTTTGCCTGGAGAGAGCCTCTGTCTCCCTCTCCTCACATCCGTATTTTTTTCTTTTCCCTCTTTTTCCTCCTTTTTTCCCTCTGTGTTTTTTTTTTCTCTAGAGCATTGTGAACCACTATAGTAACAGATTTTCCTTCTGTGATCTCTACATTCAGTGCTGAGACTGGTTTTACAGAAAAAAAAGTGACATTTGCAGCATCATTGTAAAGCAATGTCACTGGTATGGGACTGAGTTTATCAAATCACTATCTCAGACTGATGAAGGCTACTGCATTTTTAAAGGTTTAGCTTGTGTATACATGGTAGCTGTGTGGTCTAGGAAAATATTTTTTAAACTAAAAAGAAAGTACATGAAAATACAGAACTTGCAAAGTTTTTGTGGATGAGATAGGACAAAACATTTTGTGAAGTTGGGCAGTACACAGATTGCAGCTTGAACACTTCATATCCATGGGTTAAAACAGAAGGCAGTCAGGGAAAGTAGTCTTCAAACCACAGAAATTGCATCCCTCCAGTTTTCACATGCTGAGATCTAAATATATGACCTTATTCAAAATTTTCAAGTCTCATAGGAGTCCAGTACTACAAAAGGACTGATCCCTAACATTTAGCAAATTCTAGCCTATCTTTCTCCACCAACTGATGTTTTTAACATTCAGTTAATATTCTCAGAAAGGATCTTCATTCTCTGTAACAAGGTTTATAGGCAGGAAAAGAGGTACATTTACTAGAAAGGCCAGAGAATGACAAAAAATCACCAACAAAAAAACAAGAAAAAGGGCTGCTCCTCAGGAAAACGTGTTACCTGAAGTGAGGTTAAGCTCTTTGAGGATAAGCTTAGTGGGATGTTGTATATTTCCCACAGATAAGACGGCTTGAAGTGCCCTTGCGCTTTTGGCAGCAAAGTCTGAAATATGGAAGCACCTTTCTTAGGCCAGATGAACACTACTACTACAAGTTTCCATTTGGGGTCACCCCAAAGTGACCCCAAAGGAGTGTTGGACGAGACTGACTTACCCAGGCGCAAGCACACAGTTCACATGCAAAACAAGGAAATCTTAGAAGCAGGACAGAACGTAGCATCTGCTTGAAAATAAACAGCAGGAATACCTTCACTGGTTTCTCTCTCCATCTAAATTTTGGATATATTTATTCCCTTGTCCTATCAAGTTCACCAAAAGACATATACATAAAAATTACAAGTTCAGGAAAATTTCTTACCGGTGACTAAGTACACGACTTTAAATAGGCTTTAATTTGCTCTCTGACATATTTTTTATGGCACAAGATGATATTTTATGATACTTTATCAGTTTTATGGTCACTGCCAGACTTTTTAATCTGTTATACATTTAAAGGTCAATAAACTCTCTCAGTTTGGGTCTTAGTAAGATTATAGGACAGGACAATTTGCAATAGTTTTATCCCCTCCAAAGCTCTTATGTCAGACAGCAATGCCTATAAATCCCATGAGTAAGTGCTGTAATAGCTGTGAGCACTCTGTACAAGTGACACTGGCCTTCCAGCAATGCAGAGTATCTGCATGACAAAATATCAATATCTGTTCACAACACAAGTTTAACAATTTTAAAAATAGCTGAGGCTTCCTTTTAAAGCCAGAGATCTGCTTCTGAATAAACAATGTTTATATCCACGCCAAAAAGCCACCTGAAGGTCATTACAAACAGAAGCCAATTTTTTGTCAAAAATTCATAGCAAGTTCCAAAACTGTGGTCCACTACAGGACTATATCAATTACTGTGGTCAGATCTTGAGCATACAATGTTCCTGAGCCATGTACAATCTAAATATACAAATGCCATCACTGTTGCCTTTCCAATGAGGTAGGTAGACCAAAAGTTCCCAGAATGCTGCTATGATAGTCTAAAAAAATAAGTCCTTAAATGTTATATAATTACAATTTTTATATATATGTATACATATTCAATTTTAACTTAACTGTCATATATTAAACGGATGAAACTACTTCCTGGAGTGGCACAGGCTAGCCATTTAAAGGAACTTTGAGGAAGTTTTTAACTTAATTACATGTAACTAATTACATTTATTGCCACACTAAAAATTATTGTTCAAGAAAGAAATATCTTTTGAATATCACTGACTTCACTGTGCTAAGCCTCCAGATAGTTTCATTTTACACCTGTAAAATTAGTTAGGAAAGGCTGAGTACTTATTCTTTATGTCTCTGCATACTCCTTCTGCAGTCTTTGTAAAGAACTAACCCGGTTCTTACCCTGTCAGTAATGTGCACCACTTGAACCTGTAGTGCTAGAGAGGACAGAAAACAAGATGTTGGCTCTGAAAACTGTTTTAAGATATGGAAAAGGCTAATGCACTCTAGAGTGTATTAGGGGTTTGTTAACATTAACCTGGAAGGAATTGGTAAAACTGCACGGCTGTGGCCAGCCATGCTCAAGATAGTAGGTGTCAGATGGGATTCAGAAAATGCTCCTGGGATGCTCTGAAAGTTGAACCATCTCTGAAAAGACTATGTAGAAAGCTCACCTTCTTGACTATATTTATGGTCACATTGAGAAGGATGTAAACATCTGGTTGTTGAAAATTGAGTTGTTCATGGTACAAGTTGAAAATTAATTGACCTGAAAGCTTTTTTTCTTTCAAGATAAAAAAATCATACTAATTTTTTGAGGTGAAAATTAGTCCAAGTTCATCAGGATAACTTAAGTCCATGTTCCCTTCCATTATATGAGCCACCAGGACCACAGAGTAATCTCTAGAACAGTCAGAAAAACTAGATAGTTTTAAAGGAGGCTTAGGCAATTTAGGAACTGAGTTCTGTCTGACAGCAGCTTCAGCTGGATGTCATGCCATTAAGGGCGGAACTCAGTTGCCCTACTACAAGCAGTAATTGCCACTGTTGACATGCCAGCCTTATCTGAGACATCCTCATGATACCAGCATACAAGACATATGACCCGCAGAAAACCTTCTGGGATGGTGGGCAGAGACCAGGTAAGATTCTCATAGTTTCCAGGATGGTCTAGCATCTCTATCTAAGCACTTAAACTGATCCAAAGAGATTCACTCCAGTGTTCTGTTCCTGTTTAATAAGTCTGTTCTTGATGTCCTGGACTAAGTCTGGCTCTGCCTTGCCTCAGAGTGCCAGAAAATACAAAGTCAAGCCCAGGTGTTTTCTCCAGCTGTATTCCCATATGTCAGTCTGGACCAGGCTGCTTCACAACTGGCTAAATCAGCAGGCTAAGCATTCCTCTGGTCTGGGAATGGATCCGAAAAGCAATTTTATATTTATGTTAACATAATTTTTACTAGATTACCGCAGCTTGGATTTACATCAATCTGATACCTAGACTCTTTTTCAAAATGATTGTAGCCAATTATTTTACTTTATTACTCTGTGGTATTTGACCATTTACAAAGCATTTGGCTCATGCAAGCACTTATTTGGGGCAGGACATTGTTTTTGTAAAAACAAAAAAGGACCTGAGAAAAAGGGGTCAAAACCACACACAATTACTGCAGGATGAGGATTCTGTCTCTTGTTCAACAATCCCTCCATGGTTTCATGATCTCAGAGAATGCAAGTTCATTGTTACTAATGATAAATTTACCCTTACTTTGGCTTTAAATATTTTCCCAAGTAAGGAGAAAATAAGGAAGGTCCCATGCAAGCAGGTTGAGGGTTAACAGGGAATGCATTGCTTTCCCCAAGCTGCCTTTGGAAGAATGCCACATTATAAATAACACCTGGACTTCATACAAAAGTGAAAAAAGTGAAAATTTTCATAACAGTAAGAACATCTATTTTCTGCACATAATTGTGAAGATTATCACGAGGCCTGACAGCAGAAGTCAACAGAAGACTGTTTTGAGCGCACAGGACAGTGAAGGAAACAGAAAATGGTGACTTTTAAAAAAATACACACTAGAAGCAACGGAGAAGCTTTACTAGAAAATAGGGATCTGTAAGGTCATTTTCATGTCAAATTTTTGTACAACTTTATGTTCAAATAAACCAAGTATTTTTAACAAAGACTCCCCTTATGTTCAGGGATTACAATGTGAAATGCAAAAGCTTTCTGACAGGCTAAAAAAATCCTACACTTTAAAGTGTTTTTAAAACATAGCTGCTTTCTGCTTCTTATCAAAAATTTAAATGGGTTGAGTGAATTTAGACTAAGGAAGCCCTGAAAAGCCTATTTTGTAGGCATAAAGTCAATGGAATTATTTTCTATGGCTTCATCCACACTGCTTATTAAGCCTCTTTGAACGCGATAATGTCTTTGGCTATATCTTCTTTCAAGTTTCCTTCTCCTCTGTGTCCTCCACTGATCCTTTTCAAGGAATCTCAGAGTCATTGTTTCCAGCTGGGATTGTCTAAGAGAAAAGACTAGGATCACACAGAAGCATGGTATAAAAACAGTCATGTTACTACCTTCCTCTTTTTCCAAAGTTTCAACAAGGAAAATTAGCTGATGGCCCAACCAACACACGGGTATGGTGCTTTTAGAAACTTATTCCAAAGACACTCTTCCTATAGATTCTGTAACTTAGGTCTGTGGTGTCCCTTTTGGTCCCTGTCTGCCAGGAGCCACCATCATTGGGCCCTGAAGCTGTATAACAATCCAGTTTCTTTCAAGCTACGTGACCTATTTTCTCCTGGAAATATTTTTCCTGGAAAAGTTTTTTGTCTTTTTAAAAATACCCAGGAATCATGGAAGTGGCCTATGAAGTCCCCTTAATACTACCAGTGAGGAGGAAAAAATTTAGGAGCAATAAACAGATCTGTAGAACAGTAACTCATTTCGCAGCTATTACTGGCAGCAGGGATTCCATTTTTATGACTATGGGTCTCTTTTTGAAGGCTGAAGCCTGCTAGGAAGAGACAGGATCCACCTGACCAAGTGAAGCAAAGCACTTTTGCCAACAAGCTGGCCAAACTGATGAGAGATTTAAAGTGGGAATGAGAGGGGATGAAGATGACAGCCCACAGTCAAGTGAGGAAATGGTGGACAGGGTTGGCAAGCAAATGGTACCAGCCAATGTGATGAGGAGACATCTCATAATCAACAAAATCAGTGCAAAGAGGGCCATTCCAAGTGTCAACAGACAAATAAAGAGCTGCTGGGGAAGCTCTCACAATTTTTATGCAAAATCAGCACTGTTGGCTGTTTCTCTGAAGTTCCCATCCACCAACTCAAACAGAAAAGAGAACAAATAAGAGGAATTTGAGATTTATGATCAGTCACAGTGCTGCAATCTTATCAGGGGTAGCTTACATGGCTGGAGCACTGCCCAGGATCGATACAGGGACTTCAGGAAGGGATGGAGAATGGGTGGGGGTCAGAGCTGCCCTTTACTCAAGAGCAGGGGAAATGCATGGAGCTCTGCCTAGGGCTGGGGGATGAGCCAGATGTCAGCTCATGGGTCAGGACTAATGCACAAGTGAGGTCATGGTGGGCATCTACTACAACCTGATCAGGAAGAAAGAAGTAGATGAGGCCTTCTTCAGACACCTGGAAGCAGTCTCACACTCACAGATCCTGCAAGGACTGCCTTTTGCAAGGCCAGCCCAGTGGACACAAACAATCCAGGAAGTTTCTGGAGGGCATTGATGACAACTTTCTAACTAAGTGATTGAGGAGATGATGAGGAGAGCTGTTCTACTGGACTTCATACAAACAAGAAATAATTTTTTGGGAATGTCATGGTTGAGGCAGCCTTGGCTGAAATGAACATGAGATGGCAGAATTCAGGATCCTGAGTGGAAACTGAAAATAAAAAACCAGGACCACCACCCTGGAGTCCAGGAGAGCAGATCTTAGCCTTTTTAGGGATCTTCTTAGAAGAATCACAGAGAATTCAACCCTGAAGAGAAGAGGTGTCCAGTAGACCAGTTAATAATTTCAAGAATCACTTCCTCTATGCTCAAGAGTCGTCATTCCCATGATCAGGAAATCAAGCCAAGGTGGCAGGAGGCCTGCACAGCAGTACCCTATCGATGTGTATGGATACCTGGTGGGCATGTAAAGAAGTTGGAGCCAGGCCCTTCTCAGTGGTATCTACTGACAGGACAAGAAACAATGGGTACAAACAGAAACACAGGAAATTACATTCAAAGTAAGAAACGCTCTTTTTTTCGTGAGGGTGGTCAAGCATTGCCATAGGTTGCCCAGAGAGGTTGTAGAGACTCCAGTCTCAGAGATGTTCAAAACCCAGCTGGATACAGTCTGGGGCAGCCTGCTCTGGGCAAGCAGGGATTTGGACTGGGTAATTGCCAAGAGGCCTTTCCTCCTCAGCTGTGATGTGATTCTGGATGCTTCCCCCAAGGTCCTTCACTGCAAAAGCCAGCAAGCAAAACAAACTCACAGTCCTCCTGGGCTGCAAAATGTTATTTGCAATGGTTTTTTTAGTGAGATCAGTCTATTTAAGTACTCTTTTAAAATTTGTCACAACATATGTTATTTTTAGACAATACTCATACACATCCTTTTTAAAGTTTAGTCATAATATTTGACTGGAACTATTTCCTGCGGTAATGGGTTCTGCAGGTGAAATCCACACAATGCTGAGGAGAGACACTTCCTTCACTTTTGTCTAAATATAGTGGTTAATAATGCAACCAACTCCACCTAATCTCATGTTGTTTCAGTTTCATGATAGCCCCAAAACACGCAGATGTGATGCCAACTAGCCCTTTTAAACTTAACTCCTCTCTTTGCTTTCTGTTTTTCAAATTGAAGAAAAAAAATACTTTGACATATGACAGGAAACAAATCAGAGTGAAATTATGAAATTCCAGGAAGTACATTTGGCAAAAGTTGCCTATTTTCAGACAAAACAGGCCACATAGGAATGTAAACAACTGAGACAGAGAATAATTATTTGTTAATAAAACATGTATATGAACAAACTCACGAGAAGACTCTTGCATCTGATAAGTAAAAAAACAGATCAGAATTAAATGGATCCTATTCATCTGAACACATTCAGGTTTGAAGCTCCTGAGTCTTTATGTGGGAACAACATCTGAGTTTTCATTTTAAAGCTTTCTAATGAAGAACGGAAGAAGAGCTCCTAATTCTTGTTAATTACTTCATAATTACTATGCTTTGTACACATTTGGGCTGTATATCTAGCTAGACCAGGGGAAGGAAAAAGCAAAATCAGGAGGAGTAAGTTGAATAACATGTAAACTAAATCTAGCTCCAATGTGAATTTTGAGACTTCTGATATTTTCTGGTTTCCAAAGCTACTCAACATCTCCTCTTCCCCTGGAATAAGTTGAAGACTTTTAGGCTCTTAATCCTCCACAAATCCTGCCACATAAAGTGTGTCAATTTAGCAGCCCAAATTTAGACTTTGAAAAGAGAAGAGGGGAGGTGCATGAGGTTGTTTCAAAAGTTTTCAGTGAAGTAACAAACAGACTACATCTGTGAAACAGCAAAGCTAGGTAATATTTTAATGGTGAAATGTTCTTTCAAATGTGGCCAAGAGCATCCAGGACTAACGGAGCCATGAGACCAGAACAACAGTAAACAGGAGGGAGCAAGGTGTTAAGAGTGTACTGCTGGGAATAGGGAACCCTGGTGCTCAGGATCGTTTCTGGGCTTTGTCCAGTGCCTGTCTAAAGTAAACTGCCTTAAAAATTCAGGGAGCCTGCAGCTCTTTCCTAGTGTTTTTATTTGCAGCAGAATGAGTAACAGCAGCACTGCCACCAATCTTTCCTCTTTGACCCTGCTTCTGTAAGAAGGCATCCACAACCACTGAACCCAACTCTAGCCTGAAATCTTTGGATCCTTAGCAGATTCCTAAACACCAAAATGTGCAAAGGCAGAAAAGATGCATCTAGATGCTAAGTTCATGGGCAGATGAACTAATCAGCCATCCGAGTAGACATAAAGCTCTCAGACACCCACCTACATAGTTTAGATAGGGAAAGGGTTGCCACATTGAAATCAAATACACAAATTTCATCTAATCTTTGCTTTAGTTTTATAGAAACTAATTTTTGTAAGTTATTCTTCATCCTATTTAAAATTACTGCTAGAACGTCCACAGTTAGTAAAACAAATCAACATTAAGGCACCGGCAAAACTGACTTGATTTCCAGAGATGCTAAGGAGCCAAAGTCAAGCTTGCAGCTCCTACTGAGAGCAGAGTCTACATGTATATTTACATGTTAGGTAGAAGATGGCATCAGCATTGAACATTGCACATATACCACTGGGTTTCCAGTAATAAGGTTTTTAGGAAAATAAGGTGTATAACATGTGGTAACACTTTAAGAAGAGGGGGAGAGTGGTGGTAAAAGGGAACATGAAAAATAATGGAAACCAGCTTTATGCTACTGGTAGGCAGCTGGATAGTAAAGTGATGACCTTTTTCTTATATAGAATGACTCCCTCCATTTTTTAAAAAAATATGTATTTTCTAGGATTTATTTGTTATTAATTTCTCAACAGAGCAATATAACTTGCATTAAACAGCAGACAGGTACAATAGTAGATATTTCCCAAGAGTTCTATATTCTTCCTTTTAACCCTTGAGTCTCCCTCCACTTTTCTTTATCATGTAGCAGTAGTCCATTACTCTGTTGCATCTTAAAAACATCACATATAACACAACTTAGCTCATCAGCTTTAACCTCCATCTTTTACCTTTTCATCACAAGGTCAGTGTCTGGAGTTTTTCTTCAGTCCTAGATACTTCCCAGTCTGGTAGTTTCTCAAAATTTTGCTACCAAAAATAAAATCTCCTAAAAACCAAAGCTCAGAATCAAGGATAGCTATTCTCTCTTCCTGATACACCAATATTGTTGCTAACATTAGCAGTTCTTCTTTCCTTCCTCCTCTTCTTTCTTGGATTTCATGATTCTTTCCTGTTTAGCTGCCCTTCAACTCTAAGTTTTTCCTTACATTCCTTGGTGTTATTCCTCTTTTCTCTCTTCCTTTGATGTCTATGTCTTCTTCTGTCCTCCATCACCTCCTCTTCTGCTTTGTGGTGATTTCTTCCACCAAAGCAAATCCAGGTAGCATCTCTACTGCCTATCTCACAAAACTGTATTTTTTACTTGAACTTCAGTTGATCCCATGCAAACCCGAATTTTAGACTCTGACATTTTCTGAGGGATGTCTAGCTGTCAGCTCCATTGTCTAGCTGTCATTATTAAAAGAGAGCACATAACGTTCTTCACAATGTTCCTTTTCTAAGTTTCTGTGGAAAATATCACCATTTAGTCTTTCATTTTGGCATGTCATCATGCACAATCTTCAATTGCATCCATGACTAAAGCTTCATGTACAGATAATCATAGTGAGAATTCCTATATGACCTCCTGGAAGCATTTTGGTTCATGTTGTGCCTTAGCTAGCACAGCATCCTTTTTTCTGTTCTAAATGAAGACAGTTTTTACTTGCACATCTAATTAATCATTTCACTTGCTGTCTGGTTTGGCCATGTCTCTGCTCTTTACTATGATATCAAACATCTTTCTCTTCAAATCACATTATGTCCAAGTCTTGGTGTTTCTGCTCCACAAACTGACTTATTTCAGAACTCATGGTATCTCAAGTCTGGGAGGAGGATATCCATATAAAAATATAAGATGTCATTTTTCCAAAAGTAGCTTAAAATGCCATGTTTGTCAAGAGTAATTACACATTTTTACACATACATTCCAGATATGCAAAACCCTTCTGTAAACAGTAGAATAACACAGCTACAGGTAATCATTTGTATGCAATAACTAATAATATATACTCATTTTTATGTCAAGAGTCATTATTCAAATGAGAAATTATTAGTTTTTGCAAAAGAAAATATTCAAAAAGCAATCCATTCTGACATCATTATTCTTTGTTCATAAATAATTTTTGTCAGATTTCTAGATCCTGTTCTACAGACATGCTTCTGCATCTGTTTTTTTTTCTGGAAGTCAATCTATTTGAGGAAATCTTCATCCCACCTGGGAATTAAGAACAATGAAAACACAGGTATGTCCAAGGTGCACAGTATGCTCAATAGCTCACCGTAAGAGTCTAAATTCACTTTTCATGACGTTCATTCTCCCCAACACACCTTATGAACGTAATGCTAAAATGCCATCTCTACTCTCCAAATAAACCATGTGATAAAGTACCTTGCTCTTTTTGGTTTAGAATGATTCAAACCTTCTAAAAGACAACTTAGGGGTTACTGGAAAACCAGAATAAACTGATGGACAAGGGCAACTGACACTGCTGAAGTCCTGGATGTTGAAACATTTCTATCCCTTTTCTGTCTTAAGCTTCAAAAACCTACCAAAGAAATTTCCTATAAAGGACACATGAAAATACAAACTCACTCTTCTGGGCCTTTTGTTGGTCTCTGTTAATATTTCTCTTGGCCTCTTCCCAGTGAGGTTTTAAAACAGTTTTTGGACTTTGTGTGCCCATATAAAGTGCCTTAGTATTGGACTCAGGAGAATGACAGTTCAGCAGTTGATTTTGTCATAGCATTACTCTTGTAGTTTCCCTAACAAGTTCAACTTGGCAAAAATAACAACAATGTGCTTTTTCTGAGTTGGCACGAGGCACTTTCATGACTTTAAACCAGTTACTGCACTGCTGTTCAGACTGAAATTGGATTAAAGAAGTGATGTGGGGACATCAAAATAAATGATGGAAAATAAGAACAAATAAGAACACCAGTAAAATAACAGAACAAGAATGTTATGTCTTGCCTTGAGTGAATTAGTGGAAAATAAAAATATTATCATTGAAAAACAGCTGATGCTGCATGGAAAGGTTTGAAAATAATTCTGTTTAGAAGCAGATCTACACAAACAACTCTTTTCCCCTCATTCCTTAGTGATATCACTGTTTGCATTGGGTCAGGGCAGGCCAAACACAAAAATTCTGACTTTGGGCCCTTTGGTGATGACTGTAAAGTCTGTTCTTGAGCTATGCTAGAATAATTGTCCCAGCTGGACTGGATGTGAGTAACCCAGTTTTCATCCCAATGCTGGGTTTTCAGTGCTGTCAGTAAGGTCCTTAAGTTCACTTTATGACCAGTTTTCTTAGGTCATTGTGAGCCTTGAAGACAAATACGTGCTTTAAAGTTCTTCTGAACTGATATATATGCGTTCTCCTAGCTGTGCAATACTACTAATAACTTACAATCACTTATAATCAGTGAAGCAAATGCATGTGGATGTATTATTTAAAAACCAGCATTTCAAATAAATGCCCGTGAATTGCAGATACTGAGCTGGAAAGCACAATGTGCAGGACTGAATACAAAACATGTTTTCCAAAATAAAGATACCTAAATGCACACTGTATTCCTGCAACACACCTATTTTATGCAAGTAACCCTGCAGGCACTCAGCACATGATTACGTGTTAAGAACATGTAGATATTTAAGAAAAATGGGAACACACCGCAGGCAACTTGTATGACGAATGAATATAAAAATCACAGTGTACCGATAATTGCATTGTGCTGTAAAGAAACTCCCTGGCTTTAAACACAGCTAAAACAACACAGCATTCAGTTACCTGCTGCTCAGATTTGGTTTGTTAGTTTCTCACTATTATATTGATGTTTACGTTCAAAATGTAATACTAATTCTACTAATCATTGACAGAGAATTTGCACATCTTCTATGTTCAGTAAAGTGGAAGTAAGAAATATTTTCATTCCCACTCTAAGATAGATAACTGCAACTACTGAATCATACTTCTATCACAAAAGATTTCAGCTTTAAGTGACCAGAGCTGAGCCCAAAATTAGATTTAACTATTAAGTTGCTGTTTTAACATATATGTTGTATGTTAGTGCATACTATTATGCAAATCTCAGTTAATTTGTGCAAAAAAATAGTAGCTACTGGAAAATATCTGACTGAAAAAGTTTGATTTCATCTCCCATCAGAACCTCATAAGTTGTTTCCCACAAAATCCATGAGAAAATTAACTGGGAGGCCTAAAAAGCACATAAAAATACAAACAAAAATATATGTCAATGTTATAAAAATCAGACAACCAAGGTTTTGGGGTTTTTTTAATATTTGGGGGTTTAAAGAATATTAAACCATATGTAAGTCTCAAAAATGGTATATCTGAGTAGTTTCAGGAGTGTGATTTCCCCTGATCTCCAAAGATATTGCTCACACCTTAGTCCCATTCCAGACAACAGTAAAAGTAGATGATATTATATCATACGATTGATATGATTATCTGCAGAAGCAGCCTAGTGAAGAGGAAAGTGGTGCTAGCTTTCTTTCTAACAATCCACCAGTGTATCTCTACACACGCACAAAGGAACCATTTCTAGGCATCAACAGGTAGTCTTTGTGCTCACTCAGCCTATGATTTTTCTGCAGAGAGTGCCAGAATAAGTACATTTCCAAGAGCCTCTAACCTTTGAATAGAACTTTTGAAACAACAAGTAATTTCTGAGAGTTGCAGTGTAAGTTGGAAGGGAGATAGAACACCCTTAGGGAGTCAGAGCAAAGAAAAATGCACCAGAGTAGTACTTTGGCAAATGTTCCATAACACTGCAGCCAAATTAACTCACTGTTTTCTGTGCTTTCTTTCAATACAGTGGTGCTGGACATAATTCCAGACTGTTTCTTCTACTAATTTTATACATGTTGAGTCATTTCTTGAAGGACTGACGCACAGAGACCAACAGCCTTGTTCCACTTCTTATAATCCTGAAGAAATGCTTAAATCTCTGTAACATGTCTTACTTGCAAATCAGTTTCTGTATTCTATTTTCCTTTCACCTTGCTTGTACGCCTCCCCAGATGAGTTCACCCTTCATTCTTTGCCAAAGCCTCTTTGCCTGGAGACTGTGCTCTCATGATCACACTGCTAACACTGTGACCAAAAGCTAACCACCAGCAAAGGCTGTCATTCAGCTCTGAACCTCAGTCTTTTCCACTGGAGTGAAGTTTTCTTTGGCTGTCCAAAAACGAAATCCCTATTTCCTTAAAGTGTAATTGCAGCAGAGGAAATTGTGCACTCCGTCAGTCTGTACACAAGTGACTGACAAAAAAGCAATGGACATCTTGAATGTTGTGTCCCAACCTTAACAAGACAAATAGAAGATGGAACTTTAATTGACAGAGGTGAAGTTACATTTATCATGGAAATTAGGATATATATTATAAAATGTACATATATGTATGGCTTTCTCTTGATCATTTTGGGAAAAGCTATGTCATACCATATTTGTCAGGAGGAACTAGTTTTATCCACCCTTTCATTCACTCTCTCTGCCCTCTCTTCCTTTCATTTTGAGTGATTGCTGAAGTGTCAGGGTTAATAAATCTTCTCTTCAGTTCACACAGTTGTCCTGTTGTCCGGTATCCAGGAAGTAGCACAAAGCGTGATTTTGCCAAGTCACGATATCCTCACATCGTGTGAGTGGAAGAGTTTCCTGGGAAGAAGGATAAGCAAAATTGCATTACTAGATCTCCCAAACTTTAAGCTTAGCAACAGCTTTGTCCCAGAGAAAATTATTCAGCTTCAGCTTCCCTAATGAATAATGCAGGGAGACTTGGAGTACCAGAACAATCTTCTTGCCATTTATGGATGCTAAGTTACCCAAGACAAAAAGCAAGATGCTAGTTTTGTAAACAGCTATTCTTTGGTAAACATTTTGGAATGCCTCCTTTTTCCACCCATAAGTGAAGAAATCTTCATTGTGCCTGTAACACTAAAACAGCCTTAGCAGAGAAAATCTGTGTTAACCTCCTTCACAGAAAGAGCCAGAACAACTTTGAGATGTGCTTTGAATTGGGAAATAAAATAAAAAAAAAAAACCAGAGATTCTTGTATTTCATCTCCAGGGCAATATTTTGCCATCATCCAAAATCATTGCGTACCCACCTACAGTTTTCCTGATCGAATGGAGATAATGCAAGGAGAAAGCACAAAATCATGAGATGAAATTTGCTGGAATTAATCAAACTCTGGATATAAGGTCTTGCTTTAAATAGGCTGAGATTTTCTTTCTGGGAGCTGCCAAATGAGGAGCTGTGTCTTGAAACCACAATACTTTACTTGCTGCTGCTGCTTTCAGCTTGCATTGAAACTCAGAGTAGCCCAGTCTGCTTGGCAATAGGAGCACAGAGATAGGTAGAGTGTGTCACTGACAAAAGACATATTCACCCTCGCCTCAGAGAATCAAGATCATCTCAGAAAGAGATGACATCATGTAGGCCATGTTTTTTTCACCCAGACATCTACTTAACTGGAGTGTATTTCTGACTGTGGAGTAGGGTGCACTGCACGGGTGTTCCATGGTTTAGCATTCACTGTTCCTAATCCTGAATAAAAAGCTTACTTTGAACAGACCTTCATACTAAAATTTCATGCACCACTTCCACAGCGTTGGCAGAGCTACACTAGTTTTTAGGGAACTGATGCCAGCATTCCTGTCTAGAAACATCCTGAGCCATAAGTTAACTAACAAGTTCATATTATTACCCGTACAATTACTTTTCTCTACTAGTTTTGGCTGTGCCACCAAGTAACTGGAACGTGCTGACAGGATGTCCAGTACACTGCAAGTGTAATGTTCAACACAGTGCAAGAAGAACTGGTCTCATGAGATGTCAGAGCAGCTGTTACACCCCAGCGCTGCTTCAGTTTATAAGACAACTTATATCTGGCAGGGCATTCTGAACACGTTCAGGACACGTGCTAAGCACTTGGAAAACTGTTGGCTTTGGGGAGTGTGGCATATGTGCTTCATTGCTTTAAAACTTGTGACTTAGTGGATGGAGTTAATCCCGATCTACAGCTTGATCCTGTACCCATGTTTTCTCATTTGTTTGTTTGCTTTTTACAAGCTGGTCATTCAAGTCAGAAGAGAAAAAGGCATGATGTTATCCTTGATAAACCTTTCTGAAAGAACTGCCCCTTTGATGGTAGATTTTCTAGGCATGAAGATATTTTTCAACTTCGCCACCTACAGTAAGGTTCACCTCAGAATTTTGTAGGTTCTCAGGCTTCTCTCAGATGACTGAATTCTTCAAGTTAGCTTGTAGGCAGCTCTGTATAACTATTATAGCTAGAAAAACCTGGTTTAAACTCATTTGCATCACAGTTAATCCAAAAGGATTTTAAGGAACTGGGAACAGGAGCTCTTTATTCATCAAGAATTCAAGAAAAGAGGGAAAGTTCTGGGAATGGATTTTCTTAATTTTCCTATTCCTTTTGGCAAATGTAAGACTTCCCGAAAGCAATCCATTAAGAATTTCAAATTTCAGTACTGTTTTTCTGGACACACCTTGAAGGAAACTTGTTCCTCAAATAGCATTGAGCATCTTTTCCCTTGAATAAAGAGTCCTTTCAAGTATCTCAAACTACTACTCCAAAAATCATACACCAAAACTAGCTAAATGGTATAGAAAAATTCCGAGTAGTTAGAATTTCTGATACTACACTTTTTGTTGCTGGGCTGGGTTTTTAATTGCATATTGATAGTGTGATTTCAGGAACTCTAGATGTGTGGGTCTTTGAGTATTGTGATCATAAGCTCCAAGGCTTACCCCAATAAATATCTCGGGTTTATAATATGCAGTCTAGCATCAGATGATATGGGAGAATCATTGTCAGTGATCACTGACACAAGAACTTATAAGGGATCAAAAACTTACTGCCTCTGTCTGGGCCCAAGATCAATAAAAGCTATCCAGGAAACTCATCTTTAAAGACAGAATTAGCAATATCACTTCCTCTTAAACCTGAAAAAAAATACAGCACATGGAGTTTCTGTACATGGCAGAACAAACACAAACGAAAATTATTTAATATTGAAAAGGAAAAAAATTAATTTCCAATTCCTATACTTTCTGGACAAGTAGATATTTTGAGGAACACGTGTCCTTCTCATTACTGTTGTTACAAAATGTTCAGTTTGTTCACCAACAATTTTTAAACTCTTCACACAGCAAGTACCAGAAGACTCCCCATGTTCTGAAGCAATACCATCAACTAGTTTCATTCACTTGAGCTGAACAAATAGAAGGGTATAGTCATGTCCCAAACAGTGAATTACCAGAGGATTAATGAATATATCCATCACAATAAATTAATGAAAATCATGCTTCTATACATAGAGTAACTTGTCTTCCACAGCAGAGATGCTGGGTGACATTGGTTAACCCTTGTGGGCAGCTCGGCCCCACACAGCCACTCACTCACCTCCCAAAGTAGGATGGGGGAGAGGATCAGAAGGCTAAAACCAAGGAAACACATGGGTTGAGATAAAGACAGTTCAATAGGCAAAGCAAAAGCTGAGTGTGAAAGCAAGTTAAGGAACTCACTACTTCCCACGGGCAGGCAGGTGTTCAGCTGTTTCCAAGAAAGCAGGGTACTTTCATGGATAACGGGTACTTGGGAAGGCAAACTCCAAACATTACACACAACACCCTTCTTCCATCTTTCCCCCACTTTGTATGCTGAGCATGACACCATATGTGATGGGATATCCCGGCAGTCAGCTGGGGTCAGTTTTCCCAGCTGTGCTCCATCCCAACTCCTTGTGCACCCCCAGCCTCCTAGCTGGTGGGGTGGGGGGAGAGGCGGAAAAGGCAGATCTGTGCAAGCACTGCTCAGCAATAGCTAATACATCCCTCTATTATCAACACTGTTTCCAGCACAAATCAAAAACCACAGCCCTATACGAGCTACTATGAAGAAAATAACTCCGTTTCAGCCAAAATCAGTACAGGTGAGCAATGAAAATTCCTAGTATTGAACTACTGCACATCACTAAAACCTATGCTGAAAGCGCTGGGAAGGGAAAAATCGCTCCCTCTAAAAGTATTCTGTAGGGTCAAAATATTTGGTGATCATTTATTTGTTCATATGTGGGGATTTGGAAATATGCTTACACATGTAGCAAATTAGACTTCAATCGAATTTAGTCACTTCAGCTTTTGGAGGACTACCAGTTCAACTTTGAAGAGACAAATGCAAGAAATCATATGATGAAGGTTTCTGTAGGAGGTTTTTGTTGGAGTCTTGGGCTCTCAAACTCTTCAGGAGTTCCCTGATCTGATTCTTTGGTCTGAAACAATGTATATAGGAGAGATAATCAAAAGTGTCGGGTCAGATGCAAAATTCAACATCATTCCTTTCCGTCATTTGCAAAGTTGACATCTATTCAAAATGGTCAGGTTACCCTGGTTATAATATTGACCTTCATATACTGCTGTCTGTATTAGTTATACTTGCAATTCTTGTTTGCAGTTTAGACTTGTAATTTATACATTTTCTAGAAAAAGCCAGCAGATTTACACTGGAGAAAAAGAATATGTGAGAAGGGAACTGTCTGTGTAATACATGCAATAAATGTAATGCTGTTCCTTCATAGTGGGCTGAAGGTGCTACGTAAGCTAAACAACTCAGTCAGAATCTGTTTATCCTGCATCATCCCACTAATCTCAGTGAACAAAGACAACTCTGCACAGCACATAAAAGAGCAAATTATACTAAAATCCCATCAGTTCCTATTCATAAATTCAACTCTATAAGAAAAAGTGATTATTCCAGTCCTGAAAGAGTAAATAACTTTTCATATCCAAGATTTTTACTCTTTTGTAAAACTGACAGCAGCCTGTGTCAATTATTAAGATCAAATGTTTTCTAGTTTCTAATATGTCATGCAGTGCCATGCAGAAGTGTCTCAGTCCACACACAGAAGACATACCTATGTTTTTATTCAAACCTGTTACCTCGGCAAATACTTCTGGTTTATGGTATATAAAAAAAGGATCTCAGACATTTATGAAAAAACAAATTACTGTTCTCACGCCACTAAAAAATTCTATTTTCTGAAGTTTGATCAAGGTAGAGTAAAATACTATCAGTGAAAGGATCAAAATACTCTCATAAGCAGAGATTTGGATGACTAGAAAAACAAAGAGCTAAGTTTGTCCTCTGGTCACAATTCCATTTTTTAGGATATTGGTTGCAGTTAAACAGATTATGATGTGTAATATAGTTGATTTGCAGTCTTCATCACTTGGATGTCTCCAGTGTTCAAATTTTGCCTTTTGGCCACTTTCCTACTGAATGAACTTCCACAAGAAATGTGCAGTGCTCAGCATTCTTGGTGTTCTTTTTCCTGTTGTCTCTGTTAAATGGATAAGGAGTACATATTTCATTTAATTTCTGAGTATCAGCCCACAGAGCAGAGGAATTTTTTTATGTCCTTTGATAATTGCAAAATGAGCACCTCATGGTTCCTGTAGCAAGTTATCACAACAGTAAGCCTGCCTTTCCGTCTTTCTGACTTATTCTGATAATCCCCAAGGCTGTTTAATGAGTTTCCAAGTGAATGAATCCTGAAGTGGGCCCAATTTTTCTAAAGCCTCAAGCTCTATGTTTCTACTCTCAGAAGAGAAGGCAGGCCTATGGACATCTGGTCTTTGCAGTTTCTAGAAATCACCTTTAGTTTCAGATAATTTTTAAATTTTGGCATTAGCTCTGTGAATGAAACTGGTTCCCAGGAACATAAAATCCAGATAGCTCAATTCAGTCAGACTGATATTGTCCAAAAAAATAAACAAACTGACATGAAAAGCCTTCTGGGGATGCAGCTCAATTTTAGCACATCTGTTCAGCTTCTCAGAGCAGGCATATCCCCTGGTATCCCTTAGCTTTTGTTAGATTCTGCAGACACTGGATACCCCATCTGTGCTCCTCATTGAAAGTGAGAAAAGCTAAATAGTGACTGAGGTAAATGACACCATCTCAGCATGCGGGAAGAACCACTGATGAGCCCCAGTGGCACTCACAGAGGTTGCCACATGGCAGCCTGAACTCCTGTGCCTGGTAATGGTGGGACAAGTACCAAGGTGATGGGGGAACAGGCAAAGGCAGTTCACTTCACACCTGGCTGCAGCTGGTGCGCCGTGCTGGGCTGCTGCTGTCCCATGGCCAGGCTGGGCAAGGCTCTCCTGCTGGGAACTTGTTGGAGCTTGACTCATGCCTTTGCCTTGGCTGTGCAACACATTTGTGTTGCAGAGTCTCCAGGGAATTCCCACACCCAAGACAAACACCAGCAGGTTTCCTTCCCAGACTTGATTGTGACTTTCCCCTATACATTTTGCTAGTTTGCATGTTGGCTCTTCTTGCTTAACAACTCTGCTTGTGGAAACTGCTCTCATTTCATCTGAGGTTGCTTACACTAAAATCTTCCTGAATGGACATGATTCAGTAGAACAGGCTTCCAAGATACATTTATTCTGCAATTAAAATTCAGAGGAAAGTGATTTAAGAAAAGACACAGTTTATACTTGACCCCTCCTTTCAATGAAAAACCAAAAGACACGACCACACACTTGGATGTAAAAACAGTCCCAGGACCATGATGAATATGATCTTGGGAAACAACACATTGTTTCCTTCATTTGCTTGCAGCATTTGAACATGAATGAAACCCTAAGTTTAATAAGAGATTTATTCAATGACTCATATAAAAATTAAAAAAAAATGTATCAGTTGTGTGTGAGTAGATAACATGATACGGCCAGTTGAAACTGAGGGGGTTACTGGAATTGTGTCCTGCTAGAGGATATATCTATCCTATCAGTTTTGTGCAGTTCCCAGTTTGTTCAAGATCTGCAGGTGAGAGGGGAATGTGCAGATCTTTCCACAGAAAGAAGTGGGATTCATTTGAGAGGAGGGTTCGACCCAGTGGCAGGATAGATGTGTGTTCAAAATACTGCCTTCCAGCATATTGTCAGCAGGTTACGTGTTCTCCTCAGACCTTTGGTGTCCTGACCCTGACATCAACCCCTGACACAATCATCTCACAGTGGGACCAACACTTTTGCTGCTCAAAATTCTATCAGAGTTCAGCCATTTCTCCATCTGAGCTCAGAGCCCATCCTTCCATAGCAGCCATCTTCATGGCAATCTGCTACCATTTCTTTCCCAGTCCTCAGATTGAGCATTGCCTTGGTTCCCTCCATCTGCCTCTTATTTCTCATTCCAGACTCCTTGTTGAACTAATGGTAAGCACTGGGCTTGCCTCAGGCTGCTATAAATTTGTTTTCCAAACAACACTTCAATGATTTGTGAAAGCTAAATTATTGGGGAAGAGACATTTTATTCCAGTCCTTGACATCTTCATTTTGTAACCCTCTAACTCCTCTATGGTTTGAAGCTGTAATTTGTAAATCCTAGTCAGTGGCATGGTCCCTCTGACTGGGAAGACATAACTCATGTCTTTGCAAAAATCTGCCTAACCTTGTTCAAGTCTCTCACAAATCCTCCTGCTGACCACACTAAAGGAAAAAGAAGGCATCAACCCAGAAAAACTAAAAACTGGGCATGTTGTTGTCCGTGGAGGGTTCTTAGCTCCCCTGATGCAGGGTGGGAGCAGAATGGCAAACTCTCTTGACCTTGCAGTGATTTTCTGGTGGCATCCAGCTTGAATCCGAGAGAGCTGGCTGATTTGAAAAACTAAGGTTGCTTGTAATGACATTATGAAGATGAGGGAAATGAGTTGATGAGCACACGTAGCAACAGCAGGGACAGATAAAGCAAGAACTAGAAAGTATAGTCGAGGGCAGGGGTGGGAGTGGGGGTAAAGGAATCCATCAACCCAGAGTTTAAATGAAGAACTATGATAGAATAATAGTTTGGGAACAGAAAATTAAGACATCAGGAGAAGACAGAGGACAACTGGTGTGGGTTTGCATGACAAGGTTTTGGTTGTCAGGGGTCTGCAGAGGTGGCGTCTGAGAAGAAATACCAGAAGTTGCTCTAATACCAAACAGAGCAAGGTCTAGACAGTGCAAAGACAGACCAAAGCTAAGCCCATCAGCAGTGTTGGTAACACCTCTGTGACAGCATATTTAAGAAATGCTAAAAAAAAACTGTGCAGTGCCATGTTGCACAGAAGAGTGAGAACATGGGAGTAACAGCTCTGCAGACACCAACATCAGGAAAGAAGGAGGGGAAGGAGGTGCTCCAGGCACCAGAGCAGGGATTCCCCTGTAGCCCATGGTGGAGGCAACTGTGCCCCTGCAGCACATGGAGTCAACAGTGGAGCAGAGATCCACCTTGTGGCCCACAGAGGATCACCCACGGGAGCAGGTGGATGTGCCCTGAAGGAAACTGCAGCCTGTGGAGAACCCATGCTGGAGCAGGATTTCCCCACACTGAAGTGGAGTGTGATGAGGAAGGCGCAGAAAAATAATGTGTTATGAGTTGACTGCAAGACCCATTCCCCTGCACCACTTGGGGAGGCAGTAGGAGAGTTGGGAGTACAGATGAGCCTGGGAAGAAGGGAGGGGTGAGGGGAAGGTATTTTTAGATTTGTTCCTATTTGTCATTACTCTACTTAATCTATAAATAAGATTAATTTTCCCATGTCAAGTTTGTTTTGCCCATGATGGTAATTCCTGAATGATCTCCCTATCCTTCTGTTGACCCACAAGTATTTAGTCATATTTTCTTTCCCCTGTCCAGCTGAGGAGGGGAGTGACGCTGAGACTTGGTGGGCGCCTAGCAGCCAGCCAAACTCAGCCCATCATAAATACTAACATTGTATTACAAATCTGGGAACATTTTCAAATAATGATGAGCATAAAAGAGAAATCCACGTGAAAATCTGACAAGTATGCTGTTAATTAGATTTTTTAGGAAAGATAAATGCATTAACTAATTAGAATAGAACAAGAGCATGAGTAGTCAGAGTAAACAATCAAGTATAAGCACTGAGTGAGCCAAAGCTGCTCTGAATAATTAGTGTCATCATACATCCCAGGTCTTAATTAAAACCACACAAAACATGTTGTTAATTCATAGAATCATAGAATCATTAAGGTTTGAAAAGACCTCCAAAATTGAGTCCGACCTTTGGCTGAACACTACCATGCCAACTAAACCATGGCACTAAGGGCCACATCCAGTTGTTTCTTGAACACTTGCAGAGTTGGTGACTCCATCTCTTCCCTGGGCATCCCATTCCAATGCTTAACCACCTTTTCAGTGAAGAAATTCTTCCTGATGTCCAGCCTGACACTTAACTCTTCAAAAATCCACTTTACGAAATATATTGTATTTATATTATTACTTAAGAGTTTACTCAAAGAAATTTGCGCGTATGCATGGATGTAGTGGCTGTATAGAAGAGCTGGGAGTAAGAGTAAATGACAAAATGAGTAATAAAGTAATATTGGCTCAACTGTCTTAATTGCATCCCAGACGAACATCAGCTATGGGCTATCAGCTTTTGCTGTCTCTACAGCAAGGCAAGGTTACTCATGATTCATTATTAGGATAATCATAACACCCATTAAAAATATTATACTGGCACAGTCAGTCCTTGAAACAAAACCAAAACCTCTATAGAAATTTAATGCCCTCACAGAATCACAGTGGCTTGGATTGGAAGGGACCATAGTGCATCATCTGGTTCAACCTCCCCTTCTCAGGTAGGATCAACGTAGAGCACACAGGTTTGCATCCAGGCAGATGGTTCTTGAGTATCTCTAGGGAAGGAGATTCCACAACCTCTCTGGGCAACCTATTCCAGTGCTCAGTCACCCACACAGTAACGAAGTTCTTCTTTGTATTGAAATGGAACTTCCTGTGTACCAGTTTCTGCACCCCTGTCCTTTCCCTATCCTAACAGGTTGGGGTCCTAATATGGAATCTCATATTTGATTTCATTAGAAATTAGCATTTTAAACAGCTACAGAAAGCAATGTTCTTCCCTGATTTACATAGTGTCTTTCATCAATCAAGTTAGACAAAAACTGAAATTCATTAAAATAACAGGCATCATGCAGCCAGTGTCTTTTGATACTACTCTGCCTCATATACCAAATTCTCTTCTCTTCTCTTCTCTTCTCTTCTCTTCTCTTCTCTTCTCTTCTCTTCTCTTCTCTTCNAGAAGATGTAAACAAGAGCTTCTGTGATACTAACAGTTTCTACACTACACTACACTATACTACACTACACTACACTTGAGCTTAGCCAAAAGGCTGAGAAGCAGCCTACAGGTTCCTAGAAAATTTATGTCTGATAGTTGATTGCCTGTTCAAATCTAAAATTTCAATTTGGTTATATAACAGCTTCTGTTTCTTCTACTCTATCTAATGATCTGAGCTTACATTGCAGCTTTTCCTTCAGATGATGCTCTCAGAGCAACTCTCCTCTCTTGGCCATCCTAGTGCCAAACAACTTTCGTGATTTATTCCTTAGATATCTTTTTGAATTTATTATGGGCAATTAGGGAGTTTGACATAGACAAGTTCAGAGAATATGAGTAGATGACAGCAAGTTGGAAAAACATTCAATCTGCCTCTAATCTAGATCCCTACATTGGCTTATTTGTGATATTACCTTTAGAGGATTATCTATTCTTACTAGACTTACTCCAGGAATGATTTATAATCATGCTCAGAAAGTTGAAAGCGAGTAAGAAGAGGTTGCTGGAAGATAAGTAAGGTGACAATGGTGGACGAAAAAAGCAAGAAACTAGGACATGCCAGGAAGGAGAAGCATAGTGGAGTGAAGCACCAGGAGCAAGGCAGGGAACTTGGAGGGGAGTAAGTGTCTCTAAACTGGTTGCAGCCTTCTCATTAAAGCTTCTGTGTTCCCTGAAGGCTCCTCTGTGTTTTCAGAGGCCCTTCAAATCACTATGCCACAACAGAGATCAGGATTGTGGCCAGCAGCACTCACGATAGAGCACTTCTGCAGAAAGAGTAGGGTTCATTATTTGGCCCCCAGAAATCTGACAAGAGTTCCAATGCCTAGAAATGGATCTTGCTTCACCTGAGCCTTGCACGATGCCGGCACTTGTCATTAGCAGTCTGCACAAAGGGACACATTCTGCCAGTGACTAGAAACATGCTCTGATACAGCCGTGTAATGAGTGGCAAAGACGTGTGTTTAATCTTCTCCCTTGGATGGACTTTACCAAATGGTGAAACTAGTCACATCAGTTCCAGTATTTCAGAGAAATCACATGAGAAGGCCTTTACCACAGGCTGCTCTGCTCCACCTTCTCCCAAGGAATGGACACTGTGCTTTAAGCAGTTGATTATTCAGCAGCTAGATAGCATGCTGCTGACAATCTGCTAATTAGTTATTAACAGTTATTCCACTTATTTTTATTTAACACATGCCACATGACACCACCTTTACTAATCCTTCTGTTTATCCCCAAGAAATTTAAAATGAGTTGAAACCATGGGAATTTTCTATCTTAAGAGCTATGATACTCAGCTATTGCAGACATAGCATGCTTTTTATTTGGTTTGGAAATGACTTGGAAGAGCTCTCACTCAACAGCAGTTTCCACACATCTAAGGAAATAGTTCAGGTGGCATTTGTAGCTGCAATTGTGGTGCCTATGGTGATTTTTTTTCTTAAAATGCATAATTCATTGTACTAATGATAAGCATCAATTATGAGGCCTAACTTGTGTTTCTAGTTTGAGGCAGATTTATCTAAGAACTTCAGATCCAAGCATTTAGCAGTTTCAACCATAGAGTGTCTCAATAAAGGGGTGCAAAGATTTACGGAATAGCAATTCTGGGTCTGCACTGTTACTCAGTGTAACAAGCACTGGGTCAATGTTGGACTCCTTGGTGGCCTTGCACCATGATCATATCACTGCTCCTCAGTTTTCCCATACAGAAAAAAATAAAATTGAGTGCTACTGCCTTTGTTGTTGACTCAATAGATGCATGAGCACCACAAGTTGAAGTCCAGATCTACAGAGTAGGAGTTTGCACATGAGGTAATTGTTTGGGCTCTCTTTGTAGTCAATGAAAAGAAAAAGGAAACTGCAGGGGATGATTTATGTCACCCTAAAATAGTAACTTTAACCAGGCAAATGAATCCCATCTTGGAAGTGACTGTTTGGCTGCAATGACTATGAAAGGAGTCAAGGAAATTATCTCTCAAGTAAATGTCAACACTACAAACATGTGAAGTTCATTAAAATTATTCCATCTGAAGGTCTCTGCTGGTCACAGCAGGGACCTCAAGATCCTGTTATTAGCCTCTGACCTTTGCCTCTCAAAGAGCCTTTAGACTGAGAGGACCCTTTAACTCCTGCAAAAGGGCAACTAAGAGAGGGAAAGAAACTTCTAAACTGCTGTTGAGTCTGCTCTGTACAGAGATGGTGAGAGAAAACCTCTATCATAGCAGTACTGTGGATCTCTAAAGCTCCAGACTCTGCCTGTCTGGCTAAAAAATATGTACTCTGCCATGATGAAGACAAATACATGCCGTACTCATTGCAAAAGTCCCTAGGGAAATATGTTTTGGTCATAGCTCCACTGTACTAAGTGCTGTGCTTTTAAACTAGAGACAGTCTGCACCACAAACACACTCACAAACTGCCTCACAGGCAAGACAATCAAAGTATTGTGGTCCATCCCTTAAAGATGGGAAATTGAGAGAGAGATTAAAAAGTGACTTGCCCAAATTATATAGGAAGTCTGTGGTGGGCCCTTGCTTCTCCCAAAACATTGTATATAGCCACATGCTTGCAGCAATATTGCTAGTCTGGGGACAGAGGGACTCTTCTATCGGGGCTGTGCTTACAGATGCTATGTGATTTGCTTTTCTGTAATTTGGCTTAATTTCTTGTAAGTGAAATGCTTTGCAATGCAGTGCATGACTGTACAGTATGAAACCACATCATCGAGTCAATACTCAGCTCTTTGGTGAAGAGGGGATGGAAGAAATCCCCTGAGTGACTTTCAAGAAGTTTCAAAAGACTCCTTTCCTTAGCCAAACAGTGTGGAGACAATCAAGCCTGTAATAATGATAACTTGAAAGCTAGCAGGTTGCTTGGTAATATTCTCAGCATGAAGATAAAAGTTTATGGTTATACATATGTAGGACAAAGCATCAGCTGCTGCTGAAAAAGGTGTTCAGATTCCAAGCACTGAACATTTACTCAAGGTCTACTTGCAAACTCATGAAATTTCCAAAATGGCGGGTTTGCATTTATAATTAAAATACAAGATTATAAACAAGAATTGTTGGTCTCTGATGAAAAACAGATGAGAAACACTTCTCAAGAGCGAGGGATTTTTTTTTCCCCTCTATAAAACAAAAGAGGGAAACATCACAGTTGTCAAATACAAATGAACAAAAGCTCAAGAGTAAATTGTGAGGTTTTGAGAAATGCTTAGTAATGGCACGATTCAATATTACTATGCCATGGTGATCACGTATAGTCACGGAAAAAAAAATCTGCTTCCATTATAAAGGATTCATCTTACTCTTTGAATAGAAACTACATTAGCCAGATCCCTGGCTTTCATGCTTTTTAATTACGATTAAAGATCAGCAATGAAATCAGCTGTTTTATCCTCATGAGTAAGTGATTTCTAATGACTGTCAGAATTCCCATGACTGCCTACTATTCCTTCTTCAGCTTGCAGTTTCCAGTTCTGAATAATCTTCATGCACAGAAGTCTTGTATTTGTCACCAAAACTTAGAGTAAAAGCATTCTTTCAGGACAGATTTATACTCTGATCACACTACAGTTTTCTTCATCTTCCTTTCACTTTCCAGAAGACATATTTTTAAACATGGTTTTAAAAAAATGTAAAATAAAATTTCTCACACAAATAATGGATTCACATCCACATATCAGGATCTAATGTTATGTATAGCAACAATTTTATTTGAAATCTTGGAGATGATATCAAGAAATGAATGGCAAAGTCAACATATTTTCAATTCTCTTACCGTAAAAGAAGAGGAAGGAATGTGAAAGGCACTGATTTAAGGCTGATAAAAGGCAGCAGTTGCATGTAATCTCTTTTATTCACTAAGCTAACCTGTTTTTCTCAGTATCATGAAGTTTGTCTCAGGCAGAGAACTTAGCAGAATTCAGATAAGAGATGGTCTTTTATTTGGAAAATGAGAATTTCAGCAGTTAGATAACACTACAATAATTTAAAATTGAAACAAAAGGTAGTGATTCCACTAAGAGGCCTTGAAAAGAAACTTTCAGCAGGTTTTTTTCTAATTGCTTTGGGGAATTTGATTAAGTCTGCATCAGACACCAGCCTGCTCTTCTGATCCAATGCAGGAATAAGATCTAGATGGGAAGGCTTACACGAGGTAATAACTTATCCAAAAGTGATTCAGCCAGATTGATGTCTTTGGAAGAACTTCTGTTGAAAAACAGCTGTTGAATCCCTGGGATGGGTCTGGGGAACCCCTACTTGGATGTCAGAGCCTGACAATGTCTTATCTGTGTTCAGTGGCAGGTCAGTGACCTGCATCTCGTTGGCCTTAAGTAAAAGGTGTCATAAGTAGACCTATTGGAAAATTTTTTTAATAAAATATATGCCTCTCCAAAGCAAAACAGTTTTTCCAAAACCTAAAGTTCTAGTGGAATTTGGAGTTATATGCTCTGAATTGTTCTTGCTTTGTTTTGTTTGCTGTTTTTTATTTCCTGTGACTTTTATCAGTGCTGTAAAACTTTTGACTGAATGGCAGAGTAAAAAAAGTGCCAGGAGCAGAGAAGATTTTATTGCCTTTGATTGCACACTGTCTAATCTCAGTTTACTGGGCCCATGAATTCTCGATCACCTCTCAATCTACATTCATCTGTCCATCAGGTAAATCCTTCAATTAACAAGGAGTCAATGGAGGTGTCATGTGGATTTTGCTACAGAAACATTTAACAGTCTCTCTTGTGATTATTAAATAGAGTCAAATCACTTCAAGGGAATTTCATGCAGCTTCCACATATGGATTTAAAAAATTATCCTTTCCTACTGCCAGTGCTGGAAGCAGATGCTGGTCCGAACTCCCTTTGTGATCAGTCACAGGTGCCATTGGTCTTCTGAGTTCTGGGAGCAAAAATCCAGGTTTTCCCCATGCCTGCTTTATTCTCCTTCTCACAGCAAATCTCTCCAAGGATGGCTTCATGCCCTGCCCCATGGCATGCTCTTTGAAGATACAATGCTCCACGCCCTTTTTCCCAATCATTCCCTCTCCTTCACCAGAGACCTCCACCTCACAAAAGCTGTTTCCCTTGTACTTGCAGACTGCTGAAGGTAATGCCCTGGAAAGACAAGGATGCAAACTCTCTAATTAGCAAAACTTTGCCCCTGGGAAGTCAGCCTACAGCATTCATGTACAGGTATTTTAGACAAGCATTTTCATGCCCTTCTCCTGTCCTCCCTTCCCCTGTATAAACAAGGAGCACCCACAGAGTTACCTCA
This sequence comes from Edolisoma coerulescens, assembly GCA_013397115.1. Lineage (NCBI taxonomy): Eukaryota > Metazoa > Chordata > Aves > Passeriformes > Campephagidae > Edolisoma > Edolisoma coerulescens. The sequence goes on from VWZW01006375.1 coordinate 61,545, forward strand.
CTGTCTTTTTTCTGAAGCTAAAAGGCTAAATCCTTTGCAATGGAAGACAGTGAAGTATTTCACATTTAACATAGAGCCAGAGAGCTCTATACTACATGATCCCATAGATCAGAAACCACACACACAAAAAAATACCAACCCACCCTGAATTCTTTGGAACATTATTAGAAGCTTCACATATAAAAGTGCCAAAAACTAGCCTGTCCCAAAGGAATGGACCAGGGAAAAGAGGGGGAAATGCAGTATCTGAGGTCCGTGTCATAAGCAAGGGGTTTGTTAGATGAAAATAGAATAGAGGAAGGCAATTTCCCCATCAAAATCCAAATACCAATCTATTAGTGGTTTTATAGAAAAAAGAGTACATATCCTGAAGTATAATGACTGGGTTTAGCCTTGAGGACATGATTAAGGCACATGAGCCAAAATGATCTTAAGTACCTCAAGGCCTCCTCACTGGTCACTGACTTATGAAAGAAAAGTAAAAATCCATCTTTTCCAGAAGCCATATTTTGCATTGAAGGGCGGAAAAGCAGATATTTTTCCTTGTTCCTGTACCTACCTGGCAAAGACTCTGAAGCAAAGAGCTAATTAAGTTCAATGTGACTGGAGTGCAAATAGAGAGGATCATCAAACATCACTCAAGCTTTCATCCAGCCTCTCTTGAAGATATCAGCAAGTTGAAGAGCCAGTTTCATTTGCCAAGTCGTAGATCCTAAATCCAGGATCCTCCCTATCCTGCTGTAAATGCCTCATGCTCTGTCTTAAAGAAATTGCATTTTTTTCCCCTTACTTCACATGATGGAAGGACAGTTCTGTGCTTCCAAGACATATGAATCTTCTAGCTAACTGCATTCAGGATGAAATTGTGTGCATTTTGCTTTGAACTATCCTTATATTTCAATAGCTCTTCACTTTCCCTGATGTTTATCTACACCAAAATGTATCTTTGAATACTACATTCAACCTTGACTTTGACAGACAAAATAAGCATAGCTCTTTTCACTTTCCTCTCTCTCACAAGACAGGTTTCCCTATACCTGTTTTGACGTTGCAAAAAACCTGATTACTAGTTACCTTGTATTCTCCACTGTTTGAGTTTATCTGTATGCTATCTGTTTTTCCATTCAGATCGTAAACTCCTTAGGACACAAAATACTTTTCTGTTTTCCTCTATGAGTCTCAGTGTGCTCTGAACTGTGACTGAGGTTCCTAGGTAGCATATTGCATCAATACAAATTTTCATGACCAAATGCAGCAAATGTATCTGAAGTCCCACTAGAAAATGAATAATGGCATTGTCAACCTAATTTTCTCAAGTTTCCAGACATGTCCATTCATATTCCACTTGAGGAATTGCTTTTTTTTCCTTTTTTTTTTTTAATCCAACAGAATTCCTGGAAAAGAGATCAAACAAATTCACCGGGATCTTACTTTCTCTACTATATCCTGAATGCCCTGACATGCTTGCTTTTTTTAAGGAAAGAAGATGAGTCATACAGATGAAAGAATACAAGATAGGGAGGTGGTTGAGAACAGTAGAGAAAACATCAGATAAAATATAATACATTTAATTTATTGCACCGAACAAGTCATTTGGGAGAGGCACTGGATATGGAAATGGAACAGGCAATGATCTGACATAATATGTATACATTTCATTCCTCTTCCCAGGGTGTTGTGATAGCCATCATTCTCAGCACAGGGACCATATTGCACCATTCCTAAGGTCTGCTTCCCCCTTCAGACTTCTGACACTCATGTATTGGATTGATTCCTGGTTGGCACAGCTACACTGACAGAAATTCCTAATCTTCAGACAGTTATACCATCAAACTGTCCTTTTTTTAGGGAAGGGTATGTTTCTACGGCAGAACAATGCCAGGCTAACTGCACCCACATGAGGAATGCTTTACTATCCATCAGTTTATAAGTAAAGCGATCCAAGAATAAACTTGACCTTAGTTACCACACCTCTGGGGTGAGGTGTGTATTATCAAAATGAATATACAATTAAGGCAGTGATAAGTATTGAAATTTTTGTCTACCTGCCTGATCTGAAGCTCATTAAAGCTGAATGATTTGTATCAACCTGGTTGTGCACAGAGCTCTTTAAGGGAATATAAATTACATCAACCACTACATTTGCATTTTCTTTTAAGCATTTTCCTTTAAGCATTTTCCCTGCACAACAATGGGGGGAAAACCCTGACGTTTTAATGAGAAATATTCCCTATTTTTACTTTGTTGCAAGAGATGATAATTGCAGAAAGCAGAGGCATTTGCAGATACAAAAAAAAAAATCTCACAACTTTTTGTGTGCTTTTCCTTGTCCAGAAAGAAGTGGATCAATAGCTTTAGAGCTTTTTCATGTAACCTGAAAAAAAATATAGTTTCCAAGTGCACTTAAATTTTGCCTTAGGACCTCTAAACACTTTGATGAAGAAAATTCCAAACAACAATGATACATAATAAAATGAAAATAAATATTTCGTTTCTTTCAGTTTTTTAAAACATCTATCCCTAAGCAAACCCTCTGTAGTTATGTGACAACTCAGTAATGACATGCTTCATGACTTATGAGGTGAAAATTATATCCAAATCCTTCAAACAGTTCAAAGAGTGATTGCCATCCAACTCATAATTCTTAGGTCATAAGAATTCAATTTCAAAGCTGAAGCATTCCATTAATTATCCCATTGTTTTTGGTCAGTAGATTAACTAGATTTGCATCATTGTAGGATCTCTGATGCTTCAAAGGAAATTGGTTAAAAACTATGTTGTGAGACTATTATTTGTTTCCCAAGATGGCAGAACAACCCTCTATCTCAGTTCCTTTTTGATTACATACAGGACTTGCTGCTTTGGGATAGCCTCATGCCCAAATAGAAGAAGTAGAAACATGAAAAAACCTCTAAATTCTTACATAATTATAGTGTGTATCATAGTACACATATAGTCTTACCATAAAAGAGGGAAAAGACAAGAATGGGTTTTTGCTACATACGAAGTGGTATTTCCCTCAAGCTATGAGATGCTATGATTATCCTCATGAAACTTTACTTGTGTTATTGGCATTTGCAAAGTCTCGTGCTCTTTATTCCCACAGTGGTATCTGGCACAGGGATATAGTGCCCACTACAGAGTTCAAGAAAAGGGATGATTGAAAGATAAGAAAGTAAGATTTTGGTGAATAAACAGGTGTGAAACATTTTTTAAGTATAAATGAAGCAGCTACAAATGTGAAAAGTCAGTCCTGCATGATAAAACTGTGTCTGCAAAAAAACTGGTAAGCTAAGGTTACCACAGCAGCAAGAAATCTTTGTGCTAGTATAGATAATTCTCTTTGAGAATGCCAACAAAAGAACTCCCTCAGGCCAACAGAATGTCCCCTCTAGGAACAGTTTTTGGCATAGTTATTGTACTACAGCTTTCCCAATCAAGTCTTCTCAAGTATAAAGAAATCCCCAAACATCTTGTAGCCAAACTATCAGGATGTCAGGGGATAGCAGGAAGCAAGCTTCCTAAGTATAATCACTAACAGATTAAATATGGATAGAAAAGTGTCTGACTATGTACATATATGTTCAGCCTCTCTACCATAACTTGCTTGACAGCTGAAATACCTGTGAAACAGCTTCTGAACCTTCACAGCTGCTGTAAAACCAGCACTAATTTTGAATTGCCTTTATATGGCGGAGTATAAATTAGTGGAAGACTAAATATTATAATCAAGGAACTGGTACTATTTCTGTTATTTTCATGAGACAGTCTTTTGAGGACACAGATTTTGACTCCTGATAGTATACCCAATAGGAAAACTCTTGATGTAAGATATCTTTGAAAACATACTCATCCAGATTTAGAATCTCTTGCTGATAAAACCAACATCCCAAACTCGTTTAGTGAAAAAGATAACCATGGCATTAGCTCATACAATACCAGAAGAAAGCTGATTCAAGCAGGAATGAGCTGATATTTGAGCCATTCACCCATTTTTTGCCATTTTGAACTCTAAAAGTAATGTTAGCCAATTTTTAAATAAGAGTAGGTGTCTTGTTTTCAGTAGACTGAATAGTTTTCAAAAATAAGACTTTAACCTGAGCAAAATAATTTTTAGTTTTAATTGATGTTTAGCTTTCTACTAGTTGTTTTATGCTTTCTGGAGCAAAATGTAAATAGCACAATACTCAGAACTCAGAAACAACAGAAAGACTGTAACTTTGCTAGTACGGGCCAACTTTTTCAAAATCACCTTAATGACTACATTTTGAAGTTGTTTGCTTTTCGAAATGTTGCCCACTGATACTAAAAATGCATTCATGTTTCCATCTTCAGAGGGCTTCCCTCACTTTTTTATTACTTTTAGAGTACACTCTCTCTACTTCCTTTTACAAGGAAGTAGGGAGAATGTTCTGGGGAATGTGCTGGGGAATTATCTAGGCCTGGCCAATGCTAGTTTTGGCAAGAGGTACCCTCCCATTGATAAGATGGAGAAACAAACTATTTTTCCAGGGCTGATGATACAGTATTTCCAGGCCAAACTAAAGCAGAAATAGGCTGGAAAGCTTGTTTTTCAGCCCAGTTTTGAAAACTCAAAGCATTTAGGTATTTTGGTGCTCATCTGACTCTAAACCATTCCGTCCACCCAAGGTTTTGATATATGCCATGAAGAAGTAGTTAAATGGAAAACTACTCAAAATAACCTAAGAATGCAGCCTTCATTTCATAATAGTAACGCTCTGAAAGTAGAGCTCTGTCAGTGCAGAAACATGAAATCGTTTCCAAGATTTTTCTTTTTAACCCTGAATTCAGAATAGAGTGTGCATGGATGTGATACCAAAATGGCAAAAAGACATTAAAAGCATAAATCTGTGAAAAATTAGTTAAGCTAAACTAGTGAAAGAAGTTAAAGCTAAAAACCAACAAATGAGAGCAGAAAAAAGTCCTCCTTTACAAGAGCAGAAAGTGCAATTGCCCACTTCTGGACTAAGAAAAATTGCCATTGTGCCCTTTTGAAGGAAGTATGAAACAAATACACAAAGTTGTGATATAACTCCACTATGTCCATCAACTTTGTCTACATTGAGCCTGACAGGCAGCCTCCAAGGTCTGCTGAATTTAAAGCAGAAAGAATTCAGCTGAATCTTTTGATTTCTTTTACTTTAGGATTAGCATGTCTTAGTAAACTGGTTTATACATTTGTAGTGTCTTCAGGTATGAGTTTCAAGTAGAAAGCCCTGCTGGAGACAGGAAAGGTCTTTGCTCTGCAGCAGAGAGAACCAGAAAGCTGGTAGGCCTTAAGAAGGATCAACACTTCCTGAGATAAAAAGGGCCTGCAAAATCCTGATCTCCAATATAATGTTCTCTGCTGCTAGAAATCACTTTAGCAGTTTTAGTGGTCAATAAGCAGTAAACCTTAAATGGACCCAAATTCCTCTTTATCCATATCATAAATCTGATCTGACAGCAGAGATCAGGAAGTAATGGGCCTCAGGAGAAGTCCACACTGCAGCATCCATACATCCTGCTAAATTATACAATGAGTTTAGCCAGTCTGAAAGGGTTCATTATCTGCTCAAACATGAAAAAAAAAAAAAAACAAAAAGCCTCCACAAAAAAACCCAAACCAACTCTCCTAAATAGCATTTATATTCTGCATTAACTCTGTAAATGTTCTCAAAATTCAGTTTTAATTCCATCTTGTCTTTGTGTGCAGTGCTTGCAGTAGGCAACGGACTACAGTGTTTGGAAGTTACATAGTAAAACCACTTTCAAAAATATTAAAGACTTACCAGCTGAATTACAATTTTTCTGCTAACCTTTATTTTACCTGATTTTCAGGGTAAGGAAAGGAAAGGGAAGGGAAATATTTTCAGGGTAAGAAAAGGGAAATATTTAGATCAGATGGAATTATATTTGCAGTTGTTGTAACTGAATCCAGGCATCATAAAAATTATGCTGAATGGGCTTTCTACGTGGACTTGCTCATCTGCCTGAATCTCTTTGTGGATCTCCTTCTGCTGAACTGGTGGCTTTAATATGATTTATTTGTATTTGGTTTGGAAGTGACTTAAGTAAAATTGAATGAAGGACATTTTAATTACCAGATCAAGTGTCCACACAGTCATGTAATATGGTTTGAATTCACATATTTAACTTGCTTATGTTAGTTTTTCCAAATGTCCCTTAATAGAGGTTCTGTACCACAATTTGTAATTATCAAGAATTTTAGTAGAAGTTTAAACAATAAGAAGTATGCCATATGCAATAATACCCTGTGAAAATCAGAATGGTCAATAAAGCATACTCAAACACAGCAGAGGACTTGAGCAGACCATCTGTATCTTTAATCAAACTTTTCTGCCTCAAAAAAATGTCACAGCTATGTTACTGCTCTATATGTCGTTACCTACTCAGTTGAGCCACATCAAGATTAAAACATTATGCTACCAAAAGTCCAAAGACCAAAGCTACGTAGTTATTTTCACATAAAAGCACAAAAGCACATGCTTACGCACATGGAGGTGGAGAGAGTCATGATTTGGGTCACTTTTGGCCATTCCTCATCGCATTCAGTTTTTCCTGTTCATCTCAAACTTTGTAAGCATTTCATCAGTAAACACTCAAATCCATTTCCATGTTCACAGCTGAGACTCAGATTTCTGTTTTGGCCAAATTAACTTCTGACATAATTCTGCTTGCCAGGAAGAGTTAGATTGTAAGTTTGTTTTCTCTTAAGGTTTTGCAGAACACTAGATTTAGATTACATTTTTCACAAATACCATCTCTAGCTTAAAAATTAAATAGATTATGTTGTGACACTTGTTATTTAGGAACATTCAAGAAATTCAGTCAAAAAAGAGTTCAAAATTTTTCATGAAATATGGACATTCAGAGGAGAGCAATTAACCAACAAAATATAAAAAATAAAAGAATTAATCTTAACTCAGAAGTAAAAAAAAAATACAGTTTGTGTGCCAGTGCTGAAGATAATTTGCAGCCTTCTTAGTTTTCATCATGAAAAGCAAACATATGGGCCACGTTACAAAATTGTACAGGGACATATGGTATTGCACTGAAATAGTAAAATAAGTGACATGGGGGAATCCATAATCCATTGTGTAGGAGTATTTCAGAAATTCTGGTGCTGTACAGTCAACTTTTCTTTTTTAGCATGGAAGAATGTTTTGAGTTACATAAATGACTGGATTTATTGGCAGCAGTTTTATAGTGACTTGATCAAACCCCCGAGAGGTACATTATCCTGACTGTACAGATCTTCTCTGTGCCACCAAGAAGGCAAAGAGAAATATAGATCAAAAGATTGTGTCCTGAAAGTTTTATAACTAAAGTTTATTTGCTTCAAAATAGAGTTAGAGGGATCAAGGAAATCCATTGCTCAATAGGGAGATTCCACATTTAATAAAACTTTATAAGTTTGATCCTATTTATAACCATAATGTACAAATACAACGGAACTGTAATCATCCATCCATGGCAATGTTATTATCCATCTGCCACTGTTTCTGTTTGCATGTACATAACCTGAAAGAACAAGACAAGTCCTTATTTGTCTAGGTTTATACTCCAAAGCTGCTACAAGCTATGCAAGCTTTCTTTTCTTCCCACTAGGTGGGGAAGCTAAAGTTCCTATCTAAGAATAAAAGGTCTTGACTATTAAGTAGTTTGGTAGAACCTTCCTAATTTAGAAACTTCCTCTTTTAAAGATGGATGGTAAAGGTATACCTTGATATCAATTGTTTTCAGTCCCTGGAGAACAATTTAATCAAATATTATGTATTGAATATCAGCAGAACTCTTATAAGGTAGAGGACCAAAATAAAACCCCTGAATATTCCACGGAGCAGAAGTAAGGTTTCCACTTAAGTCTTCAGATCTATTGCTTCCGTCATCTTTTTTTATTTATAGTCATTGCACTGCACTCTAAGATTTTGTTCTCATACAGATAATCAGATAATAATACTATCACAGAAACATGGAAGTTTGGTTTGGAAGGAATCCTAAAAATTATCCAGCTCTAATCCCCGTACCAAGAGCAGGGACACCTTCCACTAGAGAAGGTTTCTCAAAGCCTCATCCAACCTGGCCTTGGACACTGCCAGGGATGTGGAATCCACAACTTCACTGGACAACCTGTTCCAGTGCCTCATTTCCCTCACAGGAAAGAACTTCTCCCTTATATCTAACCTAAACCTACTCTCAGTTTGAAGCCATTGACCCCTTGCCCCATCACTACATGCCCTTATAAAAAGTTCCTCTCCAGTTCTCTTGCAGGCCCCCTTTATACACTGGGAGATCTTCTGGAGTCTTCTCTTCTCCAGACTGAGCAACCCCAACTCTCTCAGTGTTCACAGTAAAGGTGCTCCAGCCCTTTGATCATCCTCATGGCCCTTCTCTGGACTCACTCCAACAGGTCCACGTCCTTCTTATGTTGGGTGTCCCAGAGCTGGATGCAGCACTGGTGGGGGTCTCACGAGAGTGGAGTAGAGGGGGAGAATCACCTCCATCAATCTGCTGGCCAAATGTCCAGGAGGAGGTACTCCATGATTTTGCCAGGCACCGAGATGGGACTGACCAGCCTATAGTTTTCTGGGTCTTCCTTGTTTCCCTTTTTAAAAATGGAGATTGTTTTCCCTTTTCAGTAGAACTTCATTGGACTGCCATGACTTCTCAAATATGATAGATAGTGGCTTAACCACTTCATTTGCCAGATCCTTCAGGACCCACAGATGCATCTCATCAAGTCCCATGGACCTGTGCGCGTTCAGCTTCCTTGTATGTTCCTGAACCTGATTTTTTCCTACTGCAGGTAGTTCTTTATTCTCCCAGTCCCTGTTTTTGTTTCTGTTTCTGTGACTTGGGCAGTGTGACTGGAGCACGTGCAGGAGAAAACTGAAGCAAAAATGCGATTAAGCACCTCAGAATTCTTCAAATCCTGGGTAGTCATGTCTCCTGTTTCCTTTCAGAGAGGGTTCACATTTTGCAAAGTGTGAGATGAAAATGCCTTTTAAATTAGATTCATCCTGGTTAAGGCCTGCAACAATATAGACTGTTCTTATTGTTGATGGAGACACCTCTAGAAATCAATTTTATTCTCCTAAAATTAACCTTTAGAAATGTCTATCACGTCTATACAGAGGGAGAAAGCATTGAAGTGAAGGCCCAAGAAAAAGTGACTAAGTTAGGTGTAGTGAATATCAACTCTTTGGGTGTGTAGTCTGGCACAGTGTTTAACTGTGTACTTACATATGAATCATTTTAAAGTATACCATTATTCCACTAATATACCATACTATAGTGTTACAATGATAGTATATTCTCTAAAGCAGATTATTTTTTTACATATATCTTGTGTCACCAGCACAAGAAGAAAGATAAAAACATATATTAACCTGAAGCAGAAGAGACACTTCTGTGCCTTGCGCCTGTACGCACACAGTTTGCCAAGTGGCTTGGCACGATTAAGAAAAAAAGCATTGCTGGAACCTTAATCCAAAAGTGGATCCAGTTCAGCAGCAGATACTAGCTTAGCTTAAAGCCACTGGATTAGAATTTGGATAGAAATTTAAACATATACCTTGGTCTGAAATAAGAGGTGATTTAGTAGCTTAGTGGAAACAGACACCGGCTGCTTTAAAGTTCTTTTCGTCTACCCTTTTCTTAAAGTCTCTGATGTCTCAGATATGCTGTTATTATAACAACTATACTGCCAGATGACATAGCAACCTTTTCCCTAAATGGTTACTTTTATGACTGCTTAGTTTTATACAGTAGATTATCACAACACAAAGACCACAGGGCATTTCAGCTCTCTACAACGATTTTCATGTGAAGGGCATTGTCCGTGTAGTGTATCAAAAGTTTCAATATTTCTTTCAATTTTTTAAGCATGTAAAGGTCTCTTACAAGTAGCAGCTTTTATTTAAAAAATTAACCCCCCTCTGTGATTCTTTTCCTAAGAAACAATTCCAAGAAAAAGTAGAGAAAAAAGACATCTTTGTTAGCTGCCTAAAAACATTGGCATTTTCAAACTAAATCCTTTCTGGTATTAGATAGTTTTGATTAAAAAAATACTCAGAGCCAACAAAGAATTAAACTTTCCCCTGTTCAGCCTCTGAGTTATCTGGATGGGAAAAAGAAAGCATGACAAAAGATCACTGAAGCAATGGAGAAATTATACCTTGTTGCTGAACAGAAGGATTATATGCAAAGGTGGAGGGTTGTTAGGAGTTTTTTCCCTCATTTCCTCAGAATAGAAATAAACTACATGTCTAACAAGTTTGGAGAAGTCAGGCTTCTCCAAACATTAGGTTGGTTCTTTCTTTATGTCTTGCAAGAAAACATTGTGAATCACCATAATTGAGCCAGCCTGGCATCAGACACCTAACATTAAATTTAGGCCTGGTATGAATCTGCTCAATACCACTGGTCCATTTCAGAGCTTGGTCACGTCCAGAATATTTTAGACATCTATTGTCAAATTGCTTTAATTCTCAGAGGCAAGAGCTGCCCTCCTCTTATTTACAGCTAGAATGACAAGATGCTCAACACCCAGAACTGTAATTCTTGATGGTCTAAATGTGTATTTATCTCTCTGTGGCTTGCAAAGCTCTGTATAGACATGAATGAAGAACAGTGATATCATTCCCTTTTGTGTGTGCTTTATAATGACCCATTGGGAAAAGGCAGCTTAGGGTTAATTACACCAAACAAGGAGAATGAAAACATAAGACATGCCCTGTTCTCTGGCCAGGCTGAAAAAGGCTTGAAGAGAGTATGACACTTTGTGTTCACAGCCCCTGCAGCCATTTCTGTAGACATTGCATGTCAAGCATTGGCTACATACAATTTACCTTGAGATGGGAATGTTGCCTTGTCCAGATAAAAATTATTTGGAGGGATGCCTCTTACCCAACTTCTGCTACCAGAAAGTTAGAGTTATCATCTAAGCTGGTCATCTAGACTCAACAGTTGACAGGAAGAGATGACTGCCTACAGAAAATGATTCACTGTAGACACAGGCCAGGACAAGCCATTCTCTGGACATGGCCGTACCCCTCCAGCAACTGTTAACTAGTTCAACTTGCTGCCTAACTATTAAATAGCTAAAATTAGGTGAGATGAATCCCACACAATGATGCTGTCAGGACTAGATTAAATTTCCTTAGGACAGGTCTGAGCAACAAAATGCCTCTGTTTTGCCATACTTGGCAACTCTATTATGGAGCAAAACCAATCAAAACTAAACTCCCGGAGATAATGATAGCAATGAAGACATCTAGGCTAGATGTGAACACTGGCTGCAGATGACGTGCGGTACCCTTGGTGCCAAGAGGGCTTATGCTCTAGCTCATGCTGCAATCACATCTTTGTTTTGCTGTGTAAACAAAGAGTAAGTCTAGGTATACAAAACCATTGCAAGTTAGCTCTTCTGCACTGAGCCAATCAAAATCTGCGGAGCATCAAAACAGAATTAAGGTGCAAAAGTTTCAGTACTCAGCCCTTGTTTTATTTGTGCTCCCATGAAAGTCAGGGAGCAGCTTATTTTAGGATTTTTACTGCTTTCCAATGCTATGCTATGTAATACTACGCCCACCTCTACTTCGCCTCTAATGTAGGAACTACTGAACTGCAATGAATTTTAACCTGGAAAACTGAAATCCATGTTATTTTGCTCTGAAAAATTGCACCATGCCCTGTCTTCCTGGGAAGCTGAGATCATGGGATGACAGAATAGAGAGAATAGTGGCAGGAAAAACTCAATGCCAAATTAAGCCAGTTTCTGCTGCTGGATCAGAATTCTTAATGAAGAAGGAAAAAAAAAGCTTCCTGTGGAGTCATGCCCATATGTAATTGCAATACATTTTTTGGAATACAGTTTCATAGCAATTCATAGTAGAGTTTGGAAGGTTAGGTTACACTGAGAGCTGGTTTCGTTCAGCCACCAGAAATCCATCAGATGTGTTTTAGGAAGGATTTCCTGCTTCTACTGTTCAACACGTACAGGACCCTGATGTGAACTTTTGTGTCACACTAGCAAGTACTGTTGCTATTCAGGCAGGTCTGATTTCTCCTTTTTATGAGTCAAAACAAACAAAAAAACACATAAGTTTGCTTCAAGCTAAAAAATTCATTATTCAAGGAATTTCTGAAAAGTAAATGCCAGTTTAACTGACTGGGTAGATAGCACCCTCTTTCTGCAGCAGATGAGGGAGGCTTTGTGGAAGAGAGAATTAGAGTATTTTGAAATCTGGAGAATTTTATACACTGCAGCAATTTAAGATGATAAAGCCCCTAGCTGTTTGCTCTGCCACCCTACCAGAATTTATCATCCTACTGTCAAATAAGGAGTGAGGAAAAACATAAAGCAGCGTCAACCAGTTCAGCCAAAAAAAGAAGCATCATTTAATAGTTTCTGGCATAAGCATGAGGTGGACAGCTGGAGGCAGAAACACTATAAAAAACTTCCAGAGTAAGGTTACCCAAGCTGATCTGTTAGTCTCCCAAGTGAAAGGCTTTCAAAACATATTTTTTCTAAGTGTTTTAAGCACAGCAATGGACACAGGCTTCATTTGAGGTGCCTACCATTAGGCTTTGTGATGATAAATTTGAACTTTGAGTTCATCCTTAATAAAAGAAAAAAAAAAACAACCAAAAACGAGTAAAGCAGAGATTGCACAGCAAACCACCTCAATATTTCACCGAGTCCTACTGGCAACATTACCGTGGCAACATATTACCAAATAATAAGCCAGATTTAGTCTATTTTATGCAGAAGACATGGTAGAGAACTGCATTTTATGGCATCTACCAAAGGGCATAAAATTGCCAAACCAGAGACGAATCTTTTGTTGACTCTTCAGATACAAGTTGGAGCTACTTATTCTTGAACAAGCAGATAGGCCTTTGGCTCTGAAGTCAAGCAGTGGTTATAGAGCAAAATTAAAGAACAAAAAGAAACCCAAAATTTCTAGAATGTATGCCAAATCCACAAAGTTGACTGGGGCCAAGACTCTTAAAAGAACTTTCTTTTTAAATTTTAATAGCTATTTAATAAAGCTTTCTTGGCAGTCATGTCACTTCACTACAGTTCCTAAAGATTTTCGAGAAAATATTCCATTTAGCCCTTCTTTTCTTAATTCTTTTTTTAAGCCACTCCTGTGTGGATCATGTGGCAACCAGCCTGAGTTAGAAAAGTAAGACTTGATGTCCATGGACAAGCTCAAACACTCCTTAATTGCAGGCCAGATGTTTTTCACGTTTCCAGGCTGCTCAAACCCACTTGCAACTCAGGTCTGCTTGTTCCAGCATATTCTTCAGCTGGAAAATCAACTGAAAGGTAAGGTAGCAAAAGAGGAAAAACTGGAAGGGCACATCAGATCTGGCTGCAAACAATGAACTAAACCCTGGAAATGAAAACAAAAATGTCAAGACAGCCTACACTGAATGCAAGACTAAGATGATGAATGGAGGTATATAAATGTGTAGACTGATATCGGCTGTGAATCTGGCCTCTGCAATGTTTGTACACATAAAAGGTTACGAGTAGGCTGTCAAATTGTCATATAATCTTCTGCCAGCTATGGACCTGCTGTGCCTGGGCAAACCAGCTGCTGCCACTCACTTCACACGTTTTCACAAGAGCCATTCAGAAAAACAGCTTCTTCACTTTCTTGGGACATGACTCACCCAGACCTACACATGCCAGGGAAGCTGGACCACCAAGTCACAAGAGAAACTCTTGTACCAATCTTCCTATCCAGGGAGAAATGCCCTCAGAAGCTGTGCTTTGAGAAATTTTGCAGATGCTCTTCTGTAGGTGATGTAATTCTGCCCTGCCCCTCATTTGGGGCTATGTTGTTAAAGCAATAACTTATCCTTAATTGTCTTGGGTGAACTTGTCAACACCAGACGTTTTTTGCTTCTTGTGTGCTTAGCAGATGCTCCGCTCCATCTGTAATAGCATGGAAACATTATCAGGAGGAACACGCACAGACATGCTCAGAAGCTATCTCAATAGTTCCTTATATTTTCCACTCATCTCAGACTTTTGAACCTTTATTTGTTATGGTCAGTTGTGCTGAATTCTTATTTCATATATATTACAAAGAGCTCTTTAATGTCAAGACATACTTTTCCTCAGCCAATTATTTTTGTCACAAATGGCAGCATGAGTAGCTTTTGCTATAATCACAGTCCTTTTAATTATTGAATAATCTATACCCTTCTAACTGCATTCCAAATTGTCATCCTCCTTTTCAGAGACAAGAACATTTCCTGAACATAAGAGCACAGATATTTACTGTTGCCAATTTTTTTTTTTTTCACAGCAGTATATTTCCTCTCTCCAAACTGTTTGAAAAAGATTTAAGCCAGGGAGTAAGAATATATTTTTTAGATTAACTACTTCCTAAGGAAAAAGCTGATCCAGGTTGTGCAGCAGGCTTGATTTCAGCAGAAGAAAGTGGTTTTAATGAGATTTCCCCAAATAATTCTAACCAAGACCTTAAAGAGGTCTTAATTTTTATGAGCCTCAATTAATTGGCCAGTGTTGTGGCCAGGCTACAAAATAAAAATTAAAGACAAAAATTCCTCTAAGCACTCCCATAAGCCTCGTGGTCACAGGCAATAAGGTCTCAGAAACAGCCCCTGATACTTGTAATGTTTCAAGCATTCACTACAGACAGCTGTTAATTGACATTTAAGAGCATTTTAATTACGTACCAATGCATGGGCTAAACAAGCCAAAGGGGATGGGAAAATTAACAGCTGAAAACCAGCTAGTGACCAGAACTAATTTTTTGCTTTTTAGTATTGCCAATCCATTGGATTCTGAGGAATACAAGATCCTTTCTAAAATCAGATGTTTTAAATATCTTACTGTGTTTATCTTTCTGTTGAAGTCTAAACCTATAAGAATACCTATAAGAACCTGTAAGAATTTTCTAATACCTATAAGAAATATTGAATGGGAGGGGGGGTGGTTTGTTTGGCTTGGTTTTATTGTCTTACTGTGTTAGCAAATAAGAATGTTCTTCAGCTGGCTTTGGTATGGTTTTCCCTCCCAGAGCATTGCTGAAAGGGACTTTTCACTTTTCTCACTTTTTTTGCCACCAGCACTGTCCCAACACCCATCAGAGCAGCCAAGACAATGAGTTAGGCACAAACTTAGTAATATCATTTCTTTCCCTCTGGGATGTGTCCATGACACTGATTCATTAGCCAGACACAAAGCTATATGATTTACAGGACAAGACATTTGCATTTCTTTCATGTCCCCATTAAGGACAGAGCTTGGTATTGAGCTATCTAAATCCATAGCCAGAGACACGGAGACAGAGATATAAAAAATGGCATTTTTCTGTCCGTAGTCTTATCAAATAGGTCAGTTATAGCTCACCTGAATCTTCAGGGCGTGGATATATGTTTGGATATGTCTTCTTTTCATCCCTGTTCTTGATATTTTGTTTCAATTCTTACTTTTCATCTTCTATTAAAACACAACATAGGAAATTAAATTAAGGGAAGGGAAATTATATTAAACAAAAGGAAATTAAATTAAGCAAGATTGTTACAAGGTTGTGAAAGGTTTGACTGAAACCAGCCTTCTGAAATTAATGGCTTCAGACATCCCCTGGCACAGGGATAGCTCTCAAGCAGCCACCATGATTGTTCAGGAAAGGCTATTCTTTCTCTGGTAACCAGAGGCACTCTTGGATACTGATCTGCATTTCTATCACAGCTCTCTGCTTCAAACTCAATGCAAGTAAAATGCTGGATGCTACCATGACTTGAGTCTTCTTGCTCTTCATGGATTTGGTCATTCTAACCATGGTGTCACAGTCAGGTGAGTGTTTCATTGTACCTGACAACAACTTACTTCCCACCATCACAAGACTCAAGTCAAGAAAGAAAGAAAACAACCAGGATACTATAAAAGTAGAGGCTGTGATGAACACCATCATCTGAGAGTGGTTGATGAGATGAAAGTTGTGGGGCAAAAGCCTGCTTTACACTCAGCTAATTTTTCAGAATCTTTCCCTAAGCAGCCACTACTGACCCTTCACTCCATCAGGTATTCCTAGGAAAAGGAGGGACTATACCCCTTCTGACACTAGAAACCCTCTCCATCCTTGAGGGTAGGAAAAGAAGGACACAGATGTAGGAATCCAAATGAATGATGGCACCACAGTGTATAGCATTGTGAATTGCGAGTTCCCACAGCCCCCCCTGCAGCCATGCCCTCAGTTCCCCATTGATTGTCTGTAATCCCTCCCCATTCCATCCTCACTGGCTGTTTCCCTGTTGATCCCACCCATGTTCCCTTTCTCTATTGGATTATACCCCTCACCCCGCCTCCCTATGTCCCAGTATAAAAATGCCTGTAATTGCTGGTTCCTTGTCTTGCTGCTTCTGCATCTTCAGAGGGTTAGACTCTCTGGAATCCAAGCAGCAGATCGCTTCTCTTCACCTTTGTCTCTGCCAGTGCGCCTCACCACCAGCCTGGAGGAAGGCCCTTCAAGTGAGGAAGCTGCGTTCTCGACCACTTTTGTGTGTGTTCCTGCTGTGGCCAGGGCATAGCACGCAGACCCTGGGCTCCCTTCATCCAGGCTCGTGCGCCCCCCCCAAGCAGCCGACCTGGCAGAGCTGCTGACGGCATCCTGATAAAGTGGCTGCACAGCCCCAACAGTGTCTCTACAGATGTTGCCAGCTGATGGACTTAGAGGAAGGAGGACACAAGGAAGAGAATGCAGGGCTGATGGTCATTGAAGGTCACTCTCCTCATCTCACTTCTCCCCAAGTTTCCACAGCATACTTTCCCAACCACTAATGAAATCTAATTTTAAATTCTCTGCAGATGGAAAAGACTAGTTATTTATTCGCTTTTGTTTGTAATCAGAACTTTTAAAGGAAAGAAAAAAAAAAAAGAAAAAGGAAAAAAAGAAGCCCAGCAGGGTTGGGAAACCCAACAAGATATCATCTGTCAGAAATCTTAGGACCGAAAAGCATTAATGTAATGAAATCTACTTCCTGCCTAACAGAACTGGTACAAATTAATAGAATGCCATACATAAAATTAGCTCATTCTCACAATTGAGTTGGAACATTTTTACTTTTTTCCTGAGACACATCCAGTTTAATTTAAACACTCGTGTACAAGAATAGCCTTGTAGCTTCTGTGGTATGTAGACATGGTCACAAAAGAATTGAGGCAGTTTGGGGAGGTACAAAGTACTGCTCTATGCAAACCTGTAGAAAAGAGAGAACTGTTGTTGCTAGGGATATTGCATTTACATCTCACTTAATTTGTTATAATAGGTGAATGGAAGATGGGAGGGAGACAGGGAAGGAGGAAGGAAAATGAGGGAAAAGGAAGGACAAGGAGTCAAAAAGGGAAAAAAAATTAAGGTGCTACTGAAAATGGACAGAAGGCTTTTTTCAGCATTTTCTGTGTATAAAAATCTGTGTGTGACAAGGGTTTACAACGTTCAAAAAAGATACAGTGAACATGCAAATTCCATCCAGGCATGGTATTGTTTTTTGTCCTTCTCATCCTTTAAGTCATGCAGAGCCATAACTTGTGCAGCTGAGTATAATGAAATTTGTAAACCTATGATTTACAATAAACAATTTATGATTAGCATATTTTACTCTCCATAACACTAAGTTAAAGAGTCTGATAATACTTCAGTCAAAAACACTATTACTCTTTCATAAACTATCTTGAAAACAGATACGTCTGGATTTTCGTAAATCACATGCTCAGAAGCTTCAAATTGCAAATACATGTTAAACCATGAAACATTGCAGCGCATCTTCTGGTCTGACATCTACCTGCTCTATTTACCTACAAGCTGGGATAGGGTGGGGCGGGGGTTGGGTCTTGTTTCATTTTAGTAGTTGAGATAGTTACTATGGTCAGATAGTCTAATGCATAAAAAATCATGTAATGGTATCATTAGTTTCGTATAACATGATAAATATGGTACCAATCAGAAAGATTTTCTGAACCTTACCTTTGTGATTTCAATTAAAGGAAGGAAAAAACATGAAACAAAACAAAAACAGAAATCAGTTGAATAATAAAAATTTTCTCCAAATAATTTTTCCATATTTGCTGCCAAAATAAACACATGGTACATGTTAGTCTGTCGGGTCCGCATTAATTTGTCAGCTGTAGGAACTGCCGTGATCCATTTGCCAAAATCTGCTGCACTAAATCCCACTGTTTTTAAATTGTAGCACCAAACATCCTTTTAGGCTTGCAAAGGATTTTAAGCGCAACTTACACATATAGCATTTCTAAAATTATTCTCCACACATCTTGAAAGTCTTGGCAAGCAGCAATATAACCAGCCTATCACAAGCTGATTTTCAGCTTCAGTCTAATTGCACGAGTTTTAAAATGGAGAAACTCTCATCTGTGACACAGAAAGCAAGGATGTGCTAAACTGGTTTGATTCGCTTCTTTCGAGCTGTGCAAGTAGTCCAGAGACCAGCTGTGACTTGACATTCTGGAATTCTGAGATTTCACTGCTTTCTATGGAAAAAGAGACCTAATCATGGTCTTTTAACATGCAAGTGGACTTTTTGATATTCTTTAAATATACCTAAATTTTTTTAAGGATCCTTGATGGTGTCATCCAACTCATAGTTTCTTTTCTAGGTAATGTTATGATGGGAATCCTCAGTATGTCGCTCTAAAGCAATCCACAGGAAATTAAAGAGGAACTCCACAGGCTCTCTGTGGATGCAAAAAATTTAGTCTTTGCACATGTGTATTGTGAGAACAACTTATGTCAAATACCTGGGTTAAAAAATAGTTCTTTTTTTACCCTTGAATCAGAAGAGTCATCAATGTCTTCCCATGTATCTAACAAATCTTTAGGAGATGTAGCAAACCAAAAAGTCTTAGCATGATGATTACTAAACTTTTCTCTGTGGCACATAAATACTGCACAGTCATAACTGGGTAGCTTTTGGAGCCAGGATGAACAAGGCGAAATAAAAAAAAAACGGGACAGGAAAAGCAGGCACAGGACACCGAGACCAGCTGGAGAAGAGCAGAATAAAGATATGAGAGAAGGAAACCAAGAAAAAAACAGCAGATACTGAGATGGGGAGGTTTGTGGTGCAGGAAGAGGAGGAGAAAGGGAGGAAGCCATAATCACGCTTCTATGGCTCCCACATTCCCCTGTCTCCCAGTTAGAAGCAGCTGCATGCACACTGACACCAGGCCCACCCACTATTTTCCTCATCAACCATTTCCAGGGAAACTGGGAGAGGAAAAAAAAAAAAAAAAAAAAGGAAAAAAAAAAAGGGAGAAAACCCTCACAAAAAAAAAGAGGAAAAAAAAAAGAGTGAGAATCTCTGCAAACAAAGATGGCTGGCCAGTCTGGAGGGGTTTTGGTAGGAAAAGGGAAGCTGGCACACATAACCTAATTGCAACAGAACAAGTCCTTTCCCTCACTAAGTTAGTGCTTATAATTTAAAACTCTCAAATGTACCACAATTTTTCCAAACAAGGATTTCTCTCTTTTTAGCTAAAGCAAAAGACCAATTGATTAATGCATTTCAGAGGTATATGGCTTGATCCATAGTCTAACTGTAACTTTCTTCAGGGTGCTTTAAACAATCATTAATGCTTCACATTCCAGGATCCAAAAATGGCAACAGGAAAGGAAGTTCTTGGGGGACCCTACTGGAGCCACTGCTTTATGTCTTTGCAGCAAGTGGGATCAATAAGAAGAAAATGAGGATCCTAAGGAGGATTATTCTCATTCAGGATATTCACCCAGCACATTTCAGCATTTCCTCTCCCCTTCACTCAGAAAATTAATTTTCAGTTAGGACTCTTTTAAATAGGCATATAAAGACCATTAAAACACATTTCATTACTTTCTTTCAAATATTATTTTCCCTTTGCAAAATATTGACAAGCATTTCTAAACCATTTCTGCATTTAATTAACTTACTCAGATTCCTGGTGAATAACAGGTTGTATTAGCTCATTATATTATATTAATATACATATATTAATATAATATATAACAATGAGCTATATTTAATAATATATATTATATTTCACCTGGAAGTCTTTGGTATCACATTATTGAAAACATAAGTAAGAAAACCTTGATGGCATAGAAGATTGACACTATTGCATGGTCTGTTACCTGTCACAATTTTTCTATACTCTTTTGAGGTAGAGGTGACCTAAATAATTTCATGTATCTCCCAACTTAGGAAAGAAGCCTGCAACAGACTACACTTTTCCTTGATTTGTTTGCCATTATGATGAAAATTTGTGCAAGAGAAAGGCATTGAACATCTCTTGTGTCCAATTAAATGAACAATAAGAAATAAACAGTCCTTGTCTCCTTGTACATCCTAGTTTCAACAGGGATCAATGAGATGTGTGCAGCAACAGACATGTTCGCAGGCACTTCTGCATAATGTGCTTCAGATGCTGCCTCTGGCAAGAGTGTGGATAGGTCTTTGCACTTCATCCCTTCCTATGTGGCCTGGTGCCAGATATTCATGTATATATTTGCGATATAAAAGCTTGTTCTTGAAAATTATCACAACCTTCTGGAGAGTAAGATCAGACTTTATTCACCTGAGCTGCTGGCACTTTGCAAACAACTCTGATCCTTGAAAAATTCTGTGTGTCTTGGGGAAGCTCCACTTCCTTAACCAAAGCAGTTATTTCTCACAGAAACAGAGAATGGTTAAGGTTGGAAAGGACCTTAAAGATCGTCTGGTTCCAACCCCCTGCCATGGGCAGGGACTCCTTCCACTAGACCAGGTTGCCCAGGGCCCCATCCAACCTGGCCTTGAATGAGGCATCCACAGCCTCTGGGCAACCTGTTCCAGTGCCTCACCCTCGTAAAGAATTTCTTCTGTATATCAAACCTAAATTTCCCATGTTTCAGTTTGAATCCATTATTCTTCATCCTACCACTGCAGCTCCTGATGAACTCCAGCCTTGGGTCATAGGTGTCATGGATGACCTTTGTCCCTGAAGAATCAGAGGGATCTCTCTAATGACATATAATAACTTACTACAAATGAATGAGAAGAATTAAAACCCCAGTTTCTCACTGACTCCTCAATGAGGCACACCATGATGGAGGAAGAAAGAGCTTTTTCCTCTACTTTTTTGCTTCTCTTTTTGACTGTCATTCCTCAGGAAATAATAACCTGACTGATTCCTGCATTTCAGTCCAACTCACATACATATCTTTCACCTGCAGCAGGAGTTTGAGACTTTCTACCTGATGAATAAGGAATCTCTTCTAGACTTTTGTTTTCATTCATGTTGGGTGGTCTTCTCAGAATGAGTGATTTTCAGATGAACCACAACCAAAAAATGAAAATATCCTTCAACAGAATATTTCTCCTCTATTTCCTAAAATATTTTTTTATCCTGGTTGTAATTCTTGTATTTATTTACAAAATCCTTTCCAGAAACTGACAGAATAGACTATGAAAACACACATACATATACAGATGATACAGATACAGACACAAAGTGATGCAATGTCAGGAAATCTTAAAAGCCATAGAAAAATGCAGATTGGAAAGATGTACTGAGAATGGAGCAGGACAAAGTCTTTACATGGAATTCTGGGCAATAAACCGGAGAGAGTCTTCAGAGTATCCCCAGTTTTGGATGGCATACAGTCACAGAGGGTAAGATCCTGGCTACATCTTAGCCAGTAGCATGACTCCCATGAGTGTCACTGTGGTCATGATTTGATCCACAATGCATGAAAGAGACTGCCAGCTCTTCTGTGCTCCTGGGAAGAAGAGAGGGGCTGCACCACCTTATACCTACCCTAAGTAACGCTCAGCTCTCACATACAAGACCAATCCAACCTTTAAGACCTTTCTCAGGACACTGCATTTGGTTTTGATTCATGTGGAAATCTGTGCTGTTACACAGTTTCCAAAGCGTTTATGTGTCGCCGGCTAACCACAGAAGAAGTGGATTCCAGCATTTCCTGTGACATTTAGGAGGAAAGTCAGGCCAGCTCTGCATGGTTTTCAAAATCCCAGTCGTCACATAAAAGTTGTTTTGAGGGAAGGAGAGGAGCACTTGAGTGCCGCAGGCACAACCAGTTTCTCAAGAAGTTGTTCTGCTCCCTGCAGTTGGCCAAGACAGAAAACTGCTAAATTACTATCTCCACCACAGGCACACATAAACTTTACTGGTTCAGAGGAAATAGCAAACCATTCTTGTGTTTCAGAGATTTAGCCAAGCTTTTTGTTCTGTCTCTAAATAGAACATGATTTTATTTCATAGTCCCTTTTTTACACTTTTATGTTTTCCTCCTGGAACTTGTGCTTCCCTGTGAATTGAACAGTCGGCTCCCACGTAAGGCCAAGTGTGCTTTATGACTCACAGTATCTCTTCAGTGTTGACAAAACTTACCCTATCTCATCTTCATCTTTGACATGATAAAATTTGATTCAGGGACCAGAGGTTTTTCTGAGATCATAAGGGACCAGTAATGTTCAGGGAAATCTCAGGGAAAAGAGACCATCTAGGCTCGGGGACAAAGGGATGAGATTTTGCCCTGGGCAGCCCTGAGGTTCCCCAGTGATGTTTGCAGAATATGGGACAGTAAGGATGCTATCTGGACCCACTGGCAACAGACATAGAATGGTCATAGGGGTATATTCCACTGAGTAACACAGGGACTAAGGATTTGGTGGTGTTGTGCACAGGTGAGACTGTTTCAAATGCAGTGGTTAATCTCCATTCTTTGTGAGGGTGAACTCACGGAAACACATTTTAACAACCCCTGACAGGTAATTCTTTCAGAGATCTACAGATTTTTCTCCTGTTTAGACCATGCTTTCTAGATCAAAATGTCTCAAAATCATACTGCAAACTTGTATACCTGCAAGTCAGATACAACCCAACACAGGATCCCTTGCTCAGCTCCAGCAAAGCTAGCCACGGCAACATTTTTCAGCTGATGCTAAATGTTTCCTTCTTGCCAGATTCTGCAATATCTGTGTAACATTCTGCTTGCAAGTGGGCACCCTCTTATTCATGTAGCATTTGGAATATGCTATGGCTCAATTTAAAGCTATTTGATAGGGCTTAAGAGAGTCATAGGAACACTGTACCTTTATGCCACGTCTTCTGCATATGGTTACAGCAAAGAATCTGAGAAAAGTAGCTTTTTGAAGCTACACACACGTTGTGTGCTGTTGGTAGAACATTAAACCATGATTAATCAAGAATAACATTTTCTTTTAGCTGGTACTGGGTGAAAAAAACACTTGCTCTTTAAGATGTCTGATCCAGGACGGTCCTGTCAGCTGCTATTTAGCTGTTCTGAGGGCTGCTTTGCAGCTAGTCACAGCTTCTGGTTCAAGATTTCTTACAATTGTATTTTTCCCTTCCATGGGAGAGGATGAAGGCTGCCCACTCTTGCACTTTGAAAGAAGAGAAGGAAAAAATATGGATGGGTAGCTGGAAATACAGTCTGAAAGTCAGACTTCTTGCTGCCATTTCTGCCATATGTAGTGGGAAGGATAGAGGCATCAACTACTGGTTTGAGGGGTTTGTTCTGTGTTTGTCCACTGCATAAGAGAAATAGAGATCTCCACAGCTGGTACTCCACTGGAGTCTCACTGGTGTTCTCCAGCACTCCAAGGGCTGGCATCAGGATGGAGCCACAGCTCAACAAACATTCGGAGCTGGGAACAGCTGTCCCTTCCAGTTCTGCCCTAACCACAGCTGTTAGCCATCCCCAGCTGGGAAATTGTTTGTGAGGAAAGAAGCACAAGGAGGACAGCTGGTGAGCAGTGTGAAAGTTAGAGGCTCAGGCAGGGGTCAAGGGGCACACAAAATAAAGCACCACACCCTGAACTGCATCCATTTCTAACAGAAGAGAACTGAAGAAAAGAGAAGGGACTGCTGGGATCCCTGTCAGTGGTGAGTCCACTTCTATCAATCATTTTCTTCAGCTTTCTCACTTGGAAACACAGAAGTAGCCCAAGAAGTGCCTCAGGACACAAGGAAAACAGCATGGATGCTTTGAGAAGAAAAAAACAAAAAACCCTGGTTTAGCAAATTTCTTTTAAAACAATGAAATAACACACCAAGTTCCTTGTTTTGATCAAAAAATGAACAGGTGCATTTATCAGTTAATTATTATAAACAAAAAGAGATTGGATTTACTCTAAGTTTAATATCTGTAACCCTTCAAACTCAGCTGATGAGCATAGCCCACTTGGCCTGTAACTGACTTAGAAGCCTTTCAAGGACAGGATCAAGGAATAAATGTACAATATCATACAGTATGTTGAAGGATTTACCACTATTTTCATCCAGAATAATAGAAAAATTCCTTGTTAATGCTTCAAAAATGCATATTTGGCTATCAGGCAAAGTAATCTCACCAAGCAATAACACTTTGTTACTGGAAGGAAGGATAGAAACGATTGCAGACCAAGTTCAGTGAATGTGTATTTTACATGTACAACTAAAATATGTCCTATGAGCATATATTTCCAAGGAAATCTTTCTTTTCTTTCAAAGAAGATTTTTATTTATTATCTGTGTATTTTAAACTAGGCATGCTATCTCTTTTAGTGGATTAGTACATTCTGTGGGCATGACACAAAATGGGACAGTGGAGTCTAAAATTTAAATAAGGCAAGAAAGTAGTGTCCCAGTCTATGTAGGTAAACAACAACTCTTTCCTGCTCAGGGAGCTCTGCAGAGGCATGAGAAGCTTCAGCCAGGGCTGTGCCTCTGGAGAGCTCAGCAGAGCCCCTTGTTGCCCTGTGTGGCTTGGGACTGACAAGAAAAGATGCTACATATCAAAGCTGGACCCAGAGGAAAATAGTCCTTCTCCATGGAATGTGCTTGTCAACACTACAAGATCATGGATAAACTCTCCCTGCCAGGGATTGACGCAATACTTAAAAATGAATGGCAACACTTCTTGAGGGGAAGCTGTATGAGAAGGGGCTGAAGCCCTTTGGTCTGTTCAGCCTCGGGAAGACTGAGGGAAGACCTCATTGCAGTTACAACATCCTCGTTAGGGGAAGTGGAAGGACAGGCACTGATCTCTTCTCTGTGGTGGTCAGTGACAGGACACGAGGGAATGGCCTGGAGTTGTGTCAGGGAAGGTTTAGGTTGGATATTAGAAAATAAGTTTCTTCACCCAGAGGGTGGTTGGGCACTGGAAGAGGCTCCCCAGGGAAGTGATCACAGCACAAGCCTGACAGAGTTCAAGAAGTATTTGGCCAGAACTCTCAGGCACATGGCGTGACTCTTGGGGATGGTGTTGTGCAGGGCCAGGAACTGGACTCGATGATCCTTGTGGGTGCCTTCCAACTCAGCTTATTCTCTGATTTTGTACAGTGCTGTGATTAGACATGTCTCCTATTCCAAGCTTGCTGTGCTTTCATGAAAAGCATTTAGCCTAAATTTCTGATGTCTTAGCTAAGTGCCTTGGCCATTGGAGTACCATCTTAAAAGTGGTAACAACATCAAGTCTCCCCTCTTTATCTGAGTGCAGTTTCCATCTCCAAACAGATGAGCCAACAGAAACAACTGTCCCAGTGACTTGCTGGAGGTAACACCCCCGAGGGTTTTCAAGATGAAGCTGGACAAGGTGCTACATAATCTTGTCTAGGCTTCCTTTCCCACAAAAAGTGGGACCAGATGATCTTTTGAGGTCCTTCACAAGCTGGGCTATGATTCTATGAACCCTCTCATTTCCACTCGATGCCTGACTCAGAATTACAAGTCATTACCTATGTACGCCCAGGAACACATCCCTGTTAATTAGCTTAAGCTGCTTGCTGCCTGTAATGAATATCATTGTTAAGGAATATTCAGGGTGTGCAATGCAGTTCGGTCTGAGCTGCAGTCCAGCCTCAAGAAGACCTTTAATCTCCAACGTGTCCCTGCTGGTGAGGAGCAACCTGCTGTGTCCATGCGCAGTGATAAGTGAGATCATAAGACCTACACTTTCTTTTTAATAAATTAAGCCTCATATCATTACCTGCCGTTCTTTGACACATTTGTGCTGTCATCTTTGTCCTCAGAATCCCATTTGCAGGGCCCTCTCTTTCAATATTCAGGTACCTATATCTTGCTGACTTCAAATGTATTGTCTAAATTAGGCTAGACAACTCTGTGGAAAGACCTACACCTACAGGCTATAGAAAAAGCCAGTATTTCATCAGAAATTACATCACATGGTTTTAAAAGATCAGAAGGGTTTGCAGGGGAGGGGAGTGGTGGGCAGGGCTGGAGGGAATTGTTGCTGTTTAATGTTATTCTTACCATCCTTTTGGCTTTTTCTGGAAGAATCCTAGCACATCTTAGCAAGGCAAGCATGCTAACTGGTGTA
The DNA here is from genome assembly GCA_013397115.1 of Edolisoma coerulescens. Taxonomy (NCBI): domain Eukaryota; kingdom Metazoa; phylum Chordata; class Aves; order Passeriformes; family Campephagidae; genus Edolisoma; species Edolisoma coerulescens. The sequence continues at coordinate 87,956 of VWZW01006375.1, forward strand.
TAACTGCAGAAGAAAGAAGATGATGTTTTGTCATGTTGGCACAAAAGCCTTAGCTATGACAGTACAGATAAGGCCACCTTAAAGACAGGCATTTTGCTTGGCCATTTAGTTAAGCTGAGGCCTGTCTTTCATAAGGCTTTTTCATGTGCTCAAAAGATCAGTCAGGCTGCAAATGAAGAAGTGTTTATAACTCAAATGCCCAAGGCTGGACCTGATTTAAATGAATTTTGAGCTGAAATGAAAACCATTCAAGAGTTCTGATTTCAGCTGATAAAACTGGGCTTTGACTTTTAATTTACATGTTAGATACTGAAGTGCAAATGTGGATTCAGGATGACTCTTATGGCTGCTCTTAAATATACCTCTAGAAAGCCAGCTCCCCAGAAGGAAAGTCCCAGCATACTACGGAAAAATTCCTCAAGACTTTCAGAATAAAACCGTGGAAATATTAAACACGTGCAAATTCATTCCATGTCCTGAACTCCTGGAGTCTCAGAGCAGACAGAAATTAGCATAACATTTCTGAGGTGAGACCTCTGTTAAACACTTACCAGACTTTTCTCCACTGGAAAACTTCTCCAGTGAGCAGAAGCAAATGGAGAAAAGCAAACAGGATTTGAGCATCCAAGTCCTTTAGACATCTTTGGATATCTTAACTGTGATGAAAACATTTTTCACAACAAACAGTTTCTAGAAAATAAATGCAGTGTATGTTCGTATGTGTAAAATGTAATGAAGCAGACCAATGCTAATTGCATTACTTCCCTTTTCCTGATTGGATTTTATTCTGGTTAAAGGAAACAGATTAGGTGTACCATGTACCATTAGTCTTCAACTAAATAAAATGCAGTAAAGTGAAATATAAGAGTTTGTTTGCACGAGTATCAACTAAATAAAAATATAATAGCTTGTTTACAGGAGTATGATGATCTCCTAAATAAAATGTTTAACAGATAATTATGAGATAATTTTAGAAAAAGAGATATCAAGAAATATTTGGTAAAGATGCAAGTGTCAACTTCCAAAACCACCTTTGGAGAAAATTTTAAAGAAAGACCCCTGTAGTGCAGGCAGCACTTGGAGAACTTTAACTTTTTGTGTATGACTGAAGCAATTATCTCCCATATCATCAGGTTATATAAAATTACTTGAAATATTCAGGAATGGTAACTCAGATCTTCCGATCTTTCTGCTCTTTATTTTGTTTGACTACACATAAAACATGAAGATTTTTAACTTCAGGCAGTAAGTGAAACCAGACAATTATTTATTAACAACATCCAGCTGGGAAGCACTTTGATGGCAGAAAGCAAACCTTTTTCAATATACACATGGCCAGATTCTTTTCACATTAATTGAGATTGACTGCTCTTCTCTAAGGCTACCCCAGAGCACACAGTAAAACACACTTTTCATTTAAGAGCTCGACATGCCAGCATGTCTTGAAGCACACTTCCACAAATTCACAACACACTGGGCAGCTCTCATCTAAGTCATGCAATTCTGACTCAACCCTAAAATTACAACTTTTTGTTGTCAGGGCATGCAAAGAGTGAAACTGGAGCAGGAATCTGTTCCTCCATGGATCTATATTGCTGGGGATGCCCAGAAACTCCAAATGCTGTCTGCTGCTGGGTTTTGTGAGGTGTCAGACAATTGTTCATCCTCCAAAGGACTGTGGGCATGTTGGGTACATATTTGCAACTTGTGATAAGATTCCATATTTCACTGATAAATGTACTGGGGGAATAGTTACTAAACTGTGAAAGATGAAATACATGCAAACAGATCCTGGGTTGTATATCAGGATGAATTCTACCACCACCATTCTGCTGAGAGCATTCTGCCCAGAATGAGAACTGGTTTGTCCTCAATGGGAAGGTAGATTTTTTTTTTTTTTTTTTTTTAATGAGTATATTGCTATGTTGACACTAGTGAATCAAATGATTCTTGGACCCTTCTTTGGCATCCAGGCCAAAAACCAGCAGACCCCTCATCCATATGAACAAACCCTCCTATTCCAAAAGCAGAGCTAGTTCCAATAAACAGAAATACTCCCTGGTACTGTGCTACTTACCAGCACAAATGTAGTCCATGGGAGGTGGATAGAACCCCTCCATTGAATGTGCATTGTAAGAAACCTTAGTGACACCCATGATATCAGTCAGGACAGAATTTAGCAAAACAGAGCTTATTCAGTTTCAGCTATGAACACAGTTGGCTTCCTATGAGAGGGTCGAAAGATTTGATTGCAACTGCTTTGCAGACCTGCAGACTGGTAATTGAATACTCAAGGCAATTGCAAACACGAAAGACACCTTCATTCAGCTTGCACAGAGCTACCAAGTTCAGTTAGAGAGAGGAATATGCCTTTGGATTCAGTAACTGCTCTCTGACTTCATTATTGCTGACTTCCTCACACTTGGAGCTCAAAGGCTTATTTACGTGGTGCTGATCTTAGAGAAATGTCTTTGTTTCATCTGCACCACACCAAGGCATCCCATTGCACAGATGGTCTCCAGTCACCACATTTTTCAACATACGTCTGCATGCACCAGCCCTCAGTCCCAGTTCCTCAGCCTTCCTGCCCTACAGACCTTTGCATCCTTGCCAAGACATTGGACATCCCCAGGAGAACACAGATCCTATTCAGCTAAATAAAAAACAACCTCAACACATAGAAATCAGCTACAAGTGTACAGGATAGAAAAATGAGCCAAAACGTGCTTTTCTAATTTATTTTCTACATTTAAAAAAAAATGCACTGAACATTTGCAGTCCATTTGTGATATTATGACTTCCTTTACTGTATAGTTTTAATTTGTTTGTCTTATACTTTACCATTGTTGGCCATTGCTGTCTCCTGCTTTTATCCAGATTCAGAGCAGACCTCTAAGTCTGACTCACTGTTTTAGGATAGAATTTATTATGATAGCTGCCATGGATATTCTCTGCTAGATGTTGATCTGTTTTAAGAAGAGATCAAGATTTGGCAAAATAAATGAGATAATGCCTGTCTTTTTTAAAGAGATCTGACCCTCAGAGCACATTCCTATTACAAGTACACACATTTACACATTTTTGTGCCCAGCCTCAGTGTAATTGTGTGGAGGAGTGCAGCCTTTTGGTCAGATAATGAACATAACACATGATAGAGCACTGTAGTACAATGTTTTTTCTGGCATGAGCTTAGGATCACTGCAGTCATTAAGGGTGAAGCCATATTATTAAAGGACACACTCCCAGATTAAGCAGAAGAAATCAAAATAGGCAATCTAGTTCATAAGTGTAGTGATACTGAAGTTAATTTAAAGGTTATCAATTATATATATAAAAAGCACATATTTTTTGCATATTAAAAGAACACATAGGATATACATGTGATGCATATATATAGGATAGGCTATGTTTGCTTTTTAAGGCTGTAATACTTTCAGCACCATTGATTACAATCCAGTGCAATTGTTGCTGACTGTAGAACTTTAGCCTAATGATGCATGATGAAAACTGTCACAGTCATTGGTAAAAGAAACAACCTGAGGGGTCAGGAACCAGGACAGCAAACTGAAACGTGCATGAACTGACAGTGGGGTGGCACGTGAATGAAGAGAAGCCAGAAAATACTCAAAGCCTCTGTTGGCTCTGTCTTAAGAATCTTTCTGCACCCTATTTGCCAGCAGGAGAGAATTTGCCCTACATCTGCCCACCCTTGATGACATTTCAGACCCTAGAAAGGACCCAAGGACCCTGGCCAGGCTCGGAAGGAGCCTGGCCAAGGTAACTGCCAGATGTTGAATAACAACATCTGGGGATATTTGTCAGAAGAACTGGGGAGGTGCAGGTTTGAGTGTGCAGCAGCCTCTATAAAAAGTGTACTCCAGTGCACAAGGTTTGTCCAATATTGGTGCCTGAAGCAAAGGGGATTCAATCGCAGACCTGGACTCACTCTCTAAGACAAAATAGGCAGATTTTTAGGGAGCAGCAGACACAGACTCACTGACATTACTCTTAAGAATCTGTTCTCAGGTGAGTAAAGCCAATGGGGGCTTTTCCCATAGCAAACTGCATCCTACATTGCTTACCTCATGTAGGATGATCTACTAACCTCAAAAGCAAGCTTCTGTCAACTACATGCAGCCACAAAAGAGTCATTGAGTTAAATTAAACTGATAATGTAGTAACAGATTGAAAATATCAATGTTTGCTTTATTCTTGGGTAAGGATTTTTACCTTTCTGTCTTGATCCCAATGGTCATCAGTTTCCTCACAGAGGAGGCTACTTTCCATTACTACATTATATGCACAAACTTAAATGCATAAGCTTTTAATTCATGGTTATATGCATGTAGCTGTAGCTATCCCTATGGTACGTACTCCCTATGCAGTAGTTGATATTTCTGCAGAGGTGCAGAAATATGAGAAAATCCCTATTGGTTTCATCAAGGCTCCTCAGAAAGTACAACAGTCATTCCACAGAAATCTGATTAGTAGCTCTGCCCTTCATCCTGCAGAGACCTTCGCTACCTTTACAAATGAAAAATATTTGCTGCAATCCAGCACATGATCCTGTGGGAGGAGGGAGGAACAGTTCAGCCATTCCTCAGTGAAACAAAACCAAAAATTTATTTTAAAGCTGAGCAAACAACCTTTCCTCAAGGAGCTATTTCCTCTGCAGTTACTTCTACTGGGAAGTAATTTCTGTCTGTTTCCTAGGATTAGAGAAGGTCTAAAGGGGAGTTTAAAAGCAATTTCTATTTTGAAAAGACTAACAGCAAGGAGTACAACTTCAAGTTTATTTTCCTGTGATGATAGTAGAGATATTTTCCTTCTGTCTTTCCAAGATGTTCCATGACAGGTTAAGAAATGGAAATCTTACCTCTAATTCCAGTCCTGGGCGCTAAATAAATACTGGTCCACTATCACAAAACAACTATTAAGCAAGTTAATGTTCTGAAACTTGATTTCCAGGGTCCTGAATACCCTTATGGCAGCCTGAAAAGAAACATAGAGTCCACCATTAGACAGTTTTGTTGGCATAGATTATTTTCTTTCACACACATCATTATATACATCTTCATTTAGCTATAAGTACCAAGCAGGTTTTTATATCAGTTTTTGGCTAATGACTATTTCATTTGCTTTAGGAGGAGGTTTGGAGTTTCGTGAAAATATTTGGAGGCCACCAAAGCAGGTGAGCAGACCCAGTGAAGAAATGGGAAGGTCCAAAGAGAAAAAAAAGATACGTTTTCACAACTTTGCAAAACTTAAATATAAAGCATAGAAAACTCAGAAGTGTGGGTGTTGGGTGTGTGTAAATGGAACATAGTGATTTTCTCTGTCTAGAAGTCACTTTCTAAAGTTTTTTGCTGCCTAATTGGGCATTTTTGGAGTGGTCCTGAGCTCTCTTTTCTCCTAGAGCTATGACAACATGCATGAAGTAAACTTCTAGAGCACTCTGCATTGGTCCTGAGTGACTCAGACCTACCCATGGAAAAGGCTGACCCATAAAACCTGTCAGTTCATTTTATGAACCGTGGCTCTTCTCTATTTTACTTCTAAATTTGGGAAGTTTAAACAAAATCTCTTTAATGTTACCACAAAGTTCTGATTTCTTTGTACTTTCTCACAACTGAAGATCAGGAACACAATTCTGCTTTTAAAATGTCAGCGAGACCTCTCACTACTTTTGACATACAGACATCCATCACCACAGAAATTCACCAGACTATCTCTTTTCAATCTGGGAATAACATAAAGCAGCAAATTATAGCCTTTCACTCATTCCTTAATTTAAGTCATCTGACCACCATATGCCAATAACAAACCTAAAGGTTGTGGTGCTTACTGAAGATTTTACCCAGAACCAAGAGTTTGCAGGAGAAAGTTGTGTTAAATCTCCCACATCCGATGCAGAAGTCTGATGAGACACTGTAAACACTTCATATGCTTTGGTTCTCCAAGTTGTCAGTGCTGTGTGACAGCAGTATCTAAAGACAATAAAACTATTAACTTAGCAGATTTGGTTCTAGAAATCACTGATGAAAAATGAAAAAGCAGAATTGTAGAATCATAGGGTATCCGAAGTGAGGTCTGGAGGTCATCTGGGCTAACATTATGCACAAAGTAGGGCCAGTTTCAAATTTACAGAAGGTTGCTCATCTCTGGTCAAGTTTTCAATATCTACAAAAGTGGAGGAGACTCCACAGTTTCTGTGAGGAACCTGTCCAAGTTCCAGCAGTCTCTCCGTACTTAGTTTTAATTTCAGTGCAGATTTTTGGAGATTTCTGATAATATGAAGGAAATTTCTAACAGAAGAACCTATGAAAAGCTCTTGCTCAGAAAGATCCTGGGAATGAAGTGAATGGCAGAACTTTGTCTATTTGCAACTGGATGGGGATTTAATTCTTGAATTCCACTTGGCAGTCAGTCTAAACATTAGTCTAAACATTCCACTTGACCCTCATTTTCCTCCATACCAGGAAGTATGAGACAAAAAACTAAAAAGAGTTTAAAAATTAATTCATATTAGACATCCAAAATTTCATGAAACAGGAAGTAATAATCATTCTTCTGGAGAACTGGAAATACTAGGTGAGCCTGGAACCTGGTCCTGATCTGCTTTGATATGGCAACTCCATGAGTTTAAGTTTCTTCAGAGATTTACATCTCCTTGTCACCATTACAGCTCAGAGGATTTAGTCTGGTAATAGGAGTAAAAAGGCAGAAATAATCTACTTAAAAAATTTTAAAAGAGGACTGTGGGTATAGGTTGCCAAGATTTACACACCAAAATATCCATAATTCAAGTATGATAATTATAGTGGATAATTTGTATTTTTTTATAAGGAAACAAGGAATATGGAACAAAATAGAAAAAAAACATAGACGTCTGTTACTAGTGGTATAATGTACCTATAAAGTGAAGCCAAACATACATTTAAAAGAAAAACAATAAACTGGAATGCTTCACCAAGTTAGCAGTTGGGTCTCTGTCTCTTGAAAGCAGTTTGACTAAAACAGTAATTAATTCAGAATGTCCTGCGGGCAGTATTAGGGCAAAAAATATGATTCGAAGATCACAATGGTCATTGCTGCTCATTTCCAAATGTGGAAAACACAGAATTACAACCAGAATAAAACAGTCTTGCTCAACTGGGAAATAGTCTCCTAGGGCATATAAAAGAATCCTTTTCATTTGGCTATTTAAAACAGAACTGCATTATCTAGATGTACTAAAGATGTATCCTGTCTTTGTCAGGTTTTGGTGGGTGGAGTAAGTCCTTTCCAGTTCTAATGTTAAGGTACAAAGCTATAAGGGCTATCTTCCAGTAATGGGGACAGGGAGGGGGGAGGAAGGCTGGACATTCCTTATCTCTAAAAGCTGTGTCCTGGTTAAAGCTTGAACATAATATGACTCTTCTGAGCTCCAGAGGCAAAATATTTGCATTTCTTACACAGAGTTGTCAGAAGACAGCACCAACAAGAATAACGCAATTGGAGACAGGAGGAAAACAAAACTGAAATTTTGTTTCCATTCCAGAGTTTTTAGTGTTGCAACCATGATCTATGGCTTCTAACAATATTCTGGGCAGTAGCTGTTAAATAATGCTGCATAAATCCATTTATACTCTTGGCAGATCAGTATTCCCAAGAGGCTCCTGTTCTGTGTTTCTTCTTTCCAGGACAGAACAGAGTTTTAAGAATGTTATTTCTAGGGCATTTTAAATCACAAATCTGAAAGTGAAGTAAATATTTGTTTTGCAAGTAAACCTTGATCTCTGCAGAAGAGAGATACCTTCCCGTTCTAATGGTTTTTTCCAATCAGAAACTGACTGTAGGCAACTGATCCAGTTCCAAGATGCAGTGATGGAGTATAAGCCTCTATGACCTGCACAGTATTTTCCTCTCAACTTCTTTAAACCCCAACCCATTTAATACTCATTGCTGCTTCCAAAGGAACAGGTTCCCAGCAGAGTGGTGTGTGGCCAGTTGTCCACCAAATGAGACAAGAAAATCATCACTTTCTGTGTCAGCTGGGGTCGCACAGTGGTTTCTCAGAAGCAGCATGATGTCCATCAAATGACCTCCCACTTGGATGGAACATAACTATTTATTCAGAGTGCTTTATGTAAGTGTTGCTCACTTAGGAACAATGTTTGAGCATTGGCACCTGGAGCTGGAGTCAGTCAGATATTATATCACACTCCACCCCCCTCAAAAGCCCCCACCTTCCACAGGAACTCTGCCCAAGGACAGATGGATGCTGCATAGCCATGGGGCCATGACAACAGCTGTGCTGCCAGAACACATATTATTACATTGGTGACTCTCAACAGGACACTTGAAGTGCTATCAATCCTCAGCACCTATTGTCTTATTCTTTTATGCTGAATTTTTACAAGAATTACGTCTCATGAAGACTAACATCTGCTCAGTAAATAAAAAAGAAAAAAAACCCAGCAGAACAAAATTATACTAAACTGTCAAAATAAGCACAGAAAGGAGTTATGTCCTAGAAGTGTTACTTGTCTTGATTCAGTAAAAATTGAATTGGGAACATTGTGATATACAAAACTTGCTTCTGGACTTTCTGCCAGATCAGTACTTTTTAATGCCCACAGAAATACAAACAAAGTCCACAATAGTATTCTGATCAGTGGGCCAATGTCATGCTGAAAGGACAGGAACCTTTATAAGATGACCCCAAATAGATTTCTTTCTGCAGCAGGAAAAGCAAGAAGAAGCAGGGAGGAGACATCATGTCCAGATACGGGCAATGTTCGTTTGGTTTTGTTTTCACAGGAATTTTTATTTTGCCCTTCTTCTGAAATATAAACTTTAAAGTATTTCAAGAATTTCTTGATTATATTAAATATGACTGGATGAGCCAGATGCCTGAAGTAAAATGCTAAGTATTTAAATCTGGTTTATATCCCCTGCTCTGAATCATTACTTCATTTACATGGCTTTTGCAAGGTACAGTAAAAGGAAAAAATAACTGACCATGGTAAGTAACCCATACAGAAACCTTCAAAGGCTAAACATTAGAGTCGTCAAACTACAAAAACAAGCATATTTTTAAGCACAACCAGTTTTCTTAGCCTATAAAAAGATATAAGCTTGTTGAATAGAAATGAAATATAATTTACGAGCAAAATAAGACAAATGTCATTTAACGAACACCATTGTCTTCCAGCATGGGTTTATTTTTTTCATTATGAAGAGAAGAAAAGAAATGGGTTTATACATAACAGTGGTCTTGTACCTGTCATTTTAGGGCAAAAAGCGCTATAAGGTTTGTAGAGAAAACCAATATAGGAAAGCTTTCAGGCATCTGAGATCTGAAGAAGAGCATGTGTGCACAAAAGATTTTCTATTTCTTCCAACCCCATCTCTTGTGGTGGGTATTACTACCCCCTTCAAACATTGTGATTTTGACATCAAGTTTACTTTTAAGTGTTATAAATTAGAAAGTATGCTTTTGTCTACACAGAAAGTTAATCTGTGCTGGGGTAAGACATGTAAAGTGTGTGTAATAGCTACCACATTCAAAATTAGACACACTTATTTCCTATAACAGCACTGACACAGGAAACTAATTGAAAATAATTAATCAAAAGTAGTTATTTAAGAATAAATTTCCATGTGTATAAATTCTTCAGGATAATCTTAACACTGACAGAAATTTTCCTAGTACTTTAGTGCAATGAAATACAACTGGAAATTGATTATACACAGCACAAAACTTCAATTTGAACAAACAAATTTTTTAAAAGAAAACCAAACCAAACAAAAACAAACAACAAAAAACAATCAAACAAACAAAAACCCCCAAAAATCCCAAAAAAAACCAAACCAAAACAAAAAAAAACCCAAACAAAACCAAAACCACAGCCAAAAATGTCCTTAATTCAAGCCTTTTCTCTTTGATGAAACTCACCATCTTCCTACTTGGAACATTCTCCAACTGCAATTTGGCAAGTTAGTTTAATCTGTTAATATTTACATTTTCTTAGTTCAAATATTTTGACATCTCATTGATGAAGATGTGATATCTGCTATTTTAGAATGGAGTTTTTTTTTTCTTGACACAGGTTCCCTGGTTATACTGAGTTTGATGTCATTTTTGGCAACTCTGTTGTGCTGCGAGAAGCTAGTTAATATGAATACCTACATACTTAACTCTGATTTTGATCCCCAAGACAATGTTTTATTAGGAAGTGGGACACCAGTTGTTTGCAATATTGTCCCTGTTTCATTAAAGACAAAGATATTTTACAGTAAAATGCAGTCTGCACCATTTCTGATGAAAAAGTTTTCCTGAATGCTTGGTAGTACATGGGATTTGACTATTAACGGTTCTATCCAGACGGCCATTAGAAGGCAGCTACTGCTGGAAAGTCCTGTCAAACAAGGTGATTTGTCCTTGGACTACTGTTGCCAAGCTTTTGGACATGTTTGCTTCTAGGAGGAAGATAAGAAAAGATGTGCAGAGCTGCATTTATTCATTCTTTTCTAAGAGCACCTTGTATAACAAAAGGGAGAAACAGGCCATGCATGAACAGGAAACTGGGCAAGAGAAAACTCTGGAAAGCTTCACTAGCTCTGGAAAGGAAAAGTAAATTAAAATCAGTAAATACTAATATGATGACAGAGAGACACACAGCGCCATGTATGAAAATCCACTTTCAACCCCAAAGACAAGTAAAAATGAAGACCAGTTTCAATTTAACCCACATCTGCATCACAGTACCTTTGGAAAACCATTTAGTAAAATAGTGTTTGTTTACCCTCCCTTTCTCTTTTCCACCTCTTCCCTCTTTTCTGTCCACACTTACTGCATTCTCTGAGATGTTAAATAATGTCTTCTGTCCTACAACTGAGATGGCAAATCCAAAGTCAGAATATGCCCAGAAGAAATAAATTGACTTTGCTGACCTAGAATGGCATAACTAATTTTTATTATAGTGTCAGAAATCAGTTTGTTAATAAAATGAGAGAGGAACCATGGCTTCTAGTTTTGTTCCTCAAATCAAAATCAACCATATGGCAGAGCTCTTCTAAAAAAACAGGTTTCTCACTTTCATTCACCTGACCTGCATGTTTTTCATGGAGATAACGATTGTTGCAGCAACTGCCAGGATGTTGTGTGTGACGCTTCTCTTAAGAAATATTGCAGTGCATGGGGTCATAGAGCATGGAATCTCTTGGTAAAATATGTCTTTTTACTATCAGAAGTATTTACTGTTGTAAAATAATAGTGCAAGTTGTTATATAGTTAACAAGGAGGGTGCCAAGTCTCCAGCTTGAACATTTTTGTAATAAACACTAAGGAACAGAAATGAATTGTTGTATGTCTGTACAATTTCCAGTCCTTCCCTATTACCTCAAGGCATCTGTGTCTTTGTAAGCAGGAACACCCACCCTCCTAGCACCACTTCCTGGCATGGACTTAGTCTCCATTCCAGCTACTGATTTGGACATTGGAGCCTGAAAAAAATCAGTATGTCAGCCATAAAACATATCAGGAATACATGCTTTTTAAAGAAAAGAATTACCTGCAGCTGGAACCTTATCTTTTGAATTTTTATACCTTTTTCACAACTGCTGCCTTATTACTGTTAAACTCATGCATGACCCTGCACTCAACTTTGGGGGAGTTTGACCTGGTTCAAAAATGAAATGGGAATGGACAACAGCATCGTGCAACTCTCAATGGAAATTTGCTATGAGATAACCAATTGCATTCAAACAATGCTTTTACTATCTGCTTATCAGTACTGTGAGTTATGTACCTCAAACTTCAAGTGTTGAGATGCAAATCATTAAAGCAATAGAATTATGATTTCTAGGTCAAAAGCTCAACCCAAGTAGTTAATCATGAAGTAAAGGAGCTAGGAAGTGAGTGGTACCCTTGATAAGCAAAAATGCTAGTCTAAACAAATGTCCAAATTGCAACCTGATATAATTTGATTGTCCTGCCTAAATTTCTCAGCAGTTTCAACATGGTATTCTTCTGTACATCCATCCAAAAATGGGCTTAATTTTTCTCTGGATTTAAATGAGGGTCAAGTTCAATAGGACCTAACTACACCAAAAATAGGTGCTTTTGACATCACAACTTATTAGAGTACTATCTTTTTTATCTTGAGATAACTTTTCACATCTGTGGGGGGAAATAAATTAGCAAATTCTCACAATATGCATTATTAAAGTTAACTCAGGACTCCTTGATATCAAAAGATTTTGCTTTTGAATTGAATATGCACCTTGGACCACTTACAGAAAGAGAAATTTCCAATTTATATCTAAGTAAAACATTAAAGCTCTTAAGTCAATATTACCCTGTTAAAAAAAAAATATATTTTTATTATTAAAAATTTTATTTTTTATTATTAAAAAAACCCACTTATTTTTTGAGGGTCCCCATGCCCCAGCAGATCTAATGATCCCAGTCTCTGCTTCATCTGTCTCTTGAGCTCTGTGCTTCTGCACAGCTTGTTCCCCCACAACAAAACTCACCTAACAGGCAATGCCACAAGAACATGGGACAGATACAACTTCACAATAAACCTGGTAGCTAATCAATAAAAGGGACAGTAAAAGCTTAGAGAGTGTGTCCTGTGAAAAAGCAGAAAACAGCAGCACTTTAGAGTCAGGTCACTTAAAGATGACAAGCAGAAAAGTTGCTACTTTTGTTCTTGAAAGGAAGGAATAAAATTCAAATGACAGATGGGAGTTGTACATCTTCTCAAGGGCATAGTGAAGTTTTAATTATTTTTTAAGGGATCTGGGACTTCACCATCCACAGTACTTTGTGCATGAATCACATTAGATGTCTGATTTTCAGTAATATTAGATATGAAAAACTACAAAGTTTGTTGAACTTTGTTGACTTTCTGGGACAAGTTGTTAGTAGCAGGTTTCCTTTTGAATGATTTAGCAGCTTGAAATTCTTAAACAAGCTAATAAAATTATTTGCTCTTAATGAGAGGGGTGACAATCACATAATAGGAATAAATAGCTTACATGCTGTCTCAGACTAAATTCTTGAGACTTCAACCCATTTATATTGTTTAGATATGACAAACTCCCAAAAATCTTTGACTTAAATTAATTTTATTTCCATTAGCTTGTGCTCCAAAATAAATTTAGCAAAGGAAGCATGAGATTCCGGTTGCAATTTTAAATGTTTCAGGAAACTTGAGATTGAATCTGAGACCAACTATTAAAATTTTTCAATATCATTATTTTCAGTTAAGCATAGGGAGCACAAACACAACTGAAAATATTTAGTGTAGAGCAAACACATACTATATAGAACACATTATGTTTTTCACAACATTTTGTCTGTATGTGTTAATCTTTGAGTATGTGTTTATCTGCAAAATATTTTCACATATCTAAAAATGTACAGACGTGCATACAATTTTATTACATGGAAATAACCATTAATAACAGCTCTCCTTGCTGGCCTTAGTACAGACATAGCACATGTACTTCATTTCAACAGAGAGGATGGATATTTATTGCATTAAAGATGTTTTATATAATCCCAATTCCAGATATGATGGTTCTTGCTATTTTTCCACTAGCCTTTTGAGGCAGCAGCTATGTTTTTGCTTTGATTTAAATATTTATGCTTTCTCAAATTCAAGACAAATACCTTTTTTGGTCAGTGTTGTTAGCTATGTTTGATGGCATTGAGGGTGTCTACTGAACAAGCACATGCTGCTCTTAAAACAATGGTTTGTCCTAGAAACCATCTGAGTCATCAACAATCTCTGCAAGCATTTCTTCACTTTAAGATATAATTTAACCCTTATCACTCCACAAGAAGAAACAAGAACTTGCTTTCATGTAATATAAAAATATTAAAGCTAATCATGAAAGCTACCGCATTTTTGATTCCATGAAGGCTCAAACCTCAGCAACAGAATTCTGAAAGACAGAAACCAGCCTCAGTGCAGAAAAATGTGCCCTTGGGAGTCTCTTTCAGGAACAGATCAAAACTAGCTGTTGTATCAGACCTGTGCTGTGCTGTTGTTAAGCTGAAGCAGAGAACCCAATCAGACACACCTGAGTGGCTCTGTTGGCTCTGAGCAACCACGGACCGATGCAACCGGTTGATCCGTTCCTAAGGAAGTCTTTCCACTTGGGAATGCAGGTTTTTACCCTTAGAAAGTCAAGCTAGCAGAGCCTGTCAAGTAAACAAATCTGCCTGCAGCCTTCCGGTGCCAGCGCTGCATTAAACATTAGACATAACAACATTCTTTCCCTCGACAGCAAAATTCCCAAACCCTCACCAGCACTGGGCAGAGCTGGCCTGGTTCTCTGGGGGCACTGTCGCAGAGCCGGAGCTGTGAGAAGCCAGCAGCCAAGCGAGGTGGCAGGGGGCCACCCAGGTGAGCAGTGGCCCCAGAAGTTTCCATCCCTTCAGCCATTCCTGGGGTCCTGTCCCAGGAAAATGGACAGAGCAGAAAGACTGTCACTGGTTTCAGCGGGCTGCAGTGCTGCTTTGAGCTGCAGTAATTTGATATTGTGGAGTGAAGCCTGCAATCCTTTCAGCTTTCCAATTGATTTGCGTCTTGCAACAATAATGTTTCAGACAGTAAACTCCAGGACACAATCTGTATATTCCTCCCTTTCTGGGCACCACTGAGCTCACTGCCTGTATTTAGCACATAATACATTGTTTTAAAGTACTTAGCAATGATTAGTAGGATAATAATTTCTAAGAATAGGCATACTGTCCACACTGTACTCTGCCAAATGGATTTCAGTGTTAGAAAAATTGCTCCTCTGATCTGTCAGCACTTACCACAGTTGAAAAAAAAAAGTATAATTGAAATTTTCAAGTTCAGTTTTTTCTAGAATACTACCTGTAAGGAAGGACGTGCTAGCCAAATTCCAGCTTGTCTGGAATATGTGTCACCTTTATGGAGTGGGAGACTGAGCCAATAACGCTGACTCAGCACCTTCCCACAGACGCCCCCTCGCAGAAGACCCCAGTGTCCCTCCCCCTCCTCCCTTCCGCTCTCCCGTCCTCTCCAGCAGTGACCACGCCAGCTCAGCTCCCCTGTCACAAACGTGAACAAGCCAATGAGCACTTTGTTGGCTCAAAAGGCCAGCACTGCTTCAGCAGCACTCGGAGACTCCACTCAAATCCCCGCTGCTCGGTCAGAGGCCTGCGGGAATTTATTCAGCTGGTTTTGGGAAAGGGAGATGTCTCCAAAACCACCAGCCCTTCTGCTCCCTCCAAACCTCCAGCTGACCTTCTTTGCTCATCTTTTGCCCCAGGTTATTCTTTTAAATTCAGGAATGACAAGCTGGACCGTCAGACCCTATTTCTTCATTGCTTTGTGTTTTCTTTGTACTTTGAGCACTGCACAAAATGCTGGAGGGACCTGCTGTGTTCACACACTTTGTGTATTTTCTGTTCTTTTCTTCTCCCACTCTGAAATAAGCCTCTTGGCATGCTGAAGGAGAAGCTGAAGTAAAAACCTGAATTCTTCCAAAAAATAAGCATCTATTTAATAAACTATTTTTCTTTTTTGCCCCTCTTGCTCAAGCCAGAGTTACTGTAATTTCTAAGTAAAGGTTACTTTTCTGTCCAGAGACCATGTCATGCAGAGATACCATACAAACTAACCAGTCTCTTTCAGAAATAATACATCCATGTTAGGGCAGTGCTGCCAGCACTGTTCTGTTCTAAGTTGTTCAGATTTTCACAGCTTCAGTGTTCAATTGATTTCACTCAAACTGGGGATAAATAACAGTTGATAGATCAAACCTTAATGTTGCTATTTTGAAATTTTATAAGATGGGGTAATGGTCAGATAATGATTTAACACATAGTAAATTGGTGTTTTATTTTTCTTTTTTTTTCCCTAGAATTAGATGTTTTATTCACACTTGACTGCAAACTTACCCATCAATCTATGCCCTATTTTAGTATGCCTGCCATCCCAGGCATACTAAAATTCATAAAAATAATTTGACGTGTACAATTCAGCATGGCAAGATTAGTTTAGAGTAATAGAGCAATATAATTCAGAACTGCTGCACAGATTTTTCCAGCTAATAAAAAAAAGCTATGCACACTTGTTCTAAGAGAACCGGGTTTTTTATAGGTTAATATGGTGGGTTGGATCAACTTGGCCAGTATTTTCAATATCTCTGACAAGGCTTAACCACTTTCTCAATGTTACTCTTCACTGAAGTCAACAGGAAATATCTCTGGACCATCTCGGGTTTCTGTTTCCCCCTCATGTTTCCTTCTAAATACGTTTTTCTGCTCACCTTGTGAAACACGGAGTGTGCCTTCAACAACTTTTCCCTCAAATTGGGAATACAGGTGGCAAAACAGGGTCCAAGCCATGTGTGCTCACAGCCTCAATGTTTTGCCCATTGGGTTTTGTCCGAGCAGTGGTATCGCACCTCCCTTGGCTGCACCCTAAGCATGAACAGGACTTTGGGATCTGAGTGACACAGACATAATCTGTGCTGCTCTTAGCTTCACTGACCTTCTAGTAAATGGTCAAAAGAACACACACACACATCTACCAGACTTTACCAGGTTCATATGAAATCTGAAATTTCATATAGCCAGAGAATTATTATTCTTCACAGACATATATTTTAGTTGGCTAAGTTTTTTGGCAAATTCTAATTTTTCCAGGCGTTATTTATTGAAAACCAATAGCTCCTTTTTTGGGCAGCAGCTTACCATCTTGTCCTATTTTGTCCCCACAGAGCTTAATTACAAAATAGACCTGTCGAACTTAATTTAGTCAGGCTTTTTTCATGTATCATATAACCTCTTTCAGTGTTACATGATGGGACCCCAGATCACTACAGATCCTTCTGCAGTGTGATTTCATGGTTATCTTTAAAATGTAAAAACATCCAGGCATTAGAAACAATCACTATCAGAAATAAGCAATCTTTAGTAAGAAAGCTTTTTACTTACATGCAAATTTAACTCTCAGGTATCTTAAACGTTCTCCAGAGTTTCAGCTAACTGCATTTTGTTTTACTTTAGGGGGAGAAGGCTGCTGGTTTTCAACAAGCCAGTGTATAGCTGTTATGTTTACAAAGAAAGCCTCAAAAATGTAGCCTTCTGTCTGTCTGAATTTGTAGCGAACAAGAAACGACAAGTCCAAGTGTGAAAGAGTTTTATTTCTGCTTATACTAAACCTGATGGCAACAAGGACACTTTAAATGTCAACAGTTCCACTGTTCATCAAAGCATAGAAGAAACGCAGAAACATCTCATAAACTACTTACTGCATTTGAATGATTGCCCCTTGCACTAGATCTTCAATCACACACTAATTAAGTGCTTGCCAAGTAGTACTGCAAAAGGGATACAATATTCTTTTCTGAACAAAGACTCAAGACTAAAATAATTGACTAGTAAGTTTTTCTTTTATGCCTAATATTTCTTCAGTTAGGTAAACATTTGAGAATCTAGAAATGAGCACAAGGTTGCACTTTGAACTGAGTTTGTTCAGCACCCTTGTAAAGAAAGATTTGACATTTCTCTGACATCAGTTTTGTTTTATTTGAAGAAAATCTGCCTGATAATTCATTTCTGTATGAACATTTTTCCCATGCAATTTTTCACCATTACATCATATATCAGGTTGATTAGGCCACTGAAATTTCATTACTAGTCTCTGCACATAGATTCTTGCCAAAATAAGTGCTTGTGAAAGCTTTTTAAAATTACCTACATCATTGAACCTTAAGCACAATTTGGTACTACTGGAAACTTTTAAAATCAAAACATTTGATGACGTACAACTGAGCTGCATTCAATATGCAATTCAACTATACGTACTACACTTTGTATTCTTGCTCCGCACAGAGCTTGTGATTACTTGAGTGTATAAGAAAGAAATGGAAATATCGAGCATCTCTCTGCTGTGCTAAAAAAATGACAGTTGTGCTGAAACATGGGGAACCCGTATGGCAATGCTAACAATGATGGGAGGAGACCTCTCCAGCAGCCATTAAACACCACAGGAAAAATGCAGCATTGCACCTCTGGAGGTTGCCAAATACTGCAAAAGTATTCAGGTAATGCATCTGGAAGGGAAACAGCATATCTTTAAGTTAAGCCTACACAAAACTGCAAAAGCTTTGTGCCAGCAGGAGCCTTGGAACAAGGAATGTGATTGTGTTTTAGTTATGACCAGTCACATGTGGCATAAGCAGAAATTAAACTAATGTGGGTGTGAAGTTTGGCCAGTCCAATTCACCACTCCATGAAATAACAAGAGCTAAATAGGTGCCCCATCAATAAAGAGAGAAACATTCCTCTCCAGCAGGTTACAGAGTGTCTTTAGACGGCTGCTGTTCATTTGTTGTGCCCAATTATGAGCAAATATGATACCCCACAGACTGCTTTTCTGGAAAAAAGGTGGGGAAGTCTGCTGAACATTTTTAATATATCGTTATTAAAGTTAACTTTGCAGACCTAGTGTTTTATAGGCTAATGGCTACATGCCAGATAAGTGATTACTGTAAATGTGTCAGTTAAATAGTCCAGTGACAGGTCCATATGTGCTCTATAAAGAAACTAGTTAAGCTGACCCCGATCAAAACCAGAATGATTGACTCAAAACTTCAGAAGCTCAGAAATACAAAGACTGGTCAGAGAGATCTTTCTTATTAAGAAACAGGTCTGAGAAGATTTCTCTACCTGCTGAGATTACACTCTCCCCCTCTGGACCACATCTGCATCTACATCCTCCAAACTGGTACAATATCTGTCCCCAGATACAAAAGCTCATATTCACTTTGTAGACCACCAAAGCATTTGGAGATGCTGCTGTCACTGTAGTTGCCACTGGTGCAGCAATGGTCAGAGAGCCTTCTGCAAGCTTAGTGCAAACCCAGGCACCTCCACAGAGGTAATGTTACTGTCATCAGCTGCTCCAGGGAGACGCCAAAGGGGCTTGCCCTGGAGTCACATTGCTTTCTGAAAGAGCAGTGCAGCACGGGAGGAGGGCAGCCCTCAAAGCAATGTGGGCCCACACACACAATAAAGGCGCCAGTTAGATCACCAACATCCCTGCAAAATTCTCCAATAGCTATATCTGATGGCAAGTATTTCAAACAGAGAGTTCGTGTATGTTAAGTCCATTGTGTTTCCTCCAACAGAAACGTGAAATTCTACAAAGATGGCCTTGCTGTATATTCTGAGTCAGCTTGGGATTCAGTCTTTGAAGTACAGTAGAAGATAACACTAACTGAAAATAGCTGGGTATTGTTTCCAGAGGTAATTAGTTTACCTCATATCAGCCTCAAGACCTTCAGTATGTTACTAGTTTCCACACTAGTGGAAACACTAGTTTCCACTAGTGCCACAGAGCACGGCCTTTTTAAGCAATCAGATGATGAAAGACCCTGTGCATGTTGCTTTTGCTCAACAGCAGATGTGACTTTGATATACTTGAAACCATTTTACTGCAGCATTTATTTTCACAATTTTCAGACTCTGCTTTTCAAATTACTGTGGTCACTTTAAGGTGAGTGATTGCCTCCTGAAAACTGATGATTTTTATTTCATCTTGACATAGAAATGAATGCACACAGACTGAATCTATAATATTTAGCATTACTCAGCATCCAAAGAATGCTACAATAGCTGCAAAGTACTACTACAAGACACAGACTTTTGACTAAGCAAGTTAAGGTAAGTTTCCACAGACAATGAGGTTCTACCCTGACCAGTCACCATCAACCGGTGAGAGACACTTTCCTGTGTGCATCTTAGCAGGAAGCCTCTATCAGCCTTTTAGAGCCTATTTGTATTAGCCAGACAAGCTCTTTTAAGAATCAGTCCTCAACTTTCTTACTCTTCTATGGAGAATAGGCCATAAATACAGAGTGCAGAAGGACTAGAAGTCAGGAAAGAGTCATGGTGGAATTGTTTTTAGTGCATATTTAAGGTTTAAATGTTTCAGTGCAAGAGTGGAAAGGGTGAGTTAGAAGCTGACCTTAATGCTGGACTCAGCTGCTACTACAGACATACGAAAAATGTCATCTATCCATTGGAGCAGTTCCCTAATCAAAAAAGTGAAGAACTAATTAGAATTCTGTGTGGCCCCCGCTGGTAAGAAAATGCAAGTGAGAAATATTCTCCTGTGTCATAGTAGGACCTACTGAAACAGTGTCCTGAATAAGCACACAGCAGGTAGGTATGGTTCTTTGCTGGCCTGCAGCCTGTTTAAATTGAAGGTTTTTTGAATCACTATGCATCCTAAATTAGCTGAAGCAATCAATTAAAAAGTGTCATCATGATTCACTTCATTAGTAAAATAACACTATGCAACAGGAGTTACAAAGCACATTCTGCCAGCGTGCTCAGAATGCCCAGAGCCTAAATAGATAAATCATTTCTCCCTTGTACCATTTCACAGTGAGTAAAGTATAGCTCTTAAAAAAAAAAAAAAAATTAAAGTAGATACACACTTGACTTTTGTACTTTGTTGGTCATATGCTCAAGTGCCATGTCTTTCCTGGCTGTGAAATTAGCAGCTCCTACAACTGTAGACTTCTGGCTTGGCTTATTAAGATTTCGTGGAACTGAAAAGTTTTTTCCAGGAATGTCTCTCTTTGTGTTCATTGATTATGGTTTCCTTTGAGGTACCTCCACATTTTTACATCCATTCCTTTAGTGTCTAGTCTTTCTTTCCATGTATTTACTTAGCTGTGGTCTCTGACATTTTTTCCTTATTCTGAAAATTGACTTCTCACCCTCACTAAGCAGTTTATTTATGTGTTTTAAGCAAGTTCAGGTGGTGTTTAGATTTCGGAATGCATAAATTGGGGAGTTTTCTTTTGCTTTCTGAATTCTAGCAAAGACCAGCCCTCTGCTTCTGACACTGTTGAAAAAGCAACAGCAGCAAAGAGCTGTGTTATTCTTTCCATGTTTACTTCCTGAACTATTTGGAGGTTTGCATAGTGCTACAGCAGTACTGAAAGGCCTCAACAAAAAGATGGTTCCTGAATTAAAGAGCATAAAAGTGATTGTGTCAGAAGTCTATTAAGTAATGTCAAAACATGTAACAGAATCTGTAAGATGACAGTGAAAATTAGTGTAAAGGCAGTGGCTGAAACCTCGATTCTGTTAGAAGTTTATCATCCCTGGCTACAACGAAGGCAGCAGTTCCCTTTTAAGGAGAACAGCACCACTGAAGCAATGTGCTCATAAAAATGCTAACGTCGTCCTTAAAATTATTCTAAACAGATTCTTTTAGATAAGATATGGAAGCATGAAGGCTGTTGTGCATAACAGTGGTGAGGCTTTATCTAGAGTACTGATACCATTCTGTTTACAAGAAAAGAACTAAATTATTTTAGCTTGTTTAGGTGAGCAGACACAAACTTTAGAGGGACTATACGTACTGCCTGAAATGTACATTCTTATGAGGACAGACATAAAGGAGAAGATAACTATTCAACCAGACAGCAGTGTATTATGAGTGAATGTAGAAACAGGACAAGCTACAGACCAGCAGAGACTCCCCAGCCAGCACAGCAGGCAGATTCTGCAACCACGTTGGCAGGAACAAACCCAGAGTACTGCTAGGAGGAAGCTGGGTAAGTTTATGAGGGTCATTGTAAAACATAGTGCTGCAACAGCAGATGGAATTGCAGTCTGATTTAGAGAATGGGACAATAGGACATTCCAAAAGCTTTTTTTGTTCCACATATAAATTTTGCTCTCAGGAACTCCAAATACATCTCTGCACATCCCCTCTAGTCTTGTGGTCCCCAATTTGTGCAGAAATCCTCCAGTGCTTGAGGGGTGGTGAGACAAAGCACAAAAGCATTTGAGGAAAAGATTTCCACTGATAAGCAATGCAGAATAGTATCAACGATTCCTACATGGAGGAGCACAATAAAAGTCAGTTTTTCCTAATGCTGGAGCTAACCCTGTAAGCCAGTGGGAAACAAGGGTACTCAGTGTATCACATAACTTTTCAGTGTTTTGAAGACTTAGCATTTCCTAAATAAATAAATTATTTCTGTGGTTTAGAGTTCAGTTCAGGTCTGCTGACATGAAAGGCAATGTTTTCATGGATGTCAGCAACACAGGAACAGGACAGTTTTCTAAGTGAATTATGTACCTTATGAATCAAGTGGTTTGTCCCCATCCTTCAGTATGATTTTAAGCCAGATGCAATGTTTCATGCAAAAAAATTCTCCTGTGATAAATGCTTCACATCTAACCCTGAACTTTTTCTTGAAAAGCTTTGGAGTTTTGCTTTTAATCTCCACAGTTTTTGTGGAGAACAAGAATCTTGTATTCTCTCTTTGGTTTTCCCTATCATTTTCTTTTTGTCACTGAACATATTGCAAGAAATTTACTCAGAATCCTTCCTCATGAAACTAAAGTGCTCGCCATCCCCATTTTCCTCTTATATCTATTTATATGAAACAGTTTATGTTATACAAACTGAGTGCTTTAGAGTTCTGCAAAAGAACATGTACTTTTCCTGTCCCCAGTTTTTGTACAAATGGAATGTCACTGTCATCATTCTTCAAGTGAGCTTGTAGAGCTCCACTGATTGTTGTGAGATACAGAAATCTCCTCATATAACATTAATAACTTCAAAGTAAAACACCCTTTAAAAAAAGGCCTAAGGTTTGGCAAAAGCAATCTTTGGGCTACACTGGCCCAACATACAGACTGGTTTGTGGACTTTTAACATGTGTGCTGATGCCCCAGGATTCCTTAGAAGACCCCAGAATACTTGTGCAATTCCACTGCAGAAAACATTTTCTGGGATTTCTTAAGAAATAAAAAAAGTTTTTGTTGTGTCAGGTACACCTACATACACAATTTCCTTCTCCTGATTTTGAAATGCTCGCTATGAATGGTGATACTATGAAGGACACCCTCTCAGACTCTCAATCACTTAAACACTCATTATCCCAAGAAAAAGCATATCAATTACCAATGAGTAGGAAAGAGAGACAGTCATTAACATGGACATACATATATTTTATTTAAATTAGGCCTTCAGTTACTTCTACCTGCACCACTGCATGCTGATAATGAAGAAATTTAACAACTATATGAAGGTCTAGACTTTAAAAACCTGGTACAGTGGAGTTTCCTTGAAACTAAGAAACTGTGATTAGAATTTTTGTTCAGGTGCATTTCTGGGGGCCAGAATAGCTGGGACACTGCTGTCATAGCTGTTCCACTCTGAAACGGTTTCCTTTCTCACCCCAAAAGAAAAGGATCCTCCCAGAAGAGTGCATGATGAAAGACACTAACCAAGAACTACAGAGGATATTTCTGGCCTGCTTGCCTCCTGCCAGAGAGCACTGGCTACTATCAGAATATTTTTTTCAAGCAGCACTATAGTCCAACCTTCTACCCATCTAATGATTAAGTTTATATTAAGCACCTTGGAGGTAGTATTTGCTTTTTTACAAATGGTAAACCATTTCCTTTACAATATCTGTAATATCCTAAAGGCTGCAAGTAGGGCAGTAAAGTTCTATATACACATTCAAAGGAATAAATATTCACACAACAGTAATAAATAAGGGCCAAGGGGGAAGGAATATCTGAAAACCATAGGAAATATCTTTTAGAAGCTATAAATTATTTTAAAAGTTTTCAAATTCTTTTGAAGAGGTAGAACAGTGTTTTTCAAACTAGTGTTTTCAGAAGTTTCCATTACTGCTGGATTAATGGCCTTTTTTACCTGGAATGATCTCTGTTTTGTACTTGGGAATTTTGCAAGTCTCACAGCACTTCCCATATGAATGAACAGAAGGAAAGAACACCATTTTTGTGACACTCATGGTCATCTCAGCTAAGGACATTACTGACTGAGTTCTCTAAACTACAGGTTTAGGATATTGAAGTCCTACAGCACAGGAGATATGCTACCATAAAGCAAGATTTCCCCTGTGTGGTGGGAACAGCCTGATCAAGACATGAAAAACATAGGAGACTTCACACCTGAGACAGTAAGATTTTTTTCTAAGAAACAGTAAGGTTTGTTCTAGTCTCCTCCTCTAACTTTCCTTCCTAAAGAAGGGAGACTGTCCATACCTCTTCTCTTCTGAGTTAGTGGAATTCAAGAGGAATCCTGGTCTCCTTGCAACATGAGGCTTCCTTCAGAAGTTGTTAGATGCTCAAAAGCAGTCTTCTGCATCTCTTTTACTTCTAAAATATGTTGCAGCCTAAACAGCCCCATACTCTCCCATCTTTCCTGGGGCATCTTCAGCCTCCTCACACTACCCTTCACCATGTTCACCTTCAGATTTCCATATCTCCAGGGTGTGGGCCCCTCAAGCCCCCAAGATTTTAACAAGCTTGTACTCTCTTTCCTGGTGTTTCATTACAGCTGTTCCTACTTTAAACTTACATGGCATTTCTTGGTCATGGGCTCCATCTGGATATTAAAACAGCCCTACAGAATTATCTTCAATAGAGCTGTATCCCTCATAAAAAAAAAACAGCAGACAGAAGTTATGCCTTACAAGCCCAGAAGATATCATTATACCACCCGCATAACCCACCCCTTACCAGCCTCACTCACTAACTCATGAAATCACCACTAATTACTAGTTAAGCAAGAGTGTAGCTTCTTGAAGACTTGTGGCTGCCTTTCATGACTGCACTTTCCCTCTCCCACAGAGACTTTCATTCTAATCAGCACAGAGCCATGAACAAAATCGATTCATACCAAGTCCCACGAAGAACAGCACATCAAAGTGGTTATTAACAAATATAAAAGTGAAATTGCATTTCTATGAGGAAAAGAAAAAAGCCCATTCTTTTCTTGTCTGTGATTATTCTAGACTTATCACTTTGACTTTGGTTAGACTTACCTCCCGCTCCATTCAGAGGAGACAATTCCTGCCAGCAATGAATGCGAGTATTCATAAGCACACCAGGATCCTTCAGGCTGAAAGACATTTCTACAAATGTAAAACACACAACACTAACAAGAAAAACTATGTGTATATAGCCAGATATGAGCAGAGAGATTTAGATACAAAACAAACAATTTCTATTAAACTCAGTAAGCCCCTGTAAGTTAAAAATTAACTACTTTCTCTCCTAAATATAGGTTAAATTGGCATTTTCTGCAAAGGGCAGACTACTTTCTGAACTTTTTAAGAATAACAGCAGTTTTCCAAGGAAGAAGTCATCCCAGCTCATATTCATTTCATCTGAGTAAATGGTTCTGTTCTGAAATTTCCCCTTCTTTTTTCTTTTCCAGGAAGGCAAGGAGTTTGGTTCTAGGTTGATAGGACTAAGCTCTTGACAGTACCTACATGAATTATTTGCCTATGCCAAGGGTTACCCAGCTCACCAGAGCCAAGCGCAGTGTTGGAGGCAGCCCTGGAAAAAGCACTGGGGATGGGCAGGTTCCAGAAAGCAGCTTAAAAATTACTCCTCCTAACAGCATCCTAGTTTATAACACCGAGTGCTGGGTTCCTGACTGCATTCTCGTTATTTAAAACACTTAAAAGCAATAGTTAAGACAAATGACCGTAAGCTTATTGATTAACTAGAAAATTATAATATCATTAATTAGAACAACAGAAATTTAAACTGTTGTGAGTGCTATAATCTGCGATTGTAGTAGACAAAGCCTTGTGCCTCACTGTCAAATCACAGCCTAATAGCTACATAATTAAGATTAAAATTACAAAAGAAACTATTTGTAAAGCATGTCCCTACAGAACACAGTTCAGAAACATAACAAGCTATCAGAAATATCATTAGAAGGTTTAAGTACATGTACCTCTTTAAAAAATTAAGTAAAATACACCTTAGAAATCCTTCCCAATGTTAAGAAGTTTAACTTGATGTGTTACAGGATTGTTTTCCCCATAAATGAAAGAATGTAATAGACATTAAAATAGACAAAGATGTGAACTGACTGTGAGTAACAGCTTTACCAAAAGTCAAAATGTAAGTGAAGAAAAGAAATACCCGGGGTTCAGCAAAAGGAAAGTAAGATAAACTGTCCTTGAAAAGCTGTTAAGAAGCGACGAGAGCACAGCTTTAATCTGTTACCTCTCTTCATTTTTTCTGATTATCCTATAAATCCAGCAGTGGAACTCCACTGACAGAGCCATCCAGAACAACAGCCATCATCCCTCCAAAGAGCCGATGACATGTGAGAAGCCATGTTTACATTAATGTGTTTTAACAAAATGTTGGAATTATAAATTGTTCCTTTGAAATAGCCTATTTTTTGCTATTCCTCTATTCTCTACAGGATCTGGTCAAGCATGGTCCTTCTACTGATTGGGCTCATACGACCCCTTAGGAGACATAATGGTAAGGAACCCACTAGATTCATGTATATCTTATTGGTGTGATTTAAAAAGAAGAGGAAAAAACCGATGTGAAACTAAAGATGAAAACCAGAGTAGAGAAGGAATTTTTCTATTTTAGGCCCAGCTCAACCCTCAGAAAAAAAAAATAATCAAAAAAACTTGCCACAGGAACTTCATGTTTCTGTTTCCTACAAGTCTTGCATGGGAGCAATTAGTTTAAAGCATGTGACTCTGTACAGCACAACTCAAACAGCACAAAACACTGAAGCTGAGAGCTAGCTTGTTATTTAGAAGACATATGACAAAACCTCATAGTTAATTTCTTGCCATTATTTTTCTTGTCTGAAGAAAAGGTGAACTGCAAGAAGAATTGTATTTATGTGTTACATTTTTATTAAAGTAGGTCTGTGAACCCACAGAGAATAGAAGAAGTAGCAAGGAGTGCACTTTCAGTAAAAAAACAGACACATCCAGGATACAGGGTTAATCTAAGAGACAATCTGTAAATGAAATTGTATTCATATTAATTCAGGAAAAGGTAATGCAGGACTGTGCTGTTTCAACTGAAAATTAGTGATCTCTCAAGTAGAGAAATATTCTGCAAATCCTACGTCATACATTTTTAGGACATCTGGAGATTCTTTGTTCTTTGCAATTCCCACTTCTCTCCTAAAGACATTATTAAAGTGTCAAATAAAAATTGCTGGCAAGCCCTAAGTATTTCATAACAGATTGTACTATCATATATGACAATATCTTGTCAGGGTGTGAGAAGATGAAAAACAATATGTGGAAGAACATTCAAATCATAAAAGTCAATACAAAGCAAAATAAAAGTAGGAAAATTACTCTCTTTGCTCATTTCCAGCGTCCAGACAAGTTCACATTGCCCAGAGGAAATGGCAGGAGCCTCCTTGTGCTGAACAAAGCACCAAAAAATACCCTCAGAGGAAGGAAAAATCATGAACTGAAGGGAAGATAAACAGATGCCCAAGGGAAAAAAAAAGTCCAGACCTGAAAAGTCCAGACCTGAGTTTCTGTAA
The DNA here is from genome assembly GCA_013397115.1 of Edolisoma coerulescens. Lineage (NCBI taxonomy): Eukaryota > Metazoa > Chordata > Aves > Passeriformes > Campephagidae > Edolisoma > Edolisoma coerulescens. Next base: position 115,336 of record VWZW01006375.1, read on the forward strand.
CTTTTATGGCAACTCCCAAAATATGAGCATCCATGACTTGGAATAAAAAAATAAAATAAAATAATNATCAACTTCCCAGATTTCGTAAGGTTTTTAAATAGTTGATGTTTCCGCTGCTATATTTCACTCACTGGTCCTTTAAATCATTTCGACACCAGCATGACTCTACTGAAACCAGCAGGGTTACAACATAACAGAGCAGAGAATTAGGCCCACTAGTGTGATTTCTGGTTGCTAGACTGAAGGAAAAACAACTTTGAACTTCACATAAGTTCTTTTAATCACTACATGGGCTGAACTAATCCAAAAGACATGAGGCAATTACCGTACTTGGAGGACATCAAGTGAACTGTATTTCTTTTTTTTTCCAGCCTGGGACATTATTAAACTAGCACAACAAATAGTCTGGGCATCGTAAATCTCTGAAGGCTCTTGTAATCCCACGGATGTGATTAGCAAATTAGCAGAATGGGAAACCAGGATGAACCAGTGGGTCATCTCGCCTCCGCTTTCACCAGCAAATTTCAACCATTCTTTGAGGCCATTAACTTGTATGTGTGATTAAAGCATTCCCTGTGTTTCAGTTTGAGCATATTTTCCCAAATGATAAACAGATCTGAAGGCTTTGAAATAAATTCGCTATTCCCCCAGTGGTTAACTTCATGTTTTAAATAATTATATTTGTTTTAAATTATATAAAAAGAAAGACTTTCCAAGAACATCAGTATGCAGAGCAAAGATATATCTGGAAAATATGTCACATCACAGATGACTGTTGCATCTGCCATTAATAGGAATTCAAGTCAGTAACATGTAGAAAATTTAACAAATGGCTTTTACTCTTAGCAAGCAATGTTCTGCTCGAGGTGGGGCTCGAGATGTCTTCTCAGGACAGCACCAGGAGGCTTCCAGAACTGCAACAGCAAAAATCCCCATTCTACTACATTCCCTGAAGAAACATCTCACTTCCAGGCAAAGTAACTCTCTGCAGCTGCTCGGGCTTCATGACACTAAACAGTAACTTGTGCTTCCCAGAATTAAGTCATTTGCTACAGCTGCTAACAGCCATTTGCAGGAACAGCCTGAGAGATCCTCAGCTTTTAAATCTGCATGTAAAGAGCATATCATTATGTTGTTTGACTCAACTGTTCTTAAAAATGAGAATTTACTCTTCTATTTAACCCAGTATCTATCTAAAGACACTAAGTTGGTCCCAATGACAATAGACTTTTGTGCTTTTTGCTTTTTCCTTTTTCCAGGCACTCTGTCTCCAGATATCAGTGCAGCTGGAGATATAGAAATTATTCAATTAGCAGTGCATTGCCAATGCCCTGCAAGCCATTTGAAGAGGCTGGGGTATCTTTTTTTTCTTCAGAATAGAGACTGTAAAGTGTTTACCTGTTTGACAAAACTGTTTACATGTCATAAATTCTGTTATAGGCAAGCCGGACTGCTAACAAAGAATATGTGATAGAAAGATAGGAGATTGTCACTCTTCACAATTGATCTGAACACTCACTGAAAAAAGATGGGTTTCTCTTCTTCAGTTTGCAATTAATTATAGTGTAAAGCAATATCACAATGTCCTTTGCATTACCCCAAAACTCATTGGAGACTCACTAGTTCTACAAGCAGATCTGAGGATTTGTGGCTATGGGAATGGTGACAAGTGGCTGAATGGGACTCACATCTCTAAACTACTTAGCAAACCCCACTCCTTAAATTCTCGTAATAGTCATAATGCCCCTATGCTCAGTTTTGATTAAACACTGTCTATGAGGCTATATAAAAGATACTCTAAGGTTTTGCCAGGATTAAAGCAAAACGTTTCTGAAAAACGTCTTAAGCAACCAACTCATATGGTAGGGACCACATTCATTTAAAGTCCCATAAAAGAAATTCAGCCTCAAATTTACCATATCTACCTCATTAAATTATGTGGCTTTAGGAAGGTCTAGAGAAAAAATTACCACCAAAACCAGCTCAGATGACACCGGTATTTCACAAATCATTGCAATCTAAGTATATATGCTCACATTTGGTACTTCTGACCAAGAAGTGTGAGAAGATCTCCTACAGAATCAGATTTAAGAGCTGGGCCTTGGGTTGTTACCCTCTGAGAAAAATCCAACACAGACAGACACAGTTGGCTCCTCCTGTGAGTCAAGGATGGAGCCAGCAGTGGCTGCCCATACAGGGCACCTTAATATTTGATAGATCTGGGAATAGAGAAGGACTTTAGGATCTTTTCCTGCTGCCTCCCTGCCATTCAGTCATGGAAAAAGCTGTAGTTGGGAAGGAGAGGCTCTATTTCCTGGAAGATGGCTAATCATAGTGTCTTTCGGAAGCCAATTATGAAGGAACTGATGATATTATTAAATTATGCTTAAGGTCCTTTCATACTTTTGAAAGCTGAGGAGCTTTGGGGATCAGCATGGCTTGGGTGAGGTTTGTTGGGGCAGAAAATGGGCAACAGTTGAAGTTTGCTGGATTTGTAGCAGCAAGAGGTTGCAGCTGCCACCTGGGAAGGAAGCAAGGCCAGCTCAGCCCCTGCCTTGCAGGGCAGAGCCCAAACGCCTGATTGACTTTCTGACATAGTCCTTCCTTCTCAGCTCCCAATGCCATTTCTAGTCCAAATTTTGGAGTTGGATCATAGAATCACAGAATGGCTGAGGCTGGACAGGACCTTTGGGAGTCATCTAGTCCAAAGCACTACCATATACAGCTTGTTGCCCAAAACCATGTCCAGATGGCTCCCAAGGATGAAGATTCCACATCTCTCTGGAAACCAGTGTGAGTGCTTGGTCAACCTCTGGGTGAAAAAGAGTTTCTTGATACTCAGAGGGAACCACCTGTGTTTTCGTGTGTACTCATTGCCTCTGGTCGTGTCACCAGGCATCCCTGAAAAGAGCCTGGCTCTATCCTTTTTACATCCTCCCTTCAGGTATTTATTAATATGCATTGATGAGATCCTACTGAGCCTTCTCTTCTTCGTGCTGAATCCCAGTTCTCAGCCTCTCCTCATACGACAAGTGCATCAGTCCCTTCATCATCTCTTTGGGCCTGTTCTGGAGTCTCCGCGGTACGTCCCATTTTCTCCTCAATGGCAGATCCCAGAACTGGACCCGGCACTGCAGATGTGTCTCAGCAGCACTGAGCAGAGGGGAAGGACAACCTCCCTTGACCTGCTGGTGACGCTCCTCCTAATGCAGGGTAAGGGAGGAAATGCCAAGGGGCCTTATCTTCATACACAGAGAAAAACTGATGTGCACATCATTGTTCGAAAGTCCTCCAGATTCTTCCTGCACATTTCAGTACATGTTTCATCAAAACATCTTACAAAAGATTGCAGTCAAGAGCCTAGACTTCACAAAGCCAGGGCATCTTTTGTGTTCAAAAGACAATTCTCACTCTGCAAAATTAGCAAGTTGAATTTACTTTACTGGTAGCTGACTGACTCATATGGCTGATAGTATCACTGCCCCAATAATGCCAACCTACAGCTCAGTGTAAATTTGGAACATTTTTGTTTAATTCCTTTTTAAAAATTCTGAAGAATAGAAAAAGATTGGAAGTTACATGACAAAAATTAATAATAATTATGGAAACAATTGTCCTCACTTAAGTCTTAAAGAGTCTTTGTTCTTTGTTTCCAGCTCATGAACTGGAAATGTTGCATAATTTTTCTATTTCTCAAGACTTCTGGAAAAGAAATTACATTTAAGCACCCTTCTAAAATTCAGGATTATATTGCAGACATTTACCTGCTAATGTCACTGTATACCATCTGAGGATGATAGCCAGACTTATTTTTACTGAGGACCCTGGACAAAATCATCATAATGTAACCCACAGAACTACCTAAAGGATGCTTTTATCTTTGCCCCTTAAATACCAGTAAAAGAGGGTGACTAATCTAATTTGAGTGAAATCAATACTCGTTCACTTACAAAAGAGTCTCTGAGGGTTTTGTGGGTTTTCAGCCAATGAAGACCTTGAAACAGAAAAATGTGGGCATCTGATAAAGAGAGGGGCCTCAGGTCCCTGTTACCAGCATTGACAGAAAAGGCCGTGTGATAACTATAACAAAAGTAAGGAAAAGCAGGAAGAAAAAGTGAAAGATACTTTAAAGCCTTAAATACTTTTGGAAATTAGGTACTCAACTTTGGATGGATTGACATGCTTAAATTTTCTGGATTTAGAAATTCCAAGTCTTTTGAGATCATCATTTTATATCAGTTTTCTAAGTAAAAATGAGCTCAGATTGCAATCTCAAAAAGAAACAAATTTCTAGAAGGCTGCTAGCCAGGTGAATGTGTTTGTACTGGTTCCTGTGATATATGTTCCCTTTTTTTCCCAAAGATTAGAAAGAAACCACAGACAGATTGTGGCATGTGTAGTATCAGTTCACAGCAGGACCTAAAGATGAAAATCTCTAGAGTCAGAGTTCATGACGAGCTCTAAGAATCCTTCCAGGTGTTTTCATGGAAATTGATATAATGGAGCACAGAGATGAAAGAGCAAATATATATTATTTTAAATCACAGCTTCAGGGCTTAAAGCTAAGCTCAGCAGGTACTAGGAGACCCAGCATGGATTTCAAAGCAAATGTACATCTAAAGAAAGCAATTTTTCCTTGGAGTCATATTTTACACTTCATTCTCTCTTTTTTTTCTTTCTTTTTCTTCACAGTTTTCCCTTCCTACACTATCAAAAACTATCCTTCTGCTACTTCTTGTTAAAAAAACCAACAGAAAATGAGAAATGTGTTTTTGCTTGGGCTTGTGGCTTCTTCATTTATTGTTTTCTAACTATAGGCAGAATTCAGCCATAATTCAACCTACAACTAGGCAAGCCAACAGCTCACACTCAGCATTTGCAAAAGTGATAGTGATGTAAAAGTAAACATTAATGCAAAATTTCCTGTGACAGATGCATGGCATGAAAAAGAGAGTGAAGAGACAAGTTCCTTTTATGTCTAAAACTTGTTTCACTAAAGAAAACAGCATTGTGAATGCACCAGTTCAGTGGTGATAAAAGCACAAGAGTTCAGTCATATTCTGATTGATAGCCATATATGCAAAAATAATGCATTCATCTGGATTTTTGTGAAAATATATAATAAATCTTTTACATAATGTCCTGCTCCCTACTATCTTAAAAAAGCAAGTGGAATCTGTGAGTCACTTGCACCATTTCTCACACTTCTACACACACAACCAAATATATTTGTACAAAATTCTCCAGAAGCACAATATGCACTTTACGTGGTCAGAGAGGTGACCATCATGTTTGGGTTGTTAAGCTCTTTCTTGTGCGTGCAGGCAAAGATTTTACAGACAAGGGTCTAGAAAAACGCAATTATGGTTCTACTTGATTTCAGAGAGCACTTTCTTGATATTTTTGGATAACCCATTCTATGTCTTAGATCACTGTAAGGACTTCCAATATACTTGATGTTTTTCATATGGATGGATAGTATCTGTATGTATCGATATGATATTATCTGTTTGTATTGCAGGCCTTTGTATTACACAGAAGAGACATACAGTCTCCAGCACTGTTTACAAATAAATATACAAAGTAGATTTTTAAAAAAAAATTAGCTCTTTCTTTTTAAAGAAGGGAAAAAATAACATTAATTTCACCTGAATAGCTTAACACAGTCCAGTCCTTTATTCAGTTATGAGCAAAACCACTTTACAACAGTTCCCTGGAATTTATAGATTTTTTCCATTCGCAAGTAAACTTTTTTAAAGTAGTTAAAAAAACTTTAAATAATTAGGAATTTAATTACTAAGAGAAAAACTTCTTTGCAAACACATTGAGGACAGAAACCATGATTTTATTGGACACTTCCCTGGGTTTCTGCTACCCTGGATGCCAGAACTACAGCCACAGAAAGAGTAATATCAGGAAACATCAGCTTTGCAATAGGGAACACAGAGCAGTTCTTTCTAATTCCAGTTTCATATGACTAGAGCACTGAAAGAGGGAATTTTTATTCATGCACAGGACTCAACAAGGGAATAAATTCTTGTGCTCTAACAGAATTTCAAGGGTACTTCCACTGCCTCAGATAATTGCAAAGCTATGATACACATAAAAGGGTACTTGGATATAAGCAAAGAAATTTATAGAAACAATATTGGCAAAGAAATGTACAGAAACACTTTGATTGCCCCCAGATGGATAGTAACTCTGTTGTAGCAAACCACAATCCTGCACACTGATTAGCAAATGCATCTAGCTAGCAGGTAAATTCCATATACGAATATGTGAGAAATTGTAGAATAAAAGTAGAATGCATGCTTTACTTCTAAAAGCAATAGATATAGTGGCATTTTGGATTATAGGGAGTGAGCCAGAGCTTGAGGAGAAAGGAAAAGAGAAGAGGGAAAAATATGGAAGTAGTTTGGTTTAGGTTCAGAAAGAAACCAAAAAAATCAAAAGCAAATATAAAAGCATGGACTAGATATTTATTATTACTATTATGCCATACTACAATGGTCCATGTTTCTTAAAACCTTCCAGGCAAAAATTCTGAAGTGTTAATGGTCTTTCAGGAACTAATGAAGGTGAAAGGCAAGGCCACTGGACAGGAAATTGAGTTGCACAACCGTTGTGGGACTTACCAAAGGTCAGACACTGAAATGGTGACATGCGGAAATTAAAGCATGAATTTTCCATTCCAGCACCCTCATCTCACTACTATACTTCATATAAAAGTTTCTCTGTTTCTCATGGACATGCTGGAAGAAGCTGAGCAACTTAATAGAGCAAAGCAGTACAATCTGTTGGGGTTTTTAAGTCATATCTGTCTGTCTTACCATTTTTTAGGAAGATTGAGTAAAATTTCCTGTACAAATATTCTTGCTTCAATGTCAGATGGACAGCTACAACTATGGATCCTTTAGACATGCAATCTATATGACCAAGCAAAGTAGAATCTACCAAAACCCGAGGTATCAAAAAAAGCCCAAACTTTTGTTCCCCTTGTAAAACTGACTTCAATATATATACACATAGATACATATTTAGATAGATATAGATCTAGTTTTAAGTTGAATATTAATTAAATTATCATCTGTCTCCACTAAGCATGTCTCACTGGGCACCCTCCCACAAATGATCTCTATTGTCCTGAGCTGAATGTAGAAAACAGGAACAAGTTAGTCACACAAACCGAGGCTACCAGTGATACCATGTAACATGAGCACCACTGCAGCCACACTTAACACAACTAACAAGCTCTGCTCAAATGTAGTGCTGAGCAGTGCAACCACATTTACCATTTCTGCTGACTGCTGCTGGCTGGGAGCACTGGACCACAGAGTTATCCCATGAGTCTGTGAGCAAGAGAAGCTGCATTCACACATTGAGAACAGTGGATTGCTGTAGATAGCAGGAAGAGAGTTAGTGGTAAGGGTCAGGAATAAAAACCTCAAAATGTGCCATATATCTTGGAGGTTTACAGAATCATCAAAACTTTTTTCATTATTAAGTGAGCCAGATGAGTCCCATGATTGCTTGTGGTTTGTCTGTCATCGTTTTCACATGTGCCATGATTACTTTGTAAAAAGTTACCCATTTGAAAAGCTAACCCCTTTATTTGGGGGCAAGCTGACACCACATACTATAAAAGCACAGGGAACAAACAGAATCAGTTTTCATCCTTCCAATGGAAAACCTAAATAGCCTTCCCCTCTTGAACTGTTCACATGAAACAGCAGGCACAAGGGACTGTCAACTGCTCTCTATATGTTGCCTGGGAAATCTCCAGAAATTTCTTGCAGTATATCAAAGACCTTTGTTTCCTGTGCTAACCTGTATCTGAACTTACATTAAAAAAAATTAAAAAGGTTAATTATCATCAAGACTAATAAATTCTATTTAATTTAAACACCCAATGCCTGCTGGATCCCCATTAGAAGATATGCCACAATCATGACAGATAATATTGACTGCAATTTCCACACCCAGGGCTGTGGTTGAATCTAATTTGCTACATGCTTTTACAGCAATAAGCTGTCGAATTGCAGTGAGACTTACTGGCATATCCATCAGGTGCATCATGAGCAGTCTTGCATTCAGCCACCAGTAGTATGTGATAGCACACTTCATATTCTCAATTTACTGTGGCCTATTGCTATTTAAATAGGTCTTGTACGTGCAGTTATAATGTTTAACTGCCTTCATAAAGTGTTTGAAGGTCTACAGGAGGAAAGGCTGTATGTCTCCAGGACTGCTCTGCACAAGCAAAAGGCCCTTGCTGGTCACCTGTGATTGCAAGGGACAATTTCTGTGACCCAGAGCATCCCTGGGACTTCCCCACACTTCTGAAAAAGTATAATCTTTACAAGTAGCTTCAACAGGTAATCTGTGGATCCTGTTACTAAAAGGTAATGGAAAGTGGGGGTGGATAGCTTAGCCAGAGTCCTAGATTTTTAGAATAAGAAGCGAATGCTGTAAAACTATGCTTCAGAAATCAGCAAAGGATAGTCAGCCAAATTCTGAGCTCACTGGTATTTCAAGTAACTCCAGTGAAGTAATGAAATTATAATTGTCCCAGCAAATGAGATCAGCAATAGGCTCTCTTAACAGAGCAGACCCCAGCTGGTATTATTGTCACAGCACTGTAAAAATTATCAGTATAGTTTATGTTCTGTCTGTAGCTTGAGTTACAATGACAGTGTGCTGACAATTCTTCACCACCCAAGTAATTTAGATGATCAAGACAAACTATTGATCCTCTCATACCTGTCCTTATTGTTTCTAAGGGTGCAATCCTAATTTAGAATTGTGAGTGGTCATCAGTGGCATATTCCTGTCAGTGACATTGCCACTGATGTCACTGGTAGGAATACATGTGGTATGCCACAAACCTGTAGCTCAGCAAAGAACTACTTCTTACAAACACTCCCTTCTCGCAGCTGGATTTTCGAGTTGCAAAGATGGAGCTTCACACAATCAGGAATATTTACTGTGGTTTGTCATCCTTGCAAGCTTACAGACAAGGTGTTCTGCTTCAAAAAAAAAAAATTTATTTTGGTTACTTGGATTACTGCCTGGACAGGAAACGATGAAGCAGATGTCAGGGAGCCAGATGAGTAATAGAACAATGTTGAAGAGTGATCTGAGCTGCTAAGAAGATGACACTTGAGAGGTCAGAGGCACAAAACATTTTCCACTTTCTCTCTTTCTGCACTCAGAGCTTGAAGCATAAGCTGCATGTGCTTCAGCCTTGTTGAGCTGGCATGATCAGTGAAGTTATTGTTTAGATATATTCAACCATTATGAAGGTCTTCAGCGGTGCCATTTTGGTGGGAGACGGGGTGGGAAGAATAGATTTTCTTAAAGATCAGCAAACCAAAAGCAGGAAGATGTATTGCAGCTAGAGAAACTGTTTCATTTACTGTTGTGCTGTTACAGACACAGATTTACCAGAGTGGCTGAGAAACTATTAGCTATCTAGCTTCTCCCCTGTGCACGGCCTGCACCACACAGCTGTGCAAACTTCCCCTCCCTCCTCCCTGTCTCCCACTTAATGGAAAGCTGCAGTCAGGGCTGTACTGGTGCTAAGTGGATGTTGAATCATTATTTATGCTCCAGTGATAATGACAGCCCTTCTCTGTCTGGATGGGGAACCTTGCTCCTGTCCCAGTGTGGGCCTCTGGCCAAATGACAGGAAGATGCTTCCTGTTCCCAGAGTCACCAGCCTGAGATGCCACGGCAGAAAAAAGGTGTGTGAGTGACCCTGCTGTTATCTCTCCTCCAAACTGGGCAAGTGGGGCACCCAGACCTGAAGGAAGTGGCCTGAATTCACAAGGAAAGTTTGCGACAGGGGGTGGGAGACAGTGGCCTCTCAGTCCCCAGTATGACCACAAAACCATCTTCAAACAGAAGTTTGCAAAATCGGTAACTCTTAACCCAAGTATAACTGCCCTGGGTAACTGGCCTATGTTGCCTTGTCCAGGGCAATGGGGGCACATAGAGACCCCCATGCTGAGCAGCCAAAATCCAAAGAGCTTTGGAGGGTATGGTGCAGCTGAAAGCGGACCCGAAAAGAGGCTCTCCCCCAGGGTTTGTCACAGCAGGCATGCCATAACACTGCCAGGGACCAGTGACAGCTGCAGTCAGAGGGCTTCTGTAACAGTATTGCCACAGCACTAAAATGCAAATAGCAAAGTATTCAGTGACTCTGCTTTTACTACCATACATTGCAAGTTATCTGTAGACAACAACCAGCAGTCTTTCTGGGGGCATTGTATCTCACACTGAAAGCTTTTTTCTTCAGAAAGCAAGCACAGAATATGTCTTCATCTGCTTAGCTAAAAACTGTTTCTGATGTAGAGAAACTACACGGTATCAGGATCAAGCCACGGCACAGCCAAACCGGACTGAAACTTTCAATGGAAGTAAGATGCTGCCACCTTCGGACCAAACAGAGGGTTAGCGGAACTCCCATAAAGGAGCTAAAACGCGCTCTGAGAATCGGGCAGGCAAGGAAAAGGCAAGAAACAATAAAGGTGTTGATGACGTGCCAATAATACTCATTTAGATTCAACGTTCACCTTTGAATTGTAAGGGAAAGAGCAGAATAAAATGGTCACTATGCTTCCTCGAAAGCTTAGTATCTACTCCTATTTACTATCCTGCTAGTTACATGAGCATAATCAAGGAGAATAAAAATATAAGGGGAATTTTGTCCCAAAAAAACCGTGGGACAGGCTGTTTTTTCTTTTCACCCTCACCTCAGAGAAACTCCCTGAAATCCTCTGGTGTTTGTATAGTTTTTATGGATCTGGCAGAAACTTGGAACTACTCATGAGAATGCCTTTTCCCTCAGCTTTGAGATTTGACTGCCCTTCTCTGCCAGCTTCTTGGCAATGTGACTCCATTGGAGTCAGGATCTCAACAGCTTACCAGTCAAAAGAGGCTCACAGAGCCATCTCTAAGATGAGATTTTGAAAAGTGGAGAGGGCATAGAGCAAACTTAAAGAAGCCTCTGGCTATATTTACTTTGTTAAGTATTTGCACAGAGGTGTGATTTCTGTACACACTCTGGAGGTACTAGCTCAGAAAAGTCTCTCTTGTGATTGAGGGCAGCAGAAAGTATGGCTGTCAACCTGTGCAAATCAGGCAAAAAATAAGTAATCAGTGGTGTAGATGACCTAAGATGATGCCACAGGTGGTCAGGAGCTCCAAGTCCACAAGATGGTACTCACAGCACTGTCCAAAAAGGACCAGCTACCTAAATCCCAAGCACTGTTTCCCAGCAGAGTCAGAGCATGGGACTTAGCTGTAAGATCAAAGCACGCTGTTGTGTGGCTCAGCACAGCCTCTGGCTTCCAAAGAAACACAGCCAAGTTCCAATAATGGGTTTTCTTCCAAAAATCAGAAATATATCTGCAGCTTCACAAGCAAGGCCTTGCAAAAAATCACTTTTTACATGGACACAAATATATTCATAAAAGGCAGTATTTCTTGTTAGGAGGGTTTCTTAATGATGACTTTAACTTGTTCTCAGACTTCAGTTATGCTGAAAAAAGTTAGCATAGCAAAGATCAGGCTGCATGGAAGTCTGCACCAGTCTTTTTATGTGCAGGAATACATCAAAGGGCTTCAAGGGGTTTAATAACGGAACTATGACAGCCTGAAGAATAAACAGAATTTGAGTGGACAGATGCACAGGACTTAGAGCTTAATCTAGAAGTCTGCAACTTGCTGAAAAGAGCCAATATTAAAGTAATTATGCACTTAAAACAATTACTATTTATTCTTCAAAGAGTCACAGTCAAGTGAAGTAACCCATTTTAAATTATTTCTGGTAATTGCATTGCATCCCCAAATTATATCCCTGCATACTCTTTGAACTAGGCTTTCAAGAAAAAGAAAAACCAACCTGCCCCTGTATTTTTGCTTAAAGATTACCCCACATCTTGAATAATTCCACTCTAGCCTATCATTTCCTGCAGGCATAATATAGGGTGTTAAACCTGAGTAAATCTGAGTAAATTTAGTTTCTGCATCTAGGACAGAAGTCAGTTTAACAGTGAACAATTGCACATGCCTAAACTGTTCACTTACCATTAACTTTTGACAATCTGGGAAATTCTATAAAAGTATCAATGCATTTCATTTAAAACTATAGTAGCTCACCAGCCCATAATTGCACCTAGCAAAATGACTGAACACAAAATTAGGAGGGATGAATGTTCTGCTTTAGACAGCATAAAATAGCTTTCCATTCAGTAACCTCAACATGCAAAATCTGATTTAAAATAGTTCCCAGGGCACTCACAATTTCTACTAAGATGTAATCACATTATTCTTGTGTAACAGAATCTAGGAAGCAAACTCCATCATCTAAACCTTCTACTCACTTGCTGGGACAGTGGTGTCAATTTTACTTCTAAGTATACTTAACATAGTTTATGATCAGTCTGTGGGGAGACTTCCACTTAAGAATATATCCTGCTCATATATATGGACAGAGGCTAATTTTGAACTTGCTTGCTTGCAACACTGCTGGCAGTCGAACTGCAGCAGAGCAGGCTCAGTACAAAACATGGGAATGACCTCTAAACATTTACTAGATCATCTCAGAAGCTACTTCTACATTAGTTCTTGATCTGTTACAGAATTTAATTAATATAGGCATAAAGCTTAAATATCTGAAGCCCTGACAGCACCTGGACATCTTTAGGATCTGTTATATACTTATTAGTACTTTCTTAAGTAATTTCCTAATATAAAAATCCTTCACGATCAACCTATTTCCAAAGTTCCTTAAAATTTGCTTTAAATATTCTGGGTGTCATTTTAATTTTTTTAATTTCTTTTTTAAGTAAGGGAAGTTTAAGCAGTCCATTATGATATTCCATAGCACTGTCAGCCAAATGATAACCAGGGGGCTTTTCCACAAGTAAGGAAATACAATATTACTGCATTTTCATATCAGTCTCCTACTTTTATAGACTCTTCTTCTTGAAAGCACTTGAAATATCTCAGTATCACCCCGTGTTTATCCTGAGGTAGGGGTAGTTGGCTGTTCTGATTCATCCTGTACAGCAAGCTGTTTTTCTTGCTCACCTGGTTTTCTCTCAAGAAGAAGTCTCCCAACTTCCATGTCTTTCCAGAGTCAAAAAGTTCAGTCTAACTCTAAGCATAGTAGTCACCAGCACTCCTATATGGGACCCAGGAATCTGCCCAGCAGCTGGACATCCTGGTGGTGTACTCCAGCTCCAGATATCCAGCAAGTTTGGTAGATCACACTAGGAAACACAACCTCCTGCATGAGGTCACCTCTGACACTAGAATTATATGGCTTTTCCAGCATTTCAGGCAAGTGGGCTGCAGCTTTTTTAGTTCTTTACAAGTAAAATTCCTTTACCTCAAAATTGTGAGGGTTTTTTTTGTTAATTACTTTTTTCTTTTACTAGTCAGACAGCACCCATTAAAATAGCTTAAAGTCACTGGTTTCCCATCCCAGGGAGAAAATGTTTCCTGTGGAGTCCAGAGCTAACTCACTCTGTAGAAAAGTTATGAAGAGGACTGTCCAGCTCCCCAGGGAATCCCCATCCCCGTCCCTGCCCAGACCCCTGGGGGTTCCCAGCCTGGGGCCCCAGCATGTCAGGCCCTAAGGTTGTCAGTGATTGCCCCAGCAATGCTGGTTGGTCTCCAAGTGTCCCCAGCCCTGTCCTGCCCACTGGTGGCCCTCCCAATTCTTCTTCCTCAGGGTAAAGGTGAGAGGTGAGCATCTCTGAGCATCCCAGAGGAAAGGGCTGGCACAGGTCATAAGGGGAGTAATATGAAGAATTTCCTGTTCTCGAGTGAACTAACCACTGTCATTACTGTGCTCCAGACAAACAGGGTCCATCATGTACAGAGTTATTTGAAAGGTTGTTTGGGACAGGCACGGTGTGGCTATTTTGGTCTTCCTGGACACAGTCCAGCTCAGTGTAGCTCCTTGCTCCTCCTCTAACTGATCACTGGTGAAATCTGGCAAAAGGCTACAAGGAAAAAGTACTTGAGAGATGCTTAAACTTGCAGCTTGTGGAAACGTGTACCTTAGGACATCAGAAGCCAGAAGCTGTATCCATATCTTTGCATTTAATAGCTCCAGGGGAATTTTCTTTTCTGAATTCATCCAGTTACTTTCTGGATCCATTTGTATTTTTGGCATTCACAATATCCTGAGTTCCAAGATAAGAGTGTGTATTGCAAGAAGTATTTTTGCCTGCATTTAATCTAGGTATAGTGGTTTGCTGTCATCCTTAGGGTTCACACAAAGATAAGAGTTATTTGACAGCGCAGGTGGGAACTCATAGGTGGGATGAAAACTGCCTCCAGTTCTCCTCTGCTTGGTCTACAGCAAGGACTTATGCTATTTATATTGTGTTTCTGATACTCAGAAGCTAATACAGCATCCCATTTCAGAGGATGTCTGTTCTTTCTGAAGCAAAAAATACTAAATTTTCGGATTGAAACATCAATTTTATATTATACCATCTCCCTGTCAGAGGAGTGAGTTCAGAACTACGGCCCATGGATGCATGTAGAAACTGGGGCATGATAAGCAACAAACATGACTTCTGTCCTCAAAAGTTTGTTTCTCCAGTAACATCTCATGGAATCACAGATTGTAAGTACATTGGAAAGGGAGTAAAGGAAGTGCCCTAAAATAACAGATGTAGAAAACCTCTTAGTCAAGTAAGAACATGCAGACTGAAATAAATTCATAAATATGAACAGGAAACTTGCAGACAAGGCTAGAAGGATGGGTAACATACAAAAGACTCTTTGTGAAAACGTTACTGAAACTGCTATTTCTAGTGTAAATAAATTATTGAAATCCTTATTGCCACAAGAAATAAATAACATGTTATTGCAAAGATTTCCAAAAAATGAAGCCATGCAATGTCAGGTGTGCATTTTAAGAACAGCTCCCTCTGTCATATCTTTGATTTTGGACATGAAAGGATTTCTTTCTCCTAGTGCAAAAATGTGCAGTGATGTCATGCTCTAGAGCACGTGTTTATAATTGATGAATATCATTGTTTTGCTCTGTGTGCAGTTCGTAAGGATATTGTGCTCTTATTACCACAAATTCAGCCCTGCTATTTAATCATTTATTAAGCATCCTTTGGGCTCATTTCCATAATTGCATAACAAGAAGAAATCTGTGTGAGTATGAATACCCTCTCAAGTGAAGATAAAAGTATTTGTAGAGCATACCAATATCCTTTGCACACAATCAAGAAATCTGCACTTTGCTGTCAGCTGAAGCAAACAGGATGGCTTCTGCAGCCTTCTCTCCTCACCCTGCCTAAAGAAAAACAAAGCAAAAAATGCAAGTCCTGGGTTTCTCAGTTGATCATTTCTGCTAATATCTTGAGCTGTCTCAACAAAATGTGTGCATGAGGATTCAACCAAGCTTATTTCATATGTAAAGTGAGGTTCAGAACAACCCATGTGAAAAAAACCCACTTTACTCCAAGACCAGTAACTGATGCAGCTCAGCTGTTATCATTGCCTCTAAAATATTTTAAAGAAGGCTGACAAATACTCTTGCTCTGTGAGCCATATAGCAAAATCTCACCTACCTGAGAGCCACAAGACACATCCCACAGCCTTTAAAGTGGTGAAGAGAAGTAACTCCTGGAATAGTTCACAAATGGGACAAGGTAATGGTTCCAAAGGGTACCGTTGCCAGATTAAGTTGGGAGGCTGGGAATGCCACAACATCCTCATAGTGACCACACAGTGTTTGCTGAGTACCACTTGATGACTCATTTCTTCCCTTTCTAAAAACAGAGATGTCTTGGAGGTGCACCTGAACTATGGATGAATCGTGCTGCAGTTCAAAATCAGGCAAGTGGACAACCTCTGTTTTAGAATAAGGGAAAGACTGGGGTTTGAAGTCAATTTTTTCAGTGCTTAGAAAATTCTTTTAAAAGTTTAACTATAAACAACTTGAAAGACAGATTTTTTTTTTTAATAATACAAAAAAAAGAACGATTTTTGAAATACAGTCTCAACTCCCATTTACAAAACATACTTTTCTGCAGAATTCTTCTGGAAAAACTATTTTAATGGACACATACTAACAGACAAAAACACGCATTCTAGTCACTTTATAGTCAGCTTTCAGACAAGGCAATTTTTATGTCTTTACACACATAGATTTTTGAAACAAATGCACTGTGATGACTACGTGTGGAATACAGATGTATTGATTATAAAAAATGCCTTGTGGAAAGTGCTTTATCAGAAGGTTAGTGGTTCATGTTGCCCATATCCAGTGAATTTCTTTTGCTTGCATTTACAAGGCAGATATATAAGAATTATTTATCAACAGAACCTTTCATTTTTTTCTACTCCTATGTGATATATGCTCATGCTCATGTCACATCCAACTTGAGAAGCCAAACATCATCGTGGGCCAGAGTTAGCTTTTCAGAGTTTCTTATCAAAAACTGCATGTCATCAGCTGAAACTGAGTTGCTTGGAACAGTAACTCCAGCTTTGGTAGGTGAGAGGTGAGACAGGTTTGTCAGGGAACTCCAAGAAAATGGGCTTGTGATCCTACTGTTCCTGGCTGGAGAATAATAAATGTTTCCACAAGTAGCTGCCTTCTCACATATTCGGACACACTGTCTGACACCAGCAGATCTTCCCTGTCTCTAACACAGATGAGATGAATTAGGGATCCAGAGCCATTTTGTCAAGAGCTTGCTGTCGTAGGTGATTGACTGCTTTGCCTCCATCCAGAACTGGCCTTGCCTCTCGCTCACACAGGAGGTAGAAAAAGAGCTCCATTCCCTGAAAACCAAGCTTTGCCCTCTGTCCCTTATCCATTCTTATAGTAAAAGCAAAACAAGACAAAGCATTGCCTGCCTTTTTAAAGGAAGTTTTCTACAGTAAACAATAATAAAACCCCATCAGTTTGCAGATTCTGAGTTTGTTGTCATATATTCTGACACATTTTACCATCATAGTATAAATACACCAAACCTATATATTGGCAAATCCTCCTTTTGGGGATCAAAGCAGTTTTGGAGTAAGAAAAAAGATCCAGTCCATTAATTTGAACATAGGAATATTTATTGATTCTTGAACAGTTTTCAGAGCTACTCACTCCAGGCTGGCTCTTCTGTCACAATGCAGATATGAGAAACATGGAGATGTATCTTCACTCAGCTTGAAGATATCATTTCCTACTTTGCCTGTAGAAATATTCCAAGTATTAAGAGAGAAGCTGTCAATTACAGCACCTTTATCTGGGCCACAGCTTATGAAGATCTTGTCAGTTAAAAACACAAAGCAGTTTTTACACGCAGTAGTTACAATGCGAGCGTATTCCAGTCTCCTGTTGGTAACAGTGCCTCCAAGGCCACCATGAGCAGAGGTGACACTGAGAATTTTAGTAGATTATAGAAGTATAATTAAATTCAGTGTGGAGGAAACAGACCTTCAGCCAAATAGCCAGCTGTATCCATTCACATACTCAAGCATACTGAAAGCACAACTCCCAAGAGCTTTCCAGAGTCACAAACATATTGCTTTGGAAGGAGATTGTAGCTCTGTTCTGCTGCATATGTAATGAAACAACCAAACAACAGAAATAACCAAACTGCTGTATAAAATATTAACTAATTTAAGTCCTTCAACAATATCCAGTCATTCCATAAAATTTTTTAAATATAGTATTATCTAAAGAGCATAATTTAAGAGTTTAAATTTTTCCTTGCTGTTTGCTTTCTGACAACACATTTTAACATAAGCTTTACCAAATTACTCATGAAATTTCAGAGCAATGAATGAATACTAACACTGTCAGAAACAGTATTTATTTTTTATCTAAGTCAGTGTATTAATTACAGATTGATATTATGCTGTTATCTCAGCTGAACAGAACAGAGTTCAGCCCATGAGCATATGTCTACCAACCCCGTAGATATACATAGTTACTGAAAGCACATTCTAGATCAATGACATTGATCAACAAACCAAAAACTGAGTAATTAAATTGTTATTTACCTGAGGCTACAGTCATACAGTCTGAGAGAGCAGTCTCATCCCTGTGAGAGGCATCAGCAAGGAAACAGATACAGATGATAGCTCTAGATGCCTTTTTACACCTGGATCAAAACACTCCAGTCAGAGGCACTGCTTTCACTTGACTTTATCTCACACCCTCAGAGCTGAAGCTACACAGACAGCAATTAGAATCAGAGTCCCTCACAGGATGTGTGTATTTCATGATTGCTTTAACAGTTGATTTTTTTTAATAATAAATACCTTTCTGACTTTCTGCCATTGACTTTCTAAGTGGATTCTCAGTTTTATTTCAGTTTCTTACAAAAAAGAATCAAATCATGGACAAATTAACAGATCTTTTTACTCCTCATTGTGCTTTATTTGACTTATTGAGTTTTAATTGCTCTTATTAAGCAAAAGGTATTTTTTAATTTTGTTTCTATCCAGGAAAACTAAAAAGTAACCTCCAGTGGTTTCATTTCCTTATAGTCACTTTAAAAAGTGAAGTAGGTGGGCCAGATGCCTTCTTCCAGACAGTATTAGGAGTGCCACACACTGCAGCTGTAGGAGTGCCGGATGAATGCTCTGAAAGCTTTTGCTCTGAATCTGTAACAAGGCACAGCAATGGCTCCTTTCCAGCGACTCCCTATCGTATTCCATTCTGACAGCCATTTTCCAGCTATATCTACAGCTAGGATCTAACATGAGGGAACAAGAACAAAAAAGATACTAGAAGATTAATGATCTTTGGCACTGTATCACCACAATCCCAGCGTCAGTCACCATAAACAGAAACACATGAACAAAATCAATATATCATGTTGGCCCAGTCACTGAATATGCTTTCTATAAACTTCAGAAGAATAGCATTAGGCTAACTTGGGCCTCTAAGAACCACCCTGAAAATCAACTGCAGCATATTCAAGAATCTTAGAGTGCCTCCTTTTGATGAAGAACTTCCTCCCTGATTATCTGTTCCCACAAGGAGTAGTAAATGCTCTTCCCTTGAACAAAGAACCATTGCAGACATTTGCTAGTACAGCTGATGTGTCTGAGGGATGCTTGCCCCATTTTACATCCAGTCTGCCCTCACAGAGAAGTTGTGGGTGTGCAGTACCTGATAATGCTCCGTACCTGGAGCTCCTCTGAGTAGCCCAAAATCAACCTCACAGATGTCTACACAGACCTCAACCTCTGCACTTCTGAGATGTCATGAAATTAAAAAAGATAAAGTCTGGGCACATACCAAGCAACTCTGAAATTGCAGTTAAAGCAAAGGCTTTTGTCCAAATTTCTGGTCTGTTGGGCTCAGAAGTATGAATGGTGCCAGCATTGAAACCCATTTATTAACACATAACACTAAAAGACTTGAAAACAGTAGTGGCTACATACAAATACACATCTGTGCTGTGTAGCTGCCCAAACCCAGGCTAAAGACCCTTTGTTAGTAAATGGGATAAAATTGCACTGCTGGAATGAACACACTAGGAAATTCCAAAGTATGCCTTAGCAATCAGAGATTTTTTTCTTGCATCAAAGGTCTCAGACCATAAAAGGCTTCTGACGTACAAGAGAAAAAGAAAACCTAATTAAATTGTATGGGAAGTCAGAATGATAGGTGGCCTAATTATTCCCAATTAACCCTGCCCAGGAACTCACTCACAAGGTGAACATATACAAACACATCAGTGTTGTGGACAGATTATTCTATTCAAGACAGAGGCAAACAGTACAATAGAATTAGTGGCATTCTCATCCTGCTACAACTTAAAAAATAAAAAATTATGTATGCTGGACATCCTCCAAACATACTTCTTCCTCTGATTCACCTTCTCTGTTAAGCACTAAAACAAACTTTTCCCAATGCTTCGTGGTTGCTAGACCTGTCCTTAAGATTTCCTCCTTCACTATGCTGGATCCTCTTTGCCCTTCAACCCCATTTAGCTCCAAAACTGGAGTTACACAAACACAGTGGTCTGATTTCATTCAGACAAACAAAATTATGGGTCTTTTATATCAGCACATTCTAGGCAGCTGCAACCTTATCAGATGCTAATTCTGTGTTGTTCAACATGAACCAAACTGCAAAGTCTTTTCAAATGAAGTTCATTAGGAGATAATACAGTCAAGTTAAGCTAAACCAGTAAGGCCGCACATTCAGCTTTGTAACAGATCACCTTCTGAGCTGCCTCCTCTTTGTCCACATCTCACTGAAAATGGACTAGTGTACACCAAGGATGGGAAGTGGGATTAGGTGGTGTTCTACTCTGCTTAGTCAAGAGTTTCTTATCTGTCTTGGAAGCAGGCCTTTTTGCCGAGTAAAGCTCATGATGACAGAGAATAAAATTCATCTAATTATATATTGGCATCCTGCCTTATCCATGTCCCCGAAAGATTATAAATTAATCTTGTAATGGCATGCCAGGCTTCAATAAGAATTAACAACCTAGAAAGAAGGGTGGTTTTCTTATGATGTAGTAAAGCTTACCCCAGGGGAAGTGTGCCCCTTTTTGCTGTGGGATGATAACTCAATTCCATCTGCCTGTACTATAAGTGCAGAAAGAACATATATCACCCTGTACTTTACAGTAAACCATTTCTTGCTGGCAGTTGTTACCTGTTACATAGAAAAATCCTGTGTGATTTTAATTCATATAGAAACCAAAATACGCAAGTGGTATGTGCATATAGGTACGTTATTTTAGTTTCATGTGCCTGAGACTAGGCAAATTGGAATTAAGCAACAGGAAATTTCCACAAAGCAGTCTAATCCTGCAAGTGCTATCACCAAGAATACCTGACAAGCACTTAGCTGGAAACTGCACTTATGAATAGAAAGATACATGAAGCAGCAATTTTTCAGGAAAAAAAAAAAGGAAGGAAAAACATCTAGTTGTCAAGTAGTATAGAAATATTTATAGAGCTTCTTTCAATACCACACAACTGCTGACAATACAAATTCGGTAGGCAGACTACATAAAGGAAAATGTAATTTGATTTTTTCCCTATCAGAGTTAATTCTCACACATTTTTAGTGTTTCTGCTGTGATTGGACTAAAGTTTAAGCATTTCCAGCAGTGATAACTTTTAATGCTTTTAAAAGTGGGCTGGATTGCATGCAGTTTAGAGGCATATGTAGGGTTTATCAACACACCTGCTCAAGGAGCGATAGAAGAACCTTCATACATTGTTTCCAGGCTTAGCTGCTCAGTGCGTTGAGGACCTTCTCTCTGACCTGAGCATGTCTCGGATTGCTGCCTGCTGGACCCTTCCTAGCATATCCTCTGAGCCAAGCTGTGGAAGACACTTTGCTGGTGATGAACTGCTCCAATGAAGATTTTTTTTCCCCCTTGTTTATTGACAGCAAAATGAAGAGGGAGACCACTGACCTAACACCTTCATAGGACACCTTGACTTCTTTCTATTTGAAAATAAAATTACCACAGACTATAATTGACACACACAGGACAAATGACAACTTTTTACAAGAGTTAAGGCACTGACCTTTTACCATCACCATTACTTTTTAGAATTACCACAAAGATATTTTAATAAAAGCAAGATCCTAGGGGCAAGACTCAAATTACATGTAATGGCTCTGGTTTGCCATTCTCCAGAGAACAGTGGATTGCCTCAAAGCAAAGGGAGGAAAGTGTTTGACCGGCATGCTAAAGGAAGCTGCTATGATTCCAAGTTAGTGAAAACACTTTTTTTTTTTTAAATGGCAGCAGCATTATCTGTGCTAAATCTTATGGGAAAGCCACAGATACATAGTATTTGCAGGAACTGTATAGTACCATTTTCCTGGGATATAATCATAGTAGTTTTCCCTTCTTTTTATGATGAATTTATCTCAAAAATTCCCCATATCAATAAAGTCTTCCAGTTTTCCAAGTGTTTATGAGACTACTACCTGCCAACCCCACACAATTAAGTAAAATCACGGCTGGAAAAATCAAATACACAGTTTAAAGAATACAGTGTGAACACCAAAATGAATACATCAATGAATAAATGAATGTCATCAAACTGGTACAAGGAATACTTACTGCTTTCTTCCCATTATGAAATCTGTGCCTCCAAACTCACGTAAGTGAAGTCTAAAAATACTAGATTTTTCCTATAACAATGACAGTATTTTTTCTGTATTAAAAAATGGCCATAACTTAAAATATTAGCTTTTTCCTTTGTAAGAAAGGCTTATCCCACTTGTAAAGAAACATTCATGTGTTTTTCCATTGGACCAAAAAAGTTTCTTATATCAGACGCATAAGTTGTCACATTTTTCAAATATTACTGAATTATTCTGAGTTATATGAAGGGAAGAAGGAGGAGGACATATGGTCACCTTCAAATTTTTATGTATAGAATCATACTAGCAAACACATAGTTTTATAATCTATGTTTATAAAGTTTTAAAACTAGAAAACACAATCAGTTTTATAAAAAGTTTGCAAATTGTTTTGAATACTCCTGCAATCATGTTTTGCTATCTTCATGGTATATACTCAAAAAAAGGATTTTGGGGCAGAACTTAAAGTGTTTATTGGCGGTTTTAGGCTACCTGATCTAATTCAAATGTAATTATTTTTTCTTTCTGAGTAAGATGATAATATCTCACAAAGAAGTGTGACTAGTACAATCAAAGTGTACCAAACAGGTCACTGACTTGGTCTTTTCATCCTGTAAATAAGGTGATGGAGATAGAAAAATGAGAAGAACCTAAATAATCCTGAAGCATGGCAGCAAGACAGTGAACAGGGAACAATTTTTCAGTGTGCCTCATATGACAGGAACTAATAAACATCAAGCAGCTGGTACAAACAAGTAAAGGCAGATCTTTTCTCATACACAATATACAACCGAAATTCATTGCCAGGGGATATTGTGGGTGGGAAGAAAAATCCATCAAGGGCTATTAAACACTAAGATATCACCTCCAGCACAGGAAATCTCTGAGCCATAGAGCACTAGAACCTGAAAACTGTGAAGGAGGGAGACATAACAAAATAACGTCTGTATAGCTGATTATTCTTCCATAGCCATCTGCTACAGCCACTGTCAAAGAGCAGATGCTCCTTGATACAAACGACAGATCCTTAATCTGAACAAGTGAAAACACCTTCATGTCATTATATATGAGGCAAAGGAAAAGCTGTATTAGCTATATCATCTCACATTTCCCCTTTCTGCATATATACACACACATATACATATGCACGTGTAAGTATATACATGTACACATTCCTGAGAAAGTGATAGCCTTGGTTTTCTTTGGTTCCAGGTACCCTTACAGCAGCAAGTAATGACACAAAGCAAGTAATGACACAAACTGCTGCCTTGGGAAAGCCTTAGCAGTCCCTTGGCACGGGGACTATGCCACTGAGACTCATGTTACACAGACTCACGCTCCAGAGACCCCTGAGCTAGCGGAAACTGCAACTTCCATAATGCTTTTTGACAGTTTATTTTTGTGTAATGTGCCAGATTAAAAGAAAAGAAAAACAACACACTACAAACAAAATCCAAAAAGAAACCAGCTCAAATTCCAGCATGCAGCTCCATAATCAGACCCACATGTGCCTTTTTCAGGGTTGGAAGCTCTTGCTCTTCTACACAGACATCCGACACTAACCAGCTCCTCAAGGCAGAATCTGGAGCATCCTTGTCATGATTGTTCCAGTTTTCTCAGGTCTCCTTACCCCTGTCTCTTCAACCAGGGAGCCTCAGTCTCTCTGGCTCTAAACCTTGTTCCAAGAAGTGTGCCTTTTCCCAGTCCCTCTCCTTTGCTAAATGTTCTCTGGTCCAAACGTCATCTGACAGACCTCAGACTTCCAGTTACAGACATCTTTCCTCAAACTCCCAAACCCATCATCTTTTTCAAAAATATGCCTCAACTGTGACCTGACTTGCCCTTCCTCCTCAATGCCTAGCCTGTCCCAGCCAGTTTTGGGCTCCACTTCTTTTTAATCAGGCTTTTCCCTTATCCCATTAGTTTTATCTCTTTATTGTGTCTTCCCTACACAAGAAATTTTTTCCCCATTTTGCATTTAAACCAGGTAATGTCCTTCTCCAGATTTACTCAGTGGGCCTACACAGCCATAACTTCCCTCCCCTTGGTAAATGTACTAGCTGGAAAATTCCTTTTCTCCTCCAAAAATAATTCTGTTAAAGAGCAAATACTTGTTCAAAATAATTAAGAATATTAATACACAGCAGTTTTATGACCTATATCTGGGTAAGGTATAGCTTTTTGTTTCCTTTGTTGATGGTTTTTGGTCTGAGATTTTGTCCTTGTTTTGATTGTGTCACCAAAAGCGTGTCATCTTGGCCCACTGCTCATAAGGCTTGTGCTTCTTGTCTTTGTAAAATTTCCTGAGTTCTCCTTCTGACTGATAACAGCCACCGTTTTGTCAAGGTATTTTGAGATCTCATGTATCTTTGCAGAGTTTGAAATCATTTTCCCCCAGGAATCCCACCATGAGCCTCTGGCTCAAGTTCCAGCTTCGGGTCATCCAGTTGCACCAGTGGCTGCTCTTCATCCTTCCCTTGAAGATGTCAGGCCTCTCAACCTTTGCCATGATGGTGGCAGCAGCAATGCTCTGAGCACAAGAGGCAGACACCAAGCAAGAAGGCCCACTGCAAATCTGGGTTCACCCTCTCAAGCCCAGGCTGTCACCCTGTGAGACCTGCTCGCTGCCCCAACAGGGGAGGACACGGTGACCACATAAACGTAGGCATTTTACAGAGCTGTGTAACATGAATAGAAGGCAAGAATATACTTGACTTAATTTAACGTGTTTTATCCAACCATATTCTCAATAGTAGCTGAAATATTTCAAGGGTTTGTTCTACACACACACACACACAGCACCAGTCTGTCACTGACATCTAGTCTAGCAAAATTTTCCTAGTTTTATCTGATGGGCAATTGACGACTCTAGTGGCTGCCTCAATAGTAAAATTAACTGCCAATTTTTCCTTTGCTTAACTACACAACACAAAATGACGATGAAAAGGGCATTAATAGACATCTAACAGCCTTTTACACCTAATGAAATATTTAAAAAATCATCAGATTAGTCAAAGATAAAATGATAATAACAAAGAGGAAAGTCTTCTGCATTGTTCTGTAGGCTGTACATGCATGAGGCCTTCCTCATCATGAGTTATTTAGGTTCAGTGTCATAAATATTCATGTTTCCTTCACCAGCTGCACCCCTAAAACAGACCAGGCTCTCCTGCTTTCTCTTCAGGTCTTCCCCATGCATGCAAAGGGATGAGTGAAGCCATGGGAAGGAACAAATGATATGCAAGAAGGTGCAGGACTGCAACTGGGTCTGGGTGAATGAATGTCATCTCTTTTCCTGTTCTGGGGAGCTTCCCAGAAGAGAAGGATGCTCTATAACTCCAGAATGGACTTTTCAGCTAAGAGAGCATCTAAACTTGGCTCTGCTGAGAGGAATGACACGTACCACACACTGCCAAAACTCCCACAGAGAACTCACTCTCCACCGTAGAGACAGTTTGCTGTCCAAACATGTTTTAACTAAGGAAAAAAAAAGTTTACTTTTTTTCTCTTTTCTTTTTGAAGGGGGGACTGGGATGTTTAATGGAAGTGATCATCTTTACAGAGCTAATATCTCTCTCCTCATGTTTTTAACCTAACGAAAATCAACTATTAATCTTTACAATATCTTACAGTTCAGATTTGCTAAAGGTCATGAACTACGCACAGCTAAAAAGCTTCGCAGCAAGTGAAACTATCATCACAGATATTTCACAATAAGATGGAGGATTTTCTTCGTCCTTTTTTTTTCCTCTTACTCCAGGTTACTAGAAAATATGAAGCTGTTAAGAGAAACATAATAAGGGCAGCCAGGACATTCTGTTCACTTGCCCTTTAATCTTTCTGCTGTAATGCTAGTGTGATAACTGATACCAATCAATTTCATAATTCTGTCTGCAATTCTATATGTATTAAGCAAATTAATCTAGTCCATAGGAAAAAATAGTGCTGTATTTGACAATCTCTAAGGTAAAGAGCCATTTTTTCACCGGTGTTTTTTGAAGGTTTCTGTCCTTGGCTTGGGAGGCAAGTTAAAAACACTGTGAAAAAGTGGAGTCCTACCCAGAGAAAATGAATTCTACATAACAAAACTGAAAAAGTAAAATTTATTATTAATACAATCACAGAAACACTCAATTACCATTTCCAACCTGAAACTATGGAGTTCCAGTATGGTGTGGGGATATATAATTGCAGTATTTCAAGAATGCTTTCAGCCTCAGATCTACATCATCTTTCTCAAAGTAAGCCTTTCCTTGCAAAGAAGACCTGTAAAAATTGTTCCCACAGCATTTTACAGGATTAACAATTTGCCTAAATGAGTTACCTTTCACAGATTCCAGTAACTAGAGAATATTAAGAGCACACAACAGAGAATACATAATGCAAAATCACGGTTGAATATGTCTTTATTCTTTTTTACTTTTGCACTGCATTCCTATCTTTAATTACAATGACACACAATGATATACAGATCTGTTGCACCCTCTTGCAATTAGCTGCACATGGGTAATCTATTTTAGCATGCATATTGCTTTGTATATGCCATGCTAGACCACAAAAGCTATTTATATGATATGTAAATATAAATTGCATTTACACAATATGCTATAAATTAAGGACAACAGTGACAAAAGTAGTAAATATCTACTAGCATATTAGGCCAACCAAATACTCAGCCAAGAGTGGTCTAGATGGAAAGTTATATGTTTTTATTTAAGGTTTGCATTTAATTCAAACTGATTAAAAAAAAAAAAAGTTATGCAAAAGCTCATTTCAGTTTACACAAGGCTTATCTTTTTGTTTTATATCATATAGAAATAAACCTAAAAAGAATTTTATCTTAAGCTAAAGAAAGTTTAGCTCTTACCTTGTTCTCTACTTTGTTTTAGACAGTGAGTTCTGTATATGAAGTTTATAGCCACAGTCTTCATTATACAAAATAACCGTAAAAAGTCTTTCCTATATAGTGTGCTATACATTCATGAATAAAGACAGAAAAGACCCATGCATTTTAAAATTACTGTCCAGTAAATGCAGTGAGGAATGCAAAAAGGTGCACAAGAAGCAGAGATATTAAGGAATTCATTTGATTTTTAAATTACAGCACAGTTTACAATTAAAATTATTTTTTGTAACAGGGGTACAAGTTCAAACAGTTTCTTTCATTTTTTTCCTCTGAAATATGTAGTTGTCTAAAGAGCACCAGATGACTATATACTACACACTATATAATCCACTGTATCATTTTCGGCTACCTCAGATTGAAGTGTACTGAAACAACAAACTTTGAAATAAAATCTTTTACAATGTACTCAACTAACAAGAAAACAAGTGAGTTTAAATTAATATAAATTATGAACAGTTCCCAACCATTTTCAATATTCACAGCTATTTACATTTACAAATTAATAAACACACACACAAATACACCCTGTACACATAAAGCATGACAGAAAAATTCAAAAGCATGCTTTTCTGCCTACACACAAAATGGGGAAGAAATGCTGTGCAAAGTTAAAATCTTCAACTAGTTAAATTTTTTTTAATTAAAACATTAACTTAGTTAATTCTCAGCTTCTTAATTCCTTTTGCTTGATAAACTAAATACAGGCCTCACTTAATTTATTTGTTAACTTTTTGAAAACCCCAGCTTCTGTGTGAGAAAAGACTTCCTCAGCGAAGGGGAAAAAGTATAATAGGATGAAGCTGATTTAGAAACTCTTGCAAATATTCTGACTTATCCCTCTGTTAAGCATGCAAATATGATGCTTAAAGCCTTCCCCTTCCAGCCCTGGTTCTCCTAGGAAAACATGTAAACTCAAATATGTGCTTAGCACAATCAGATGATAGATTTCCTAAGGGCCATTCTCACCTGCCAAGTACTGTGAAGCATTTTCTTAGAGAGAAACTGCTCTGGAGCAAGTAAAAAGGAAAAAAAACCCAACATTTATTCCCAGAGGAGATCTATTTGCTTATTAATGCTCCCTATTTCTCAAGATATTCTCTCAGGAGTTATTCCAGGCTTGCTGCCCATCCAGTCAGAGAGCTTTGCAGTTCTGAATTTGTGGCACCTGTCCCAGTAAGAAAAGAAATGAACCTGGTGCCACACAGCTGAAAATCAAAACTTTACTCCAGGTCCATTCTGGGGAGCCCTTGGTCTCACCTGGTCTCAAAAGGCACGCTCCTGTGAGAATCAAGGAAATGCTCTGATATTTAACAGGTCTTTCCAGCTTCAGGTCTGTGTTGTCAGACTTGGCTGAGGTTGCTGAACTCTCACTCAGACTCGGACCTGAATGTAGAAATCCCACAAGTTCAGCATTAATAACACTAAATATTCAAGTTTTCCCACTGCTGATTTCTGAGATACAAATTTGAAATCTAAATAGGGATCTAGCTATAAATCTTAGGTTGTATCTACAAAACAGCCTAATAAAGGCATCTTATTAGCAATGCAGGAGCAATGATCTCAGTTTTAAAACTTGAGAGGATTATATCTAAATAAGTTATAAAAACCTGTGGTTGTATGAATTAGCTCAGATTTCTTTCTTGTCAGATCTCAAAACTGGAATGGGATCGTCAAAGGAAACATAACTGAAATCACCAGCAATATTCTTTCCTCACATTCTAGATAAACCAAACACGTGCTGTACAAGGCAGGGCCTGGTGTTGTCTAATGGATAAGGTATTGCACTGAAACCATTTTTCTTAGTGGTCATAAAAATGTCCCACTGCACAGATGTCAAGTCTAGTGCCTGGTAAGAATCAAGTTTGGAAAATTGCAGTATTCTGTTTTCCTAAAACTTTGTTTTAATACTGTTTATTTACTATCCTATGATTCTGTATGGTGTCACTCCATGTCCTTTAACATTTTTTAGCAGTACCTTCACTTTAATAATGTACAGATTACTCCCAAAAATATTCCTAGATTTTAATATTATACCAACATAGCTTTTTATGAATTCCTGTATCCAGAGCCACCTTTCCACAATGCCAAAACCTATGATAAAAAAACTTCCAGACTTGGATGTTTCCTCTCTTGGGAAGGGTTTGGGGCTGCAGCTGTTCTTCTCCCGAAAGTCCCTCGCACAAGCCCTGGGAAATCTGCTCCTGAAAATCCAGCACAAGGTTGGAACTAGAATTCTCCAAGTACCTCATGATCCTAGCTGGTGACAAGCACTATATACAGGATAATCTGTACCATGGGATGTAGGGTTTGGGATAAGCCAGATGGAGCCATACAGGCTCCATGTTCTTAATTTTTACTTTTGACAGTAACGGCACGAGCACAAACATTTTCTGTTGCAGAGTAACAACAGCACAAGTTTTATCAGTGCTGTTTTAAAGGACACAGCCTAAAAAATGTTTTGTGGCACAGGCAGTCAATCAGCCTGTGCTGCTGGTTTCAGTGTGACTGCCACCCACAGAGACGCTCTGCTGTCGCACCGGGAGAGGAAGAATAAATAAGAAAGTTGCACAGCCAAGCTGCTTCTGCCAGAACCAAAGCCAGCCACTCACTTTGATAAGCATTCAGTCAGGGCTTTAGTGTTTGCATTGTATTTTCCTTCTGCTACACTGTTGAGGGATAATTGTGTTTGTATTTGTCCTAATGATGTGATTATCCATTGCATTTGCCCTTTCCATGTGATGTCAAAGGAACTAATGGCATCCCCTCGGGATTAAACAAAGCAGTAAGCAAATCTCAAACCAAGGTAGCTACTTCTCTGGGAATAAATACATCCAAAAGAGACAGGGAGAAAAACTCAAAAGGCCAGGCATCCTGCTTTACCTAGTGGAAACAAATGAATTTTATGCACGTAGGGTCTGGTGAAGAGGGCTTTTGAGGGCGGAAGGGTTCCAATCTCACGTAAATACTTTAAAACTAGTTTATATATTTATTTAGATAATAAAATAGTCATGTTTTGATGTACTGAGCATCTGTAATTTTAATAAAATGAATCCATTCTCACTAAATATATTTGCAAATTCTGAAAGTTTATTATGGATCTTAATTTGAAAAAGGACTACTTAAAGAGCTACAGTCTTCCTTAGCTTGGGAAACTTAAATTCAAATCTAAATATGCCCAAAGCTGACTAAGTAACATCGACCAGACTCTCGTCTCTCTTTCCCTTATCAAATGAACTGGACTCTGTATTTTTATAATAAAGGATAACAGGAGTGCCTATTAAAAGGATTTTCATTGCCTTGCCTTCACATCAAGGCAGTACAGCATAAATGAACAGCTTCACAATTGAAGGGCTTGGTTTTTTTTAAATTAGTGGCTATTCTATTTTTCTTTTTTTCAAGTGAACGGAAATTGACCTTCATTGTCTCTTTAGTCATTCCAGCTCAGAATCAAAGAGGAAGTTAATTATAACCATTTAAAACTTAACAGTTGAAGCCTTTTGATGTAATATCGCATTCATTTCTAATTAACTGTACATATGTCTTGCTGAGTTATCCAATAACTCTTGAGATCTGTCAGCATAAAACCTTAATAAAAGCACGAGCACTTCAGGATGAAGATCAGACAATCCTTATATAAGAAGAAACAGAAGGTGACAGGGAACTAGACTGCCTATAGGAAGAAATCTCTGCCTTACTGCTTTTCTCAATGTTCTTTAAAACATGGCTGCTCCTGGTGCTGCTGCTGCTGCTGCTGCTGCTGCATAGCAGCTCACTGCCCTGAGAGCCTGGGTTGTCAATTTTAGTTTTAGAAGTAAAACTGAAATACACATTAAAAAAAAAAAATAATTTGAGCAAGCATAAACATTTTCTTTCTGTGGCTATTTATGGCCTGTGTCCTAAACCTGGCCCTTCAAACACAGTGAAAGGCATCCCAGCAGCTCAGTGGAGGAAGCTAAAGGCAAGAAGATGCTGTCCCTCTCCCAGTGAAACTCTTCTCTCCAGTGACCACATTTACTGCGTGTGGTGTTTGAACTGTGTTGTGGGCTTGGCAATCAGGATCCAGCAATGTGCTGTTTGGGATCTTAATTTTTTTTCTCTGAAAAGGAAACTACTAATTCATAAAGATTAGCATTATCATCATTATCCTTAACGCCTTTCTCCCAAAAATAAGTCATCTTGAAAAAAAGGCTTCACACCATGGTCCCAAATATGACTTTTGTTCCATATGACACTTAAATTGGCAATGATCTAAAGAGTAGGACTCAGGAAAAGATCCAAAGTCATGGTGTGCTTGCCTTTTTCAAAGCTGCATCTATCACCCAAGGGATAGATTTGTCCGGCAGTTTTTAACTTGGTGTGGGAAGGATAAGAGCAGGTTGATTGTCCACTCTGCTTCTTCCCTTCAGCTTTTATCCCTGTATGAGGAAGGAAAAAACTGAACCAAGCACTATCCCCACAGCTCTCTTAGCCCCATTGCGCGCAGCTGCCCGCAGCCAAGGAATATAAAATGGAGAGCAATCTCTTTGCTCTGAGTCTTTGCTCTGACACTTAGCGGGTAGAGGTTGTCTTTATCTGCAGTGGTAACCATAAACCAGGGTAAGAGTGATAGTGATGTGGAGGAATATGGACACCAGAACAAAATGGCTGGAAACCCTTTGGAAGGAAGGGAGGAAGTTCTACAGGAGGATGCTGGAAAGACCAAAACATCAAGATCAGAGCAAGAAGAAGCTGTGCTGGTTTTTCTTAATTATAAATTGAATGCTGTTTGGAGATTACTCTGGGAGAAAGGTTTACAACACAGCTCTGAGGAAGGTTCTGGACAACTGAAAAAACATTGTGAATTCACAATATTCTGAGGGATGTCATTTATTATGGGTTACTGCTACCATGGGAAGGATGAAAATCATTACGTACTGGATAGTTAGAGCAGTCAGGAAAAGAAGCAAGGAGCAATAGTAGGCATCACTGGAGGAAGTCCATATATTGCATTTTCATGTACGAAAGTGTGACACATCATAAGTTAAGCTACTGCACATCCTGCTGTGCCCATCTCCATTGAAATCAATGAGAAGATAGGAGTGAAGAAATGTCAATCACACTCAAAGTATATTTTCCATAATTTTCCCAAGAAATAGTTTTACTTTATTTTATTTATTGATAGTCTATTTTACTTAGTAGATAGGTGCATTATTTAGTTTTCACTTCACTGGGTTTTTTGTCCCCCTGAAAATTGGTAAGCAGTAAGGTTATTCCTGCCAAGGTCGGGGAAGAATCAGACAGAAGGACTTCTGTTGCATAATTCTGTATCCAGTTAGACTTAAAATAAAAGCATATAACTGACCACAAAAATTAGTTTTGTCCTCATAAAATCTTTCCAAAAAATACTGAGAGGAAATTATGTCATTGAGAATATTTTGCATTCAAATGTTTTTGTTTAGCTTCTTGTCATAGCCACCTAGCTGTCATGAAAGCACTTTCATATTTACAATGTTTCTCAGCATGAATGATCCCAAAATGTTTTGGGTTTGGTTTCTTTTGGTTTCTTTTGGTTTATTTGCTTTTTCAAATGAGAAAAAAATTCACCACTGAAATGCAGTCCCTTTGGCCTGGAAGAAGGCAGGCAACTAAAAAAATGGGATATGGAAAGGCCATGTAACAATGAAATGAACTAAATTATGGCCAGTGCTTTAAAGCAAAACTGTGCACCATAAAAGTGTGACCAGAATGAATTTAATATCCATATAATGTTTCTGTTTTGAGGGTTTGCACTGAAACTAAACTTTATAATAGAAATTCCCTTAGGAAATTAGAAGCTGTTGGTCAATATGGCTCTGGGATATATGAAACCTAATTTATCAGCCTTTAAGTTCTCATTGCTCTTGCTCTAACCACATGCAAGTTGAACTTGGGATAAATTGAAATGCAGTTCTCCAATCTCAGCTACCTGTAGTGCAAGAAATTAGTATAATTAATTCATCAGCATGCTGGTCATTTCTTCAGTGTAGCTATACCCAGTAAATGGGTAGTTTAATTTACTTTTCATGGGTCTGAGAAATTAATGGTGGAATCTGCAGGAACCTTAAGTTTTTTCCCCTTTTTCAGCTCAGACAATAGCAGCCAAAATACAATTTCTTCATGTATGACCTATAGCTATTCAAAGACTTCTACGTTCATGTTGTTCTTGCTTCTAATCTCCACTGGCAATTGTCCTCTCAGCATCAGCAGAAAGGCAGTCCCTATTATTTACAATGTCCAGGTTTAATCCAGTCTAGTTTAAAAGACTGGCTATAGATATATCAATCAGTTTTGAAGTGTGATGGCCAGTTTACCAAGTAACTAAAAGTTTTTTTCTAATAAAACTTTCCTACATGAAATTCCATTCAGGGGTTCACTGCCGATGCCAAGTGGAGGTCAGAAGCCTGCATGATCATAAAATTGTCATAGAGTCATTAAGGTTGAAGAAACTTTCTTCACAGAAACAAGTTCTAGACAAAAATGCAACAGCTGCTCATTATGAAAACCTGAAAGATCGTGATGACAGGACAGAAAATCCAGAAAAAAAGAAACTTGCATTGGAAAGGAGTTATCTAGACAGTCATTTATATTTAATGAATGTGAAATCCCATTTTGTGGGAAAAAAAAAAAAAGCCATGGGATGCTCCTTTAATTCCTTATTTTTTCAAGCCAATAAGAGACAAAGCTGGGAAAGGAAGCCTGGGAACCAAACATCTGCTATCGCAGCCTGCCATGTCATTCCTTTCAGAAACTCAATCTGAAGCAGCTTGGGTTTTGGTCTGTGTTACTTGTCCTAGCAGGTTATTCCAGAGCATCCAGGCTCGGACGGTCGGACACCACATTCTCCATTCCTGGATGAGTCAGTCTGTGCTTCTCCACAGACTTTAACACTCATCTTACACAGTTTTTCCCCTTCTTAATATTTAATAGTCTGTTGTCTTTACAGGCCACATAAACCTCTCCTCTCACCCTTTTTCTCCCTGAATATAGTGATCATCACTTTTTGCGTATTGAGTTACTTCTCCCAGTTATAGCAGTGCAAACCACAGCTGTCACCCCTGAAGAGAAGAGAATCACAACACCCCAGAACTGAGAAGAAACACAAACCTTTGGTCTCCCAAAAACTCCATGTAGAGTTTTTTCAGAACAACCCAAACAGGTACGATGACATGAAAGGAATGCTGTGACCTTCAAGGAGTCCATTAGCCTGGGTGTTAACCTGGGTGTTAAAGGGTGTTTAAAATATCTGTCTTTTTCATCTGTGTTTCCCAATACACAAATCTGTATCCAAATTCTTAGATTAATTTGTAAATTATTTCCCCGCCTATATTTTGACTAACAATGTTCTCACTCTTGTTCTCTCCCTGTCCTCCTGCCAGCAGCAAGTGGCTGTGTGGGTCCTTGGCCAAGTGCGGAGGCCAACCCTACACATATAAATAGGGTGCACTTCTGAGACAAAACAAATTTCTCCAGTCAAATTTCAGGAACTTCAGTTGAAAACTTAAACATTTCAGGTTTACCTTCTTACTTGTGTCTGTCTGTAAGGACCCTTAAGGAAAGCATTTCTGCCTTCTACAGAAGTAAAAGGAGAGGATGTCCAGAACCAGGATTCATTGAAGTCTCTCTGTTTTGGGCACCAAACACTGCCTAGCTAGCAAGGGAGTCTCCTTACCCAGGTAAGAGAAAGAAAGAAAAAGTCTGAAAACAGAAGAATGTAAAGGTAATATTATTTATTTCAAATTGTAAGCAGAAAATGTCAAGTTTAATAATACTACTTCAGAATGACTCCCAATGAAGTGTCCATCAGATCAAAGACACCACAGATCAACAGGTCTGGTAGATAAGATGAGAAATTAAAAAGCTTGCAATTCCCTGTACAAGAAAGAGGGGGAAAAAAGGAGATGAGGAGAATAGCCTTGAAATTATGACCACATAAGCTAGATATTTTTAAATCTGCTTGACCTTATAGATTTGCTTCTAAGATGCCAGCATATCAGCAATTATTCCTGAGAACACCTGGAGGAAGGCGAAGGCATCAGAGGCCTAAGAAATAAAAAGCAGTGCCACTCTTTAAAAGGACATAAAGGTTTGAGTTGACAGAACTTCAGCTCTGTTTTAGATAGAAAAAAAACCAAAAGCAAAAACAAAACCACAAAAAACCCAAACAAGCAAACAACAAAAATACTGCACTTTACTACCTAGAAGAAAAATAGGAGAGAAGGAGTTTTTCAAGAATGCATTCTTTCAAACCATTCTATCTTCTTTCTAGGGCAATGTAATAACTGACTTTAGCAAAGCATCTATTTCCTACTTGTTCCTACCAAACATATTCTAAAGTTCTATGATGTTCTTCCCTGGATGTAATATATTCAGAATTCGTATTAACCACCTCAGTGATACAATATAGAGTACATTTAATACAAATACTGGCAGCACTAAACACTAAACTATATTTTAAAAATTATGTTGTTCAGGAAAAGTGAAGTGTTATTCAGTTATGAAATTTTTTTTAAAATAATTTATTTATTTGAAACATAGAATTATAAGCCGCTGAAAACATCACAGTTCTGCTGAAACCGACCGGAAAGTTAGAAAGGATAACAAGTTAAACACAAGTTAATAATATCCTGCTGTTGCTATAATAAATTTTTTCCAAAAGAGCAAAAAACACACTAGATTTCTAAATAGGATTACAGATTGCAAGATTTAGAAAGGGGTCCTTGTGTTCCATCCAACACCAACAAGAGCTTTGCTATAAAATATATATCCTGACCAAAATTCAAGGAAGATTCAGAACAACTAGACAAGTGTAGAGCAGAGCAACAAGAATAATGATAACTAGAAAACACCCTTGGTTAGGAAAGATAGACAAAATTAGAAGAGAAACTGAGGTAAGATATAGTAAATCTTTCAAAAGCAGAATAAACTGAAATAAACAGAAAAGGATTAGTTTATTCTCTTAAGTCATTTTAGATGTCGTAATATATCCCATTTGGCCTCAGTTGCCTGTCCATGACAGCATCCTATAGGATTTGCTCCACATGGGCCAAGCCTTCAGAGATGCCATATGGCATTGAAAATGTCACTGGGCACCTCTGACAGCAATCTCTCCTTACAAGGGAGGATGACTGACATAGAGATTATGCTGTGGGCAACAGACCTCAAGGCTAAGTAAATACTGAGCAGTGTGCCTTCTCCCTATACTCTATTACTTCCAAAAGTCTTATATACTAAATAAATCAGATGAATTGCACCCTAGAAGTATTTACTTGGCTCCATTCTCCACAAGGTGAGCAACTAAGGCAGGTGTAGATATGTGTACTGTAAATACAAGCAGTAATATCAGATTTATTTCCCCCATAGTACAAAAATTAACTCCTAGGTCATCTAATATTTTCACTCCATCACAAGTAATGGTTTTGATGCAAGAAATACAGACTGAAGTACTATGACCTATGCTAAAAAGTTCAGATCATAAATCCTTTGATTATTCTTTTAACCTATTCTGTATGAGAAACCTCTACTCTTCCGTACAGTGTTCCACTAAACTTCCTGAACTCTGGTAAGAATCGCCATTACACACTACAGAACTCACAAATCACAAAAACAGCATGACTGCTCTGAAGGTAATGCCATTCCTCAAAACAAAAGGAAAGGAAATTTTAGCTGTTATTCATTCAACAGAGAAGTCAGTAAGTGCACTGTAATATGGTTGCACTTGGCATTTTATCTCTGTATTCTGTTTTAAGCTTCATTGTCAGATGCTGTTAAGAAAATCAAATGAAGATGATATTTTGGCCTCCATGAAAGACAAAATGTTTTCCATCTCTGAAAATGGACCAACTCATTCACAGTAATTGGCCATCCACCTGACAAGAAATAACCCAAAGCATTCCAAATTGGTATCTTTTAGTGTCATCTGTGTTTTGAGGGAGGGAAGAAAATATCAAAATGAAAACAAACCATTGCTTCTCTGCAGAAATTTATTTTCAGCTTTCCCATCCTGCCTATTTATTCTGCGTCAAATAGTGCATAAATGAAAGAATGGTGAGACCATTGGTGTGACTTTTTATCATCTTCTGGCAATTCAGTAAAATAGAACCCAGTACACCTGGCAATTGCAAACTACTACTGGCAACAACTTCTTCAAAGA
Organism: Edolisoma coerulescens; assembly: GCA_013397115.1. Taxonomy (NCBI): domain Eukaryota; kingdom Metazoa; phylum Chordata; class Aves; order Passeriformes; family Campephagidae; genus Edolisoma; species Edolisoma coerulescens. The sequence goes on from VWZW01006375.1 coordinate 152,527, forward strand.
AGTTCGCAAAGTAGTCTATACAACAAACAAATTTTCTGTGACTCTGATTTACTTAAGCAGGACTGTGGTAATATTTTCCAGAAAATTTTGCACTTCTTTATTAGCATGGTGAAAAGCATTTCTAGGATGGAATGCACTACAGACTTGTCCTGGGTATATGTGTGTAAGCTACCAGCTGACTTGGCTCTTTGATTCCTTGTGAAGTCTTTGATAGACTTACTTATAAAGGAAATAAACTGCTGTTGAGCTTCACCTTCAGTTTCTAGCATGCTAAAGGGTAAAGTTTACAGTATTTTTTATGATCTTTGTAGCATGAATACAAGCAAAGGATACAATCAAAGAAATTAAGTGAAACCGAATGGATTAGGCTTGCAAACCAGTACCAAATATGAAGTAAAAAGACTCAGAATCTTTGAGACTTTCAGATCCCAACCTGTATTTTGTTTCAGCACCATCCTACAGGCAGTGTGATATTCTGGGATAACTTCTGTCTAACACAGGAAGCAGCTGAAAAGTTTACGCCAGTGTTTACAAAGCTCACATCATATGTAGGGAAAATTAATGAACAAATAACTGTGCATAATACTTTCTGTTCTTCATTTATCTCTTGCATATCTACAGATCTGAGTACAGCCACAAACTAGTTAGGCTTTTTGCAATACTCTTGTTGCACAAAGCTCAGCATGCAACTATATAGTAAGCAATGGCAACTGAAACAAAATTGATTTCACTCACATGGATTCTCCCACACCCACATTCTCATGTTTAAATAGTCTGGCCAGGGACACTTCAGTGACAAGACAAGGGACACTGGCTATTCATGATATCACCTGTCTTAAACTGGCAAGCATGTGCTGGTTCCCTGATTTGCCTTCTGTGCCTGTTAGGACTTGACAGGAATGCTGGTATTTTGCCTTTTCCACCAAGTAGCACTCCTGTAAGTCATTAGGTAACACTGATGATTTTCTCAATATTCTTTGGATTCCATTTCCACATGTAGCCTGTCCTTTATCTTAGCCTGTCCTTCATTTTCCGTCTTTGGATGTCTTAAGAATATGGAAGTAAATGTACAGCTGCTAATCTGAATGCCATCAACATGTGCCATTCTCTTATTCCTTTTTCTTGATTTTTGGGATTTTTTAAAATTAATTTTACTGGCACTTTTATATATAGACACTCTCATTCATGTCAGTCTTATCACAACATTTCTGTTGTGAATCTCTACATTCTTAATGCTGAAAACCAGTAGGGAATGGTAAACATAGGTTATCTTACTAGCCCCTTCCCTGCTTATTCATGAAACAGTAGTCCAAAATCCTTTCCTCACCTGAATGCATAATAAAAAGTACAGCATAAAACCAAATATACAAAAGACCTGATCAAAATGAGAGTTAAAATGCAGGTCCATTCCATACATGGAAATTCTTTCGACAAAAAGAAGAGAGCATAGAGGTGATAATGCTGAAATTTAACAGGACAATCACTAACTGAAGAGCAATTAAAAATCTAGGATAAAGGAAAGCACTTTAAACAATATGTTTTTCTAAAAGCAATTGCCACTCAATAAGCATGACTGTAACAAACTCATATTTAATATGATCCCCATCACTTGCCTGATATACCAAAACAGCATAAGGCAGGCACGTTCTTCCAATGAATTCAGGGTACTTTGTCTAATTTTAGTACTTTTTACACTGCCACAAAAAACACAATGAGCACAGAGTCTTGAAAGACATTTTTTCTCCCTGTGGCTGGCAATTCACTGCAACTCACAACTGCTCAAGGGCATTATGATAGTGCTGCTACTCCTGCACATCAGAACAATAGCCATTTTCAAAGGCAACAAAAGAATGATGGACAAATGGTTTAGTATGAACTAACAAATCTTAAAAGGCTTTTGCCCTGTCCTCCACTTGCCCTTTTGGAAAGGAGCTTTTGTGTTATCCTTTTAGCTTAGTTACACTGCATACACCATTTCAATGCCTAGAAACTTTCAGAGATACTCACATCCTGTCATTTAAAAGAAAGAATGGATTTTTCAAAGCACAGCTATTTTTCAAGCAGTGTCATATTTGAGACAATAATGCCATCTACTTTATAAACTTAAAGGTGGGGGCTTCAAAACAGCTCATAGTATCACTGCTCCTTCTTTCTGCTAAAATGCTGGAATAGGACTAGAGAAAATGCTACCTCTTGGAGCACTGGAGGGAGAAAGCATGCCAATTCTGGGAAAGTAAGGGAAAACGTCTGGTGGGTTAGGGCATCCTTTATTTTTAAAAAAGCTACCAGGGAGCTTTGTTTTAAGTGTTTGTATCCCAGCAGAGAGGAGAAGGGAGATGGTTATGATGGACAGAAGGCTATTCCCTCTTGAGATGAAGGAGAAAAATGAGGTCCCAGCAAGCCCAATACCACTGCAAGCAGCTGTCTCTACCATAGTCTGAAGTTCTAAGAAAACAAGACCTGACTGCCCAAACAGCCCCAAAGATCCCACACCCAGGAACATGGTGTAGCTCACAATATTTGGTGCAGCTCTATACTTATCTTGTTCGTTATTATAGAAGATTCAGGTGCTCACCATCATTTTTGTACTAAGAACGCACTGATAGAAGGCATTGAGGTTACCCTTTGTAGAATATTATGGGCAAAAAAAGGCTAGAGAAAATGTAAGCATTAAGAAATTCTCTTATTTAACAAAAAAAAAATGTTGAGGAATAAAAGGGTAGAATCACAACTTAAGTTTCTGGTGTTATCTAAAACCGAACTTATCTAAAATTTATCCAAATACTAAAATCTGAAATAGGAACAGGTACAAGTTCTTCAAAGGCACACTCTTTGTACCCCTTAATTCCTCACATAGATGGGTATCTCTGATTACTTGAAATGACAGCTGGCATTCATGTGGAAGGAAGGAGTTTCTTTTTTCACTATTACCTCATTGTATATATAAAAACGTTCTTCTGAGAGATGATGTGATTTGACATGAAGTGAGGCAATGGTAAAAAGATTTTTTAAAGGTTTCTTTCAGCTTGGGTGATTCCTGTCAACTTACAAAACTGCCACAGAGCAAAATGTTTTGTGAATAATTAGCAGGTTAATTACCCATAAGCAGTGAGTAATTTGTATTACCTATGTGGTTAGCTCACCACACTCAGACCCATGCTGATTGCACATGTCTGTGTTGCACTACAAATTAAAGGATCAACCCTGCAAGGCACTGTCTGTCCTTGAGTCCTATTGTTGTTCCAACAGTGCGCAACACCTAATCCAAAAGAGATTCCTAAGGGATGACAAATGTGTGGTGGAATGGATGGGATGCCCTAGGACAACGTACTTTTGAAAATAATAGAGTCAGGAAAAGCAAAGGAAGAGACAAGTTTAAGCGAATGAGCCCTACCAGAGCAAAACGAAATACGTATTCTTCTGGTTATAATAATTTTCCTTTATTGTCTATTCAGTATTCACGAAATCACAGGAATCATCTGCTGTAGGAAATGGGACAAACGTTACTGCTAGAGTGGCCCCAGCTGCTGACCATACGCATGCCAACATGCCTCGCCTGCACCCACCCCATCCTGGGAATTCAGGCAAATGAGAAATTTCTCCTTTTGCTAAGATACACATTCTCAGAATTTCTCTCAGCTTTCTTTAGTTCACATCTTTGGTTTTCAGTCATGCAAATACTTACACATGCAATTTGTAGGTCAACAGAGCTGGCTACCCATGGTTAAATGACCTTTTTGATTAAATTTGGAGAAATTTGTGGAGTTTTACTCTACTGACCACAGTGAAACCAAAACTTCCCCTGACAACACTGCACTGCCAAGTTCCCTGCTGAATCCACAAGGCCATTTTGTGACCTGACCTGAAACAGATGTAGCACAGTCCTGCAGAGATGCATGCCAGGAAGGGAGCGGGTTCACAGCCCGTTCATGCTGCACTCCACCAGGCACAGCACCAAGTACAAAGCACCTCCTGGGCAGCACTGGATTGGGTGAGTTTATGGCACATCCCTACCACCCAGCTGTCTCCTCTCTCACCAGGCTGTGCAGCCCACCTGTCGTCTCACAAACCAGACACTGCTTTGAATAGATTGCCTTTTAATTTAATAAAGCATTGAGGTGAGTTACAGGACAACCTGTCTCTGAACTTTCCCTCAACTGGAAACTGTAACACTAAAAAAGAAAATTATCAGTCAGCAACAGTGACTCAGAAGCGAGTTCCCACTTTTTGGTATCCAAAAGCCATTAAGTAAGCATCAGAATGCCAAGTAACCCAGGCTGCCAAGGCAAGTATGTGTGAATGAGGCAGGAGGATGAAAAAGTATCCTGAACTATGTAGAAATTTTACCCTACAGTCCAAAGGAAACATGGCTGAAGGAATAATCATGTCTTATTTAGTATGAAAGAAGAGTGTGTTTTACTGTAGGCATAAAATAATGTTAGCTTCTTCCATTTTCTGCATACTGTGCACAAATCTCTTCCAGCAGAAAGTTTTGCTTTGATTGTTCAAAGCAAAAATACTTAAAGGCTGAGAAGGGCTTGCTTTCCCAAAGGCCTTAAAAATGTTGGTAGACAGAGCTGTGACTCTAGTGCCACAGATCCTACAACATCAGATTTACTCTATGCTACTTTTAGGCAAAATCAAAATTGCAAGCTGTAACATGGTATAAACATGAGCTCAGTCATTAGATTAGTGCTTGTGTAAGACGGTGCTCCAAACAGCAAGGAAGCTAATATCCAGCATGCTGCAGCTCTTTGATTTGACATTTGCTTAAAGATGGGCTTTTAACTCCATTTCTGAAAAAATAAGCTTCTGTGGGTTCAAACAAGACCTTTAAATGTCATTTGATTAATTTATCAGAAATTGTGTGAATTCTTCTTAGTTGCAAATCATCAATATGTGGTCTGTTGTATAGATGTGCTTCCCTCTACTCAAAGGGTGTGGGCAGAAGTTTTTCTCTGGTGCTTGAAATGTTTCCTAAAACTGTGATTTTAACCACTGGAATAGCGTTAGCACCACCTAGAGGCATACATAAAAACCACGCTTACATTTTACCCAGAAAGACCAATTTGAAAACGCCTGTATGTTACCCAGAAAGACTTTCATTTGAAATTGTCTTTATGCTATATCTCTTTAGTTTAAGGAGGCTCCCTTGGGCCAGTTGTTTTGAGGGCTATTTTAAATATAAAATTATACTCAAATATCTTCACCAAATATGATATTTTTAATCACAAAGAAAAAAGGAATGTTTTCTTTGCTTTCTTCTTTTGCCTTGAAAGAAATAAATCTAGAAAAAAATTAATTTATATTTCTTTTCATATAATTTGAATGGACAATCTCCTCAGCTACGAGAGCCAAAACCCACAAACAGTTCTGTTTTAAACAAATTAACAAATTCTACTAAAACTGCAGTCTTCGTATACCTGATTTTGAACACAGCTGATCAGTTTGTCTTTCAAGTGAGCTCAGCCCCCTGAGAATATTGCCATATATAGCCACCTTCAGCATCTCTTTAAGACTCATACATACTTTGCCTGCTTTCTTTTTCTTGGTCCATATCATGTCAGTGACTCCAAGGTGTCCTGTGTTTGGCCAGTGTATCTATGTCCTTCATTTCCTGCAAGTTCTAAGTTTCTGAGATTTTTGCAGGTGATCCCTCAATACATGACTTTGCTTTTCTTAATTTTTTCTTCACTTGTGCCATGAAATGACAGGAGTGACCTGCTGTTAGAGGAACTGGGACAAACATTACTGCAGGGGCAGCCACAGCTGCCAACCATACACATGCCAGCATGCCTCGTCTACGCTCATCCCATCCTAGGAATCCCAGAGAAATTCCTCATTTTGCCCAGAGATACGTCTATAGAATTTTCCCCAGTTCTCTTTAGCGTGTCTCTGTGGTTTTCAGTCATACGAAGATTTTCTGTCACGCTGTTTTTCAGAACTACCTAATTTTTCTAGCACAATTTTTTTTCTGATTTTCTGATACAATACTCCAGTTCTTCATCCTCTCAAAAAAAAAAAAAAGGGTCCATACTTACTTTGTCAGAAATTATATTAACATGATGAAGAGGTTTTTCATTCTCATCTCTGAACAATTTCCTAAATTTCTCAAAATGTGCCCTTTTGAAGACAAGGCCTTGAATACTTGTCTGCATCTTACTTAATTTCAACTGAATAAATCCAGCTTCTCTATGGTTTTTAAAAGTTTGTTTAGTAAAATATTCTCTTCTCAGATCAGAGACTCTTGGTTTAAGTAGTCTGTTAACTTTCAATAAGAACAACAGTGTCCCCACGGTTGCTGGCTTTTTTCCTACCTTACTCTTCTTAATAGATTCAAGCAGAGTAGTATTTGCTGCCATACGCAAACGTTTAAATTTGGGAAGATGTTGGCATGGACAGTTTTCCCTCTGCCTGAACTATGCATTTCTTTTCTTAGCATGGAGGTTGTGACACTATCATTCACAGATGTTTAATGCTTAACACAAACAAGACAAGTTAGTATTTGCTCCACTCCATGGCAGGACACTGATGGGTGACATTGCCAGGTCTGTCTGCCCCCTGCTCAGTGCAAGACAAGCTGAGAGAAGACCAGGTGCTTTCTCCTGTCCCCTAAACGCTCCTACAGCAGAGCAGCTCACTCCTCCTCTGCTGGGGGCTCAGCCTCAGGGGTGAGGGGATGGATGGAGACCTCATGGCAGGCAGGCCTTGCCCAGGGCTCCTTCCAACCTCCTCATGGGCCTTGGGCCACCCCATGGCCATGTGCCAGTCTGGCCTGGGGGGTGTAGCAGCAGCATGGGAGCTGCTCAGAGGGCTGTGGGCACTGGTGGGGGATCCCCAAGACTGTGGGCTCAGAACCTGGGGCACAGAGAGTGTTAGTGTTAAACTCCTATTTCTGCCTCCCTGTGGGGATTTAATACCTCGTCGTGATGCAGGGGGTCCTCAGCCAGGTGAGAGCTTGAGGTGCTCTCTCACGGCAGCCAAGCTCAGCTCAGCTGTGGAGCAGCGTGTGGGGGTCTCGAAGCAGGTTCTGAAATCTCTCTCTGCTTTGTGTCTAGATTCCTTGTGACTGCCGTAAGAGTGATCCCAGGGGACATCTGGCTGAGTTGGTACAGTTGGAGGAGTCTCACTGTGATTTGGGTGTGTATGTAGGAAGGTCCAGCATTAATCCTTACAGGACCGCTGTGAGGATTGGCTGTAGTTTAAAACTAGGATATGTCTTCCCAAATCAAGAAAAAAACTTTTTGAAAGAAAGGTTGTGCAAGAATACTAGGACAAGAAGAAGCAGCCTCAGGTTGTGCGAGGGGCAGTTTAGACTGAATATTAGGAAAAATTTGTTCACTGAAAGTTTGTCAAACACTGTAACAGGCTGCCCATGGAAGTGGTTAAATAGCTATTCTTGGAGGTATTTAAAAGACTTGCAGATGTGGCACTCAGGGACATGGTTTAGTGGTGGACTTGGCAGTCCTAGGTTAATGGCTGGACGTGATGATCTTGAAGGTGTTTTCCAACTGAAATGATCCTGCAGAGTAGCATTCCATTTTGTAGTATTTAATAATGTTTGTTTCCAGATAATGCTGTGGAGTCTGTCTGTCCCTGTGTCTCAAAATAAATGAACACTCCAAGGCATGACAGAGAGTAGTTAAAAGTGTCCCTGGTAATGACTTAGTGATTCTGATTGAGGCTCACAAAAACAGTTTGGGAAAGATGTATGCCATCTTTTCTTGTCAATTTTATTCTGCTCTTGAAAGAGTATTAATAGAACAAAATTAATAAATGTGGAAAACAAGACAGGGGGGTGGTTTTTGAGGCTACTGCTTACCTTTTGGTCAGTTCAAGTAATGATGTCACATTGATAATTCTTTTTAAACAACATATTGTTTTCTAAAATAGCTAAGGACTCTGTGTGTTCTTAGGTGAAAAGATAGTAGCCAAAGTATTCAGTGCTTCTACACTATCATTCTAAATCAGAGTACTAAACCAAAGTGGAAGTAATCATCTAGAATTGGGTTATAATGTCAAGAAGACTGAAAGCACAGTTTTGTAATTTAACCTCCACATTGAAAAGGCAATAATTAGTTTGTTTTTTGTCTTCTAGGGCAAGAGATAGGAATGAAAAATTGAATGCAATTGTATGGACAGATTACTGGATTGGATGGTGATTTTGGTTTGGTTTTGTTTTTTTTTTAAGAAACTAAACTTCACAAACCTAAGCCTGTTCTTTTGACTCAAAAGACTGAAAACAGAATATTTTTATTAAACCAGATCTCAAATACGAGGTTCAAGTTGTTAGATTAGCAGTGTGCCATTCTGGGCATTTGTATTACTAGCTCAGCAATTCCACTGGCAGGAAAAACAACATGTGGTTTTGAAAGTTGTGCTAAACTTTCTGACAAGTGCAGAGCCAGAATAAAAATATATAATTAGCTGAATTTTATAAATTGATTTACATTATTTAAAATGTTACATTACTTTGGTTATTTCAAGTAATTGCTATTAATGAAGAGTCACTAAAAATCTTACTTTCACATAGGTTAGCCTTCACCAAACTAATTCCTCTGCATCTCTGCTCCTCTGAGTTGGTGCTGATTGTTTTCCTGTGCAAAGATTAAGCTCCTACATACTGATACCTGGCATTTTGGAGTTTGTAAAAGACTGCTACCATAGCCCTAAAAATACATTGGTTTGTCTTAGCCATATTTCTATCAGATTTACTATAGATATATTATATCTGCTTGACTGTCTTGTCCAATGTAGTATGTCAGAGGACAGCCACAGGGGACAATTATTAGTTGCATAGTCAGGATTAATCTTTATAGCTTCAAAGCCCAGTACTAAAAGCCTTGCCCTAAAGCTTTACATACTCTTGGGACAAAAAGTACTTGCTTTGTTCTAAAGGCTTGTGTTGTTAACCTATCAGTCAAATGACTGTTCCTCTTATTTTTTCTGCAGAAAAATGTAGCGTTTCAACTTACAGTACATCATGTGTACTGTCTAATTTATTAAGGCATTATAGGTCACTTTGTATCTGTATGAGATGTGTCTTATCGATCCGCTGAATCTGTTCCCACTTTGGTGTTCTCCTCTTACAATACTGTAACTTCATTTTTTTATGATAACTTCTCACTGTTCTTTCACTTTAGTTTTCCTAGCTAGTTTCTCTTTGTTGGTTACAGTAAAATTTAGGAGCATATCATAGATGTGTAAGCTGCAAGTCAACAGAGCAAAAATGTTTTACTAACATTTTATACATACATCTGAAGAACCTGCTGTGATTCTTTCTACTTTCTTTTTGCATAAATTGTCTGAGTAATCAGTCTGTCACATCCTGATGAAATAAAACAGTTCCAAATACTGTGACAAGTTTCATAAATATTTTTATTTACCTTAAGACAGCAACAAAGTTTTTCTCTTTGGGTTTTGGTGTTGGGTTTTTTTTTCATTGTTGCCAGTTTTTTGGTTTTTCTGTCACTCAAGTACTTCTGACCTTAGTTTTTGCATTCATCTTAGCTTAACAGGTAAAAAATATTTAAATGTTATGCTTGGTAATTCAGTGGCAGAATTCAGAAACAGATATGAAAATTTTAAAATAAATTGAAAAGAACTTTGTACTTACTAAAAAATAAGATTTTGGGAGAGGAAAAAGAATGCATCTGTTTGTGTACATTATGTAACAGAAACTCTTCTGATTTTGGCAGAGTACAATTGTCATATGTTCATCTTTCAGTTCCTTTGTTAACTTTCTCCTGTTTCCTGTCCCCAAATAATATTCTGTAAGTTTTCTTTGCTGTGAACTCTGTCCTTTTCAGTTCTTGAGTTGTTCAGTTTGGGGTTCTTGGCTGGAGGAAAGGTGTGTCGTTCTTTTCTATGCACTGAGTTATTTAGTCTAATGATGAAGAACTTTTCTGTATTAGAGACTGTGTTTAAAGCAGTTCCTCGGGGTATCAGGATCCATAATGCAGTTTACTTGAACTGAGCATCTGGGTAGTATCTTCATACAGAAGCTATGAATACAGGCCAAAGACTTTAGTGGGGGTATGTTTTTTGGGAGCTAGTGGTGAGTGGGAGGTGTTTGGGTTTTTTCACTCTGGGTCTTTGTCAAAACATGGATACCTCAATTGTCATTTAGACTTTAGAGAATTTGAAAAGGACCTTAAAACTCAAAAGGGAGATTTCTTTCTCTCCTTCCCTCTCTCTCCACCTCCTAGTCCCATTCTAGGGAAAAACTTCAGTTTGTTTTGTTGTTTGGTTTTTTTTCTTTTTCACAAAAGGTCAAAACTTTGGCCACATCTGTGTCCAGTTTCAGCAGCTGAATGTACTGTTCTCCTTGCTAATGCAAGTCTTAACTGTTTTGTTTTGCCTTTTTATTGGCACACAAAGCCATGCCATTTAACTAAAACTTTGTGTTTGCTTTTTACTACTTTTAAATCACGTTCAACAATTTATACAATATGAGTGGGGCTTTGCTAAGCAAGAACAGTATGATTCTGAAAAGCAGCAACACCTCCTTTTGCAATAAAGGTCAGGAAAATTTGCTGTGAAAGATAAAAAGGAAAGTAACTTCAATTAAAGCTTCTAGGTAATAATATCTTGAGTTTGTTCCTTGGTTTTAAATATTACACATCTGCCTGGTCTTAGGATATCTCACAGATCAGATACAGATATGTTCTAGTCTTGGAGTCTTGGTTAGTCATATTCATCTTGTAAGGTATGAGAAGCCTTTGTGGGTGTTGCTGGAGAGCATCAGTATTGCTACTATGAAGTTTTTCTGGTTGCAGACAGTGTGGCTACAGCCTCTGTAGTCCTCCCTGTTTGCACTGTGGTACAAGAAAACTTTTAATGGTGAGCCACCTAACACATTATCTTCAGTTAAAATTTAAAGACTCAAAGGCACAAACTGCTGTCTCAGAAGGCACAATTTGTGTCCGATCCTGAAAGGCTGACAACTCTTGCAAATCTTAACTGCTGTGTCTAAAGAGCTGTATAAACAGCACTCTTATTTTGGAATTTAAAGACCTCATTTCAGTTACTGCAAATGTTAGAAGTGCATGAGCTTGTTTGTTCTGGTTCTTCAAGCTCATTTTCCTTCTGTTCTGTCATATGACACAAACGAAACAGACAGGTTCTTTTAAGTATCCTGGGCAGAATAATGATGACACTAACCTGTAGTTAAAATTAAAGCTTTATTTTCTTCACAGGTTATGATTAGTATGGAACAGAATTTAATATGACAGCACAGGATTTCTAGAAGCAGAATCAGTGTAGTACAATTTATAATTGGATAATACAGCACTTGCAATGCAACTTACCTTACAATTTCTAATTTCTGCAGATTGAGTCAGATCTTAATTGTGGCGTGCTGTATCAATATAACAATCATAATCTAGATTCACATATACAAGAATACAAGCGACTTCCTCAAACCTCCAACAGTAGAGGCATCCCTGGTCACTGGGAGGTCTTGAGTCTCGCAGTCCAGCAGCAGTTTGGGTCCAAGTTCCCCACTTAGGACTTGCTGACTTTACAGACAGCTCAGTGTGCTGTTAGGCTTCCCTCAGGGTCAACAACAGCACCTCCCTGGCCGGGTGCCTGGGGCCTTCAGGGATGGCAGGGAAGGGAGTAACTGTCCTGATGCCCAGCAACCTTGACATGGGTTGGGAGGGGAAGAAGAAATCTGTTTGGTTTGTCTGCTTGGTTCACTGGACCTTCAGGGCCTGATAATGGGGCAAAGGGAATGAATTCCCTGCTCAGACACAGAGAGTGGTGGCTTGACTTACAACATGCTGTTATTTAGGCTAACCACAGTGGAGGATACAGGTCACATTACGTGCTTTCCTTTCCATGAACCTTTTGAGAATGTGAGGGAGATACTGAATAAAGTAAGTTGTTACGCATTTGTTTTGTCTCTTTCCCACTGCTTTTATTCAGTGGGAACAACCATTTTGGTTGTTTTAGGGAATTGTACCTTGCATAGATATTGGTAAGCGTGATCTAGAGGAGATTGACAAGGTGTTAGTTCATCAGGTTCAAGGAAAGCACGATGTAATGGATTCGACAGTATGTTAAATCCTTCTAAAGCTGGTATTTATCAGAGCTGAGCATGTGCATTCTTCCTTGGTTTGCAGGTGGGAGGTTACTTGTTTTTGGTACCATCATCCTCAAGTCAAAATCCTTCTGTGTTTGGGTACTGCTGGGAAACAGTAATTCCAGTTTTTCTCTGGAAAACTATCCCATTATAAAATTGCACATATGTTGGTTGCCACAAGGGTCTGCTTAATGGGATTGGACTGATCTGCTAATGAAATGTGTTAGCTAACAGCTTGCTGTGTACTGCTTTTCATAGGCTGGGCCACTGCATCTGACTTACGTACAGCATTGCCCTTTTTTACCAATGCTGAACCACATTCCTAAATAACATCTTTAGGATCCCAGTACTCACCAATTTAGTAATAATTTTCTTTGTGACCACGTAACAAGCAGGGTAGACAAGAGATAATCTAACTACTAAACTGAGGAACTCTTATTTGAGAATTAGATCTCCAAAGTCACCTCTTTCCAGTATGCAATAAATTACCTTTTAGATGTTCACGGCTCTCTGAATTTGGGTTCATTGGCTTAGATGTCGTCTTTTTAGATGCCCGAAGGTGGCTGAAATGTAGCATGCCTGGAGTGCCTTATGCCTGTTGCTGAGTTACTCACTTAAGTCTGATGTGCAAATGATTTATGAGAATGCATTTCTCAAGCAGATTTTTAAATCCTGTATTGTAAAAGAAAGTCATGGAACTTAAATTGCCTAGCATGTTCTTGTACAAGTTTTTTTCTGGGAGAACCCCTGGTGGGGAAAGCCAAGGAGCCAGCTGAGGATTGGTGCCTCACTGAGACCTTTTCACAGCTTTTGAATATTTTCCTGAAGAGTTGATCTAAAGCTAATTTAGGAGACAGTTGGATTCAGTACCTTGGATATATATAATCTCTGCTCCTTCAGGCAAAGTACCACCTCTTGTCATCTGTTCATGATGATTGTTGCCTAATTTCCTCTCCCATGTTGCTTCTTGTTTTCTAAGAGAAACAGCTCCACTAATACAGGAATTTCTTTTATTAAACACCATTGCAATAATGAAGTTCTTCCCTGTCCCCAGGGATTCAATTTCTTCCTGCTGCCTTTTTTCACAGAATTGCATTACAAAATTAACATAAGCATGTAAGGGTGCCACTTTCTCAATCTAGGAAGTTCCCTAAAATGTAATGCTTTCTGATATATCAAGGCTTTTTGTTTGTTTGGCCTAGATCTTTTGCTGCACATTACATTTTGATGAAGTGCTGTAACAGTCTTGAGAAATTCTGTATTATGAAGGTACATTAATCTTGCTAAACCAGTATCCTGATTTTACACTATCATCCTTTGCAGTGACTGAGTGTGATAAAATGATATATATCAGCCAAGGTTTGTGGAGGGAGGTAATTGTCTTTTATTACGCTGGCTTATAATGGGTGCTACGCAAGCTTTTAGTCACATGGTGACCTCAGAAGGCTTATGTGCCCAGATGCACATCAGGTCTTTTTTCCAGCTATATTAGTTAATCTAATAAAAGGAATTACCTCTCCATAGAAACGCTGCCTGACTTGCAGCCTTCATGATCTGAACGTGCAGCAACATGGCAACCATTACCGAGACTGTTTTTCTACGTAATCACACCAGTTCCCTCCTCTCTTGTTTGCCATACGCACTTTTCTTTTCAGGTCTAGGGGATTTTATATTCAAGATGTAAAGTTCTCTTTACTAATGTGAATTGTAAGTAAATTGGGAAACAAAATGTGTCTAAATCAAAATGGGAAATTTTGCTTTGCAGTGCCTCTGGCATGTTTCACCACCAATTTAGAGCATGTTTTTAATAAGTGAGACTCACATTTATAACTCTGGGAACCTAAAGGTCATCCATGTTTCAGGTATAAGGAGGTGTAATCTATCACCATGTCATGTTTGTTTGCTTTAAAACTGATTTGTGTGCATGAGCAGCACAATGCTTCAAGGGATAACATTTACTGTTGCTTTGTTTATGAAATCTACTTTATGCAAGATTATTTCCTGTTTGAGATAGTGATTACACTCAAAAGCAGTTTAACTAATGAAGTGTTAGAATGTGTCAGTAATGGGCTCTTTACTTGCCCTGTTTTATCTACACAGATCTTCTCTGTTTTCACGTAAATAGGTTTTACCCCATGATGAAAGAAGCATTTGATGATTGTTTTAAAGAGTTTAGTGTTGCTTACAAAATTCCAATTTCCCTTCACCCTTTTCTGTAAATGCTGGGCTTTTTTAAGATCTACTGAAATATTTCCTTTGAATTTTCAAGGGAAAAAGAACCCTTTGAAACGAAGTTATTGATTTTAATGCAGAAACAAATGAGGCATCAACAGCTCTGTCGAGGCAGTGAGTAACCATAGCTACAGAGGGATGCTAAAACATAAAACTTGCTACAGTTTAAAATTGTGTGATTATGTTCAGCTTACTTATGTACTTCTGACCCAGAGGAGCATACTGCTGTCCACCTGTGTTTGCCAGTTGTACGGACTTCCAAGACAAATTTTGGCTTAAAGAGGTAAAATATTGCGGTGTTTTATATTGCTGCTCTTCAGAATTCTTTACTTATACCTGATTATTCTGAGGTATTTCAGCTGAAATATTTAATGTCTTTCCTTATCTTATGAATGTGTGTGTTTGTATATCAATATGACATATCTGTCTAGGCAGTTAAAATGATCAAGAGGAGGCAGCCAGCAAGACGCCTTTGCTGTGGTGGCTTTTATACTGTCAACAATCCCTGTAGTACCTCTGTTCCATTAGCAATAAAATTTTTTTTGCAGGCAATGTAAGGCTAATGGCTGTTCAGTACATAAGTTGATTTTTTTAACTGTGATCTAATTAGTTATTGAGAAACCTGATTTTTTTAAGAGTAGAAAATACAGCCATAGTGCCCAAACATACACGTTTTCATAAACTGTATGCATTTGCTTTTCTAGTAAAATGTGCAATCACTTCTCAAATCTTCTAAAGATTATCTGAAGAAGCCAGATCTCTGCGTTTTCAATGTTATTGAAATTAACTCTCATAAGTAAACTACAAACCTCTAGCTGTAGTCTTCTCCAAGCACTTACAGCTTTTTATTATGGCTCTTGAAAATGATACATTAAATAAATTTTGGTCAGCTGCTACTAGGTTATCCTTACCTTACCTATCCTTACCTGTGTATCAGTACTCTTCTGATTCATACCTCTTTTGTTGTTTTGGAAGTTACAGCATCTTTAATGTTAGGACAGAGGAATTTAATATAGTGAATGCCACCTCACGGTTCTGAGGTTTTTGTCTTACGATTGCAAACAATAACAGACATGCTGCTTTTCTTGATTATGAATGAACATCCAGAGTTAGGCTGATGTAGGAAGAATTATTTTTACTAACTGGAGTGGCAAGTGGTCTGTTCTCCAGTTCACATTCCCTCCCTCCCCCCACAAATATCACATTACAATCTTATAGTCCAACTCTTGGCCTGACACAAAAAAAAAAACCAAACAAACAACAGTTAAGTGAAAACTATTGTGAAACTTTTACTTTCTGAAAACATTTGAGGCAGGTGTTCTGCATTATCTGTGTCTCTACAATGGTATCTCCTATGGGTTTCTCTTCGAATTTTAGTCTCTTCTAGACCCAGTTCAAGGAACTTCATCTCTTATTATTGAAGTAATCTAATTGTGAGAGTAGTGGGGTTTTATCCCTTTTGCAAAATATATAAGGTGACAAGCAATTACATAAAGAAAATGTCATTGGTTACAAATCATGGATTTGCTTCATAGCTATTTGAGTGACTTACATTTTAAACTTCTACACAAGTGCTTGTAAATGAGGAAAACTTTTTTCAGAATCTTTTTTTTTAACATAGTAAACCTTGTGGTGTTTGAATTTTATGTCTAAAACTGTTTTAAGCCTCTTTCTGAATGGAACTCCTGGAAAAATTGTAATCATAGAATCAAAGAATATGCTGAGTTGGAAGGAACCCATCAGGATCATCCAGCCCAGCTCCTGGCCCTGCACAGGACACCCCAAGAGTCACACCATGTGACCGACAGTGTCCAAACACTTCTTGGACTCTGTCAGGCTTGGTGCTGTGACCGCTCCCCTGGGGAGCCTGTTCCAGTGCCCAACCACCCTGTGGGTAAAAAGCCTTTTCCTGATATCTAACCTAAACCTCCACTGGCACAGCTTCAGGCCATTTCCTCGAGTCCTGTCACTGGTCATGAAAGTGAAGGGTAAGAACATACACATACAGCACTTGTAATATTAGTAGACTTAGGTTTGTTTTTACCAGATGTCTTTTGCAGGTCCCTTAAAATTCATTCATGATCCATACACGTGAGACAAAAGTTGAAAACAACTGGTCTCTAATTCCTATAAAATTTCTTATGTTTGTTTGTTTCCCTGTATTCTTAACCAGTAACTGTTCTAGCACAAACCCCAAGAACTTACAGCTCTACTCTAGAGTAACTGGTGATGTTCAACACAAATTTGTTCTGTCATGGCTCAGGCTCACTCAGTCTGCACTTGAATTCCTAGCTTATGGATAGATGTTACAATTAACATAGTTAATTCGTATAGAGTCAATTCTACTTGGCCCTTCCTAAGATGTAGAGAAAGGAGCTCTTTCTCTTTGAGATTTTTCATTTGCCCCTAGGCTCTAACTCTCATTAGCTTTTTTAGCTTGGTAATAATTACCACCACCTGAAACAACACTGATGCAGCTAATGGAGTTTTTGTAGTGTGTTTGTTTTTCTTACTGCTGATGTGGAATCTAAATAATTCTATACGAAAACAACAAGGAGTGTATACACCGAAAAGTATGGAGTAACTTTTGTGACCTCCCTGTAAGAGTGCTCTTCCTTCATTCTGCACACTACCAGTGCAATTTTTGGGTAGTCTCAGTGTTGAGGGGTGGGAGTGTTTAAATTGAAAGGAAAAACCAGCTGCATAACTGGAACAGTTCTCATGTGTTCTGTTGTGTATTTTTCAGGGTCAAACATCTGACTGAAAAAAGCATATTCTTCATGGCATTGTGAAAATATGTCACATATAACAGTAATTCTTACTACCTAAACATGGTCATTCTAACTTGCTGTTCTTGAGAATATGTTTATTTTTAAACATTCAAGTTAATATCATGCAGTGTTGAAATGGCATTCATTCAGTCTTGAGACAAAGAATCTCAAAGTTTAAAAAAATATTTTAGTAGTCACACTACACTGTTAGCACAGTAATCTCAATATGTGGAAATTGAGGAGTTACCTTTATTATTAGACTCATTTGGAAAATACTCACCTCCTGAAAGATATGCTATATAAAGTCTTGCTATGCTACTTAATATCTGAAATACTGAGAAAGAATGCTATGCAACTTGAGTTTAATCTTTTACATACTAGTTGTAAGGGGCTGTAATTCAGCAATCATGGGTAAAATTTTAAATTAAATGAAAACATCTTTTTTTATATTCTTGGGATTGTCACCCGGGAGCACATTTCCCTACTGAATTTTAAAGTGCCAGATACATTTTCTGGATTACAAAAGATCCATTTTCTGGATTTTAAAAGATTTATTTATTTTAAACTTCTGGTACAATTAAAATATTGATAGAAATGGAGTTTGGAGCCTTCAGAGAGGAGAGGGTTTTTGAGGGACTGTATAAAAATAGTGTGCCTTGCTGAAAGAGTAGAAAAATAAATTGGTGGCCTCAGAGCTGCAGTCATCAGAGGACCGTGTACATTTCTGTGACAGATATTGAACTGTTGCTGGTCAAGCTGTTTGGATATTGAGGTTGATATTTTGCCTACAAAAGTTCCCACAAAACCACTAAATAACCCTGAGGACAAAAATTATTGTGTTAATTGTAGTGATGATGATCAAAATGTCAGAAAATTTACTTTTCTCTAAAAAAGGAATTTTGGTAAATTCAGTGAATCAAATTTCTGGATTTGGAAATACGGTGTTAGGAAGCCCATTCTTGGTCCTTGTTGATGTTGATCCACAAATCTGTGTTATCAATGAGTGAAGTTTAAAGCCCTCATATACTGTGTAATATACACATTTAAGAGCGAGCCTACTACTGGAATGGGCTGCCCAGGAAGGTGGTGGAGTCACCGTCCCTAGAGGTGTTTAAAAAAAGACTGCATGTGACACTTAGTGCCATGGTCTAGTTGATAAGGTGGTGTTAGGTCATAGGTTGGACTTGGTGATGTCCAAGATCTTTTCCAACCTAGCTCATTCTATGATTCTGTGATTCTACTGAAGATCTACCCCTCTCTGTTGCCCCTTAGCAGAGCTGAAGCAAGGCCATCTCCGAGGTTATTCAATACTGCCGTTTCCCCATTTGTAACTGTAGCAGTCTCCTCCTTATATTCCTTGTATAATCTAAGTTAAACTTGGAAAAATCATTGCATCATAAATTAAACAAAACCATACAGTTATGAATTCTACTTTTATTTCGCTTTACACTGAATAAAGATTTAATTGTTTCAAAGAAAACTGCAGCCTGGTAGAGGGAAAAGTTTGTGGCTGGGATTTTTTT
The DNA here is from genome assembly GCA_013397115.1 of Edolisoma coerulescens. NCBI lineage: Eukaryota > Metazoa > Chordata > Aves > Passeriformes > Campephagidae > Edolisoma > Edolisoma coerulescens. The sequence goes on from VWZW01006375.1 coordinate 171,138, forward strand.
GTTCGTTTCTGTTTGGGTTTGGTTTTTTGTTTTTTGGTTTTTTTTGCCTAAAAGCAACCACTGGGCTGTTTTTTTTTTTTTTTTTTGCTTTTCAGAGTTTGGAATATTAATGTGATGGGACAGGAAGCAGAACCAAAGTTGAAGCTGGAGTTGCTGGTCTTGATCAATGAAGAGTTGGAGCAGACACAACTAAAACATAGGAAAGGACAGCTGAAGAGTAAGAGCAGTGCACTTAATTTTAGGAGGAAAACAGTACCAGAACTTTTAGAACTAGCTAAGCAAGGAAAAAGACTGGTGTTGAAGTTTAGCATCGTGTAACAATGAGGGGACAGCTTTTCTGTAAGCAAGTTAAACTAATGCCCTTCCTTATTGTATCCTGTTTGCCTTCTGCTGTGGCTGAAGTTGCTCTGATTCGTAACAGCTGGTTCAGCATTTTCTAGCTTGTGATCACAGCTGGTTTGAGTTAGCTGATTTTGAACTAAAAATGGGCAAAGTAGTAGGAGAAACGAAGAGCATTATGTGGGGCAGGACAGCATGATGGGAAGGCTCAGGAGAAATGACATGTTTGAATGTCGAAAAAGAGCAATGAGATGGCTCAAAAAAGTGTGCCACTTCACAACCCTACCTGTCCTGTTCCACTCATGAATTAAGAAGAAGAAGAAATGGAGCTTTTGAAAGTTCCATTAAGATACAAGGAGGCTGGGAGCATTCCCTTCTGTTGAAAGGAACAAGGGTGAGAAAAGGGACCCTTTTTTCTGTTTCTGTGGAGACTTTTTCCTTACAGACCTGCTGGTTCTCAGGGTATAACACATTTTTACTTGGTAAGTTATGAGTTAAAAAGAGAATTATGGCGGGGGGGGGGGTGTTTGTTTGGGTTTTCTGTTTGTGTTGGAAGTGGAGTTAAGGCAGAAGGGGGCAGTGGTGAGGACAAAGTGTTCAGTCACTGTTAGCTGTTGGGGTCAAACAGTTGCTCCAAGTGAATCATGAGACATACACGCATTTTAGTTCTTGTTGATGAGTGTAAAGTTCTGCTGTGTACAAAAGCAAAGGCTTCAGAATGGCAGCTTAGGTTCTGTGTTGGTCTGAAGTTAGAATGGGGGTTTTTTGCTCCCTACTGTCTCGGTTTGAAAGACAGGTGTCTGCTAAGGAAGGCAGGAGCCTCCCTTGGAATGGAGAATGAAACCCCCTTTCCCTCCGAATTATTATAATTTTG
>VWZW01006375.1:172663-184708 GCA_013397115.1 Edolisoma coerulescens
CCAGGTCCTTTTGTCTCTCTTAAGTACTCAGTGATTTGTCTCCTAGCTGCCTGTATGGGAAAAATTCTTTAAGAGAAAAGGAAAACAAAAGGGTAACTCCTAAAACCCAAACACCTACCCAATGAGTGCAAATGCCAGTTGTTAGTGCAACTTCTCTGTTGAGTTAAGAAGAGGTATTCTAGTTCGGCTCTTAAAAGGGAATTTGAGTAGTACTCAGCATATGGATATACCAGAATGAACATACATTGTGGACTCTGGAACTATCATCTGATATGCTAATGAAATACATCTTGACCAAAACAAAGACATGGGACGTTGTTACTGTTTTGAATCAACTGCAGTTTTTTCAGACAGTTCAGTAATACTTGAGACCTGCCAGGCAAAATCCGACAAATTTGAACCGGGCATCTTTTGGTTTAAAGACCCCTTTCTAGAATATGCTTAAGAGTGTTTTAATCTTTGACATATCTTTTTGCTGATGTCAGGTTATCTTGCAGAATGGTAATTTAATGAAGCTTTTTAATATGGATAAAGTGGATTGCATTTTCCTCCATGTTTTCTGGTGGGCTGGAGTTGAGAAGCTGTTGAGCAAATGTGTCCTGTTTTGATGCCATGCTTTAACGTCTTTGCTAGAAAGCAAAAGACTAAATAAGTTGATAGGCAGACTGCCATGTTTTGACTCCAAGAGAACAGAATAAAAGCTTAAGAAAACGTAGTGATTGCCATCTGTATGCTCCTGTAATTGGAGCTGGTTACCCGAATAGTACAAGTGAGCACTTCAACAAGGCTGAGACTGAGAAGCCTGCTGCTAGTCCTGAGGAACTCAGAATGTAACTAACTGACTTCATGTCTCTGCTGCAGGATATACGAAACTGCTACCACTTTACAAACAAAGTGAAAATTAGATTAAGATTTGCACTAGGCTCTGGTGCCATTAAATTATTTCACGCACTTCCCTGCTACAGTCAGTAGAATTTGTCTACTGTGTTGTGGTTTGAAGCATTTCTGTTGTTTAAAATATTTACCTCTCATAAGTCTCCTTAGGCTTCTCCCCAATTGCAAGATCATTAACTGAAACATTCTAAGAAATAATTCAGTTCTGGTTCCTATTTTCAGTTTAAAGTTATGGAAAAAAATAATTTGTGTGTTGACTCTTTACTGTGTATGCACACAGAGGCACCCATGCTCTTGTACCCATGTTGCCTGTGGCTTCCAAAAATGCTGAAAATTAACATATACTTGAAATTACATAATTCTGTGATATCAAATAATTTTACTTACTAATAAGATCCCTTGCTTAGGTGAAGACCTCTTTCCCTTTTTACTGCTTTGCTCATACAGTTTGAGAGAGAATGTGCATCAGCACAGTAGTATGAACACAGTGGTTAAAATGGAACGTGCTCCATAAGAAGTTACTACAGCTGAGGTGCAAGACAAGTCAGTCATTTAAGAAAAACATAGTTGTGGGCTGTGTACAAACCAAAATTTGCTTCATCACTTGCATTTCAGCTCCTGTCTGGCACGGTTACTAATCTTGTTACCAAGAAAAATTCTATGACTGGATGTAAGTTATCCTAAAGTTTGCATAAAATCAAAAAAATGAAATTGCTAGTTAAAACTTCTGCTTATTTTATGCAAAGAGGCATGTGGCTGGCTTTAGTCACTTTTGGTTGTCTTTTTCAGTAGGTCTGAACTCTTGTCATGGTTACCCTTTATTGGAACACTTCTAAATAATTTGGGGTTGCACAGCACGTGGTGTGTTAATGCTTTCTTTTTATTTTTAGTATGCTAGAACTATCTGTTCCACCCCACAGCATGAGCTGGCTTTCCTTGTTCACATTCCTTGCAGTTCATCTGCCTATAAATGTTTTTAGAGTACATCGAATGATGATGCTAAGATACTGTTGTGTTAAGTCATTAACAATAAAAATCAGACATAAAATTTTGTGGTGTGTTTAGCCCAAACACATTCAACTACTGCTGCAAAATCAAGAAGCCTCTATTTTTAACAAAAATCTTATTTGGAAGCTTTTAATCTAAAATCAGCATTTGAGACAGTTGTTGAGAGTGTCTTTGGGGAGATTTTTTTTTTTCTTCTTTTTTTTGGTATAATGACTTGTGTTTTGTGGAAAGCAAAGAGCAAAAGCTTATCTGTGATTAGGGCAGGCAGTGAGAAATGTGTTGTCTCAGACTTGGGGAGAATCTGAATGTGTTTTCCAAGACATTAGGAAATCAAGGAGCCTAAAAGAGGATATTTTCCTGTTCAGCTAGCAAGCTATATTTTCTGAGAGGTGGGTGATTTTCACTGGTTAATATTCATCCAAAACAAAACCATTATTTTGGGATGTTTCAGTATAAAGCACTGTATATTTACAAAGCAGCAGAGGTTGCCACATCTTGCTTTACCTCAGTGATTATTGATCTAAAAATACTAACAAACTTACAGCTGCCTGTAGTTCACAAACTGCAGTTTTTGCAGCAGACTCCCTAGGATTTTTGAGCATACTTTAGGAGTAATGCTTCCACTGGTGGAGCCTTGAACTTAAACTGCTGTTCAGCAAGAGTCATAGATCTTGTGATCCCACAGTGGAAAAAAGAAAACAGGTGGTAGGGCTAGATGTAATGGCTCTTTCCATTTTTACCAGTGCTCTGACAGCTTGCCCTAGGAAGCTTTCCCTTTAGAAAAGAGTTAAAATAGTAAATAGAACTGGCCAGGCATATACAGTGCTTGTCAGCCTCTGACTCCTGCTATAAATCTTTAATCCATAAATTAAGAGTTGGTCCTTTACTTGTTTATGCAGCAATAAAACACTTTATTCTTCATTAAAAGAAAAAAATCTTTTGTTGTCAGTGTATGATATGCTTAATTCAGTAACACCGTAGTTAAATTTGTGTTGTCTGACAACGCCTATGCACAGCTTTAAAAAAAAAAAGTCTAGAGTAAGCAGTTGATTCATAGCAATATCTCTGTATTCTCTACCAAATCCAGATCAGTATCTAGAGCTACATACTCCCACAGTCTTGTATGTAGTAACACTTATGTATTTAATATCAGCGTCTTCTAACAAGGTTCCTTTTCCCTCATGGTAGAAAAGGTTTTGAAGTGAGAATTCTGAAAATGTTTGAGTCTGTATGAACAGCTCTGCACTGGTATTGTTCTCATCAACAGCCACTCAGGGACGAGTAGAGAGCACCGTGTCTCTGGCACAAACATAGATTACATCAAGAAAGAAGGAACAAGCAGAATCGATGCTACTTCATGTGGATCACCATGGCAGATACTATGTCAGGACCCTTCAACGCTGAAATAAGCATTGCATCCACATTTGGATCTTTGTCAGAATACTCAGAGAAGTGAGTCTTAAATACCTGTGCATAATATGTCACTTCTGGCATGTCAGTATCCAAATCTTGGTGGGTTAACCAAGCTTTTTTTGAAAAAGCATGTCCACCTACCTCACTGCTTTTATATTTCTTCTATGATACAGCCTTTCCTCCAAACCCTTGTGCTAGTTAATAAGTATAATGGCTTACATTAGTTGTCTCAAATGAGTATTTAAAGGGTTAGACTCTTGATTCAAATCATACTGATTTTATTCTTTAGATAGTGGGCTGACTCAAAATGCCTTTGTCAGATGTCTTTAACTTCTCCAGCTGTCCTGTCAGTGAGGATGAGTCAGAAGCTGGAGTCCTACAACGCTCCCTAAATCTGGAAAGCTCAGCTGTTACCATAACCGATTTGGCAGCTTGGAGCAGGATGGGCACTGGTGTATTACTGAGGTGACAGCAGCTTTTCCAGAGTGCTCCTGCATCTTTTAGAGAAGAGAGGAAAGTCTCTTTGTCCATTGTTTTATTCTACTCTGATAGTGAAAACAGTATTTTCCAAGGGAACTGAGCTGACTGGGCTATAGTAGAAACAGTATTCTTGGTAACTTCTGAGGCTGATAGTATGGAACACTTTGCTCACTTCCTACGCAAAAACAGTAAGTCTGGTATTTGGGGCGAGGTGCTGAACTTGTAGAACTTCTGTGGTACAGGATGCAATTGGTCTGTGGTCCCCCTGAGTCTGACAGAAAGTTAGGTGCCTGGTCCAGGCAGAAAGGATTCCATTAAGAACAGGGTACTCCCATTGTTTGGTAGATACATGTACAGCCTACACACAGACTGACTTCATGTGTTCAGTCCTGAGATACCCGTACCTGTGTCACCCAATGCTACTGGGACAGACAGGTTCTTTTAGGGATCCTGGGCAGAATTATGATGATGATAACCTGTAGTTACAATTAAAGCTTTATTTTTTTAGCAGGCTATTACAGTTAGTATATCACAGAATTTATTACTGGAATGGCACACGATTTCTAGAAGCAGAATCAATGTAGTCCAATTTAGAAGTAGCCTAATACAGCATTTATAATACCACCTAACTTACAATTACAGCTATGTGTGCTGTTAGGCTTCCCTCAGGGTCAACAACAGCACCACCCTGGCCGGGTGCCTGGGGCCTTCAGGGCTGGAAGGGAAGGGAGTAATTGTCCTGATGCCCAGCAACCTTGAGATGGGTCAGAAGGGGAAGAAATCTGTTTGGTTTGTCTGCTTGGTTCACTGGACCTTTGGGGCCTGATAACGAGGAAAAGGGAACAAATACGTTACCTACTTGGTTACAGAGAGCAGCTGCTTGCATTCTTTTAGAATGACACTGGTTATGCCAACCACATAATGAGGGGTCAGGAGCAGGGGGTACTGGTCTCATATACATGATGGTCTTGGTAGCACTGTCCTATGGAGGTTAAGTAGAAATACCCCTCCTCACAGTGAAAGTAAAAAAGTACTTCATAGAAAGTCATTCTGTACAAACTATAGTTAGAGCCTGTAGGTTGCATTTGTGGCCTTTGCTGCCTTGAAGTCTTCCAAAGGGGAGGTCTGCACTTCATGACCACCTGGCAAATGCATATACAACACAGTGATTTTACCCTTTTCAACTAGCCATAGTTACAAACTGCTATTGACATAGATTTTTTTCCCCTGTTCCAAAGAAGGGGGAAACTCCACAGATCTAACAGCAAAGTTTTTATTGGCATTTCTTTTAAAATTTCATTTAAAATGTTAGGTCCATAGGCATAATGAAACATTGCTTTCCTGAGTTTTGTGGATGGTTACTATGGCTGCACGTTTGAGTAGATTTCTGTTTTGGTTTTGCATTTAGGGTAGTGTTAAAACTATTTCATTTTACTTCCACAATACCTCCTACAGGCTTCAATAAAAATGAACACAGGAAACAAGATTTAGTTCTAGGATTTTCATCGTTATCTTTAAAATACAGTTTTACAATGGTAATAATACAATTTTCAACTGTTTTTGAAGATTTTTTTTTTTTTTAGCTAGCTGGATTTTGAGTAGTCTGCTGAGTAGTTGTGAAAAGGAACTAGTCTGTACAATAAAGTTACTAAGCCTGAGATCTGCTTTAGTCAGGATCTGTTTTCAAGCACTTTAAGTACTTGAAAATAGAATTGTCTTGCTTTTATTGTGCTTTACCTCTCTTCATAAATCCTTTGCTGGGAGGAGAGAATCTCAAGGTATAGTATGCTCTAACTCAAGCTTCTTAGCTCTTCACTTCCAGTGCTAGGACATTGTTTTGGTTGGGATGCTGCAACTGCTTTTGCATCTGAATTACATGAACTGGATTATAGAACTGATACAGGTGAAAAGCTTACTCTCCCCCAGAATTCTTTTTGAATTCTTTAAAGAATTCTTTTTTGTGTGTGTATTTTAATCCAATTTGCCTTGATCTAATAGTTATCGCAACATTGTGCGGCAGGTAGCACAGCAGTGAGGGAGTGAAAAGGACTCAGTTGTAAGGGGAGGCAGAAGGGGGAGAAAATTATTATCAAACTAGAGACTTTCATGTCCTTAGGATTCTTGCAGTGTTCTCTCTGTGAAGGAGCAGCACTTAGTTGAAGTTAAGGACAGCAGTTTCTGAACAATAACATGGGAAAAACCTTTGTTTCTTCAGGAGAAAAAGTATTTTTATATTTATGGGACTTCTTAATTAATATAACTAGTAAGTGTTATTACAGGTGGAATGTCCTAGTGGTCCTCTGTGTGTGTTACTGGCTTGGTAAAAGAACTTAGGATACAGCTTTTAGAGTACAGATTCTGGTTCGTAATACTTGCTGGTAATGCCATGCTTGTATCAGAAATAATGCAGCCAGCAGGACCAGGGCAGTGACTGTCCCCCTGTACTCAGCACCGGTGAGGCCACACCTTGAGTCCTGTGGCCAGTTTTGGGCCCCTCACTAGAAGAAGGACATTGAGATGCTGGAGCATGTCCCGAGAAGGGCAACAGAGCTGGTGAAGGGTCTGGACAGCAAGTCTTATGAGGAGCAGCTGAGGGAGCTGGAGTTGTTTAGCCTGGAAAAAAGGATGCTCAGGAGACCTTATAATTCTTGACAACTGCCTGAAAGGAGGTTGTAGCCAGGTGGAGGTCTGTCTGTTTTCCCAAGTAATAAGCAATGGGACAAGAGGAAGTGGCCTGATGTTGCATCAGGAGAGGTTTAGTTTAGATATTGGGGAAAATTCCTTCACTGAAAAGCATTGGAACAGGCTGCCCAGGGCAGTGGTGGAGTCCGCATCCCTGGAGATATTTAAAAGACAAGTAGATGTGGTGCTTAGGGATATGGTTTAGTGGTGCACTTGGCAGTGTTAGGTTGATGGCAGGACTTGATGATCTTACAGGTCTTTTCCAACTTAAATGATTCCATGATTTTCTGATACAGAGCACCTGAAACCTGTACCCCAGCACTGAATGACAGACCTTAATGATGAGGAGCAAAATTAAACAAATATTAATTTATTTGTTACATCCCTAAAGGATGTGTTCTTGCGCTATGATTGTTGCTCCTATCTAGAGCAGGGGAGAGGAGGAAGTGACACAGTGCTGAGACTACATTGAAGTTTCAGGATAAGGCATCTAATACATACAAACCACAGACAGAATCTGCCAGAAGTGTGAAGTCTGGATGCTCTGTGTTGAGTTCTTACATCTGCATAATACAGAAAACTACCAGTTGCAGGGGGGTTTTAACATACATTCTCAACTTAATGGTCAATTTGTGTGGGGAAGAATAAGCAGCCTAGAAAGGGAGACATTGATGCACATGCAATAAGGGCTTGATTACATTTTACTAACTTAACAAAGATGATAACAGCTGCAATTGCAGTTACAGTATAGATAGCATTTCAGTCACCAGCTGTCTGCTCAACTGTGGTGCGTGGCCTTGGATTTTAACCAAACTGGGAAGGAAGTAGCAGAACCCTGTGGAAACTACAGCAAATCATTGCTTTTTCCTAGTATCTATGACAATACAGGAAAACCAGTAATTTGGGCCATGTTTCTGGAAATCAAGTAATTTTTTTCCTTTATAAAAACATACAGGTGCCTGAACAAACAATGAGAACAGTAGATTAGGCACAGACATATGATATTACAGTTCCACCTATTCAGATTCAGGTGAACTAGATTGAGATTAGCCACTTCGGTTTGTTTTGTTTTCAGTCTCAGTGTTTTCTGGTTTAAACAGGCTGAAGAGAGTTTTGAAATGGTGATTAGCATGGGGAGACATGATATGACAGACTCCACACCCACAGAGCAGGTGTTTTTTATCCATTCAAATCATGTCTCTGAACGGCCTTGAGAGCAGACTAATCTTATCTAATTTATTCTTGAAAATAACCTTAATTTTAAAACTTAATAAGAACATTGTTGCTTTTCTGTGTCAAATACATGGTTAAGGTTGCTCACTGGTACTTTGCAAAGAATTTCTACTGTGCTCTTGATAAGAATAAACCAATGCAAGGGACATTCTTTGAAGAATGCTTTGTCATGCTCTGGAATTGAGCTGGCAGAACAGTTATTTTATGGAGGTCCTAATGTTAGGAATGTGAAATTGCATGAAATGGAGGCCTTAGAACAAGTAAATCATGGATGTAGAATGTGGGCTGTAAACTAGCTTCAGGCAAGATAAAAGCTTATTTTCATGCTTTACTCTGATTTATGAGCCCTTCATTGCCACAATGTTCAGAACTTCTGTGCTCCAAAATCTTCTTTGAAGTAGAGAAAACTGGTAGAGCTAACAGGTTTTTGTATCTACTTTTCATTTTAGAGTAAAACAGTGTTAAGTTTGGATGACCAAATGGGCTTATATACTTTGGGATTTTCTTCTAACCATTGAACTGTTTTTCCGTAATTATCAACACACAGTCACAGCAAGCTGCTCTAAAACTTCAATAAAGTTTTCTGCCATGAAACCCCCTTCCCTCTTTTTTCCAAACCAACCATCTTTTCAAAAGCTTCAGTATAAAGATTAACTTTGTAGAAAGCCCTGAAAATCAGGTAATCTGGCCTTAACTCATTGTTAGCAGGTTAAGAAATGGTTTTCAACTCAGATATTATTTTGCCCCCTTTTCAAAGGTGGAGTTTCTTTATGGCTTCAAGCATTTTAAATCTGGAATTTTTTAAAGACACCAAGCTTAATTTAACGCTGTCTCAATTAAACGATGCTATAGCTTGTTTAAAATATACCTTTTCCAAGTCTGTAACTTTTCCTCACATTACGAGACAACAGTCTTTTAAGAAACTGAGCATTTTCAAGGTGTATGGAAGATCTTGTCTAACTGGGAAAGCCTGTTTCAAGTATTCCTCACACATAAGCAAATAAGAAATGGATACCACTTCTGTGCCATTTGCAAAGAAAGCTGTCTTGGAGGGTTAGTAGTCAATATGATTGTAGGTCTGAATTTTCCTTTCAAGAAAGAGAAGCTGTTGATCATGAATGGAAGTTGGTTACAGTTATCATAGCTTAATTTGAAATATACTGTGGGGAACAGTTATCATAACTTAATTTTGAAACCTGATGCTAGCCTTCATTGTATCATTGTCTATTAAATATCCAGTGTGCTGACTGTGCCATCTGTTCTTCCTGCAGGGCATGAGAAGGAAAATGAATCACTTAGCCACCCAAAACACTGGGTGGTACTTGAATCAGATGCACAAGGTTGGCATAAAACTAACTGAAGGGATATTACTTTGGAAGATTAATCTCTATAGAAGCTCTCTGAAATGTCATCTACCTTGCCTACTCTAGCTGGTTTCATCAGAAATAGAGACATCTCAGACCATCCTTGGTTCAAGGAGGATTAATTTAAAGCTAGGCCTCTTTCTTAGGGCCACTTTTGATTCAAGGAGATCCTGGTATGTGAAGAGCTGGGACTTCTAGGAACACTTACAGTTATTTAAGTGGTGTAATGATTTTTTAAAGGTGGAAGGCTTGCATCAAATTTGGCTGTGAGGTGCTGGGCAGTGTTTGATCCAGGACTGTCTACTTGTGGCTGGCTGGCTGCCTGTGCTTGTTCTGGGGGCAACATTTGTGCAAGCTCAGTGTCTGATTTGTCTCTTGCTTTCATGCAGATCAATACAGATGAATCAATAAAGATAACTTTCAAATGCCAGCCTTTCAGGCAGGACAAATAGTGGTTGCAAAAAGAGAAGAGTATTGCCTTGAAATCTGTCACCCTGCCTTTGTTTCTCCTGTCATTTTCAGTTGTTTGTTTTGCATCATGCTGTTTGTCTTAAGGAAAATCGGCAGACTGGTATCCCTTGGGGAGTTGACTCAGGCTTTACTCAGGGTGTGTTGTAACTGGAGTTCACACAGATTGCACTTCAGACTTATAAGAGCCAGAGCAACAGCACAAGGAGGGCTGTTGACCCCTGCTGCATATTCCATTGTAGGGGAAGAAAATAGGAAGTCAGAGAAGACAAGTTAAGCTCATATCAGAAAAGTATTGTTACATGAGAGCTCCTTTGTGATCCCCTACTTGTAAATGTGCTGTGGAACAAAGAATCCCCACTCCAAATTATTTTTCTTAATGCACATTAAAACTGGACTATCAGTGGCCAAAGCTCCTGTGAGAGAGTATGGCTGTGGGGCTGCCTGCTGCTTGAGCAGGAGAGGAAAAGACCAGTGATGGATGTAATTTTCAGGCATATGGGATGTCAAAATAAACAGATAGTGATATGAACAACTATCTAACTTTATTCTTTGGCCTCCTGCCCAGATTTGAGGTGCTGCTAACTATATAGCCTCTCCATGAAAGCTGTGGAAAAAAAGCACTGGAAATCAGATGTTTCCTGTTGGCAGTGCTCCCTTAGTCCCCGAGCACTAGGTCTTAGTTGGAACTCCAACATGTGGGGAGACTATGGGCCCAAGGGAGGGGGAACGAGGCTCAGGAGGAACAGAATCTGCTGGGGCTTGAGGGGTTAGTTCAGGGATATGGGAAAAGATCTGAATTCCCAACATTTCACAGTACTCAAAGAGTTTTACAGTGTTATGTTTTTCTGGAGAGGGGAGGGTGAGATCTGCACTGTGGAAGTTTTAAACAGCTTGACCCATCTCAGAGCTGATAATTACCAGATTTCTGCAAGCTAAGTGGAGGAAAATTTTACTGCAGTGTGCAAAAAGATTACAGCACTGCTTATGAAGATACTGGGAAGTCAAATAGCCCCAGATTAAAGACTGGTGAGTTTTGCAATGGCTGGGTTGTAAAATAATGTAACCAAAAGCTTTATGAACAGGGACAAGCAATTACCTTGTGCCCAGACCTTGCAAGACAATAAAATTAAAAATCTAATGGAAGGCCTGAGCTGTACATTGCTAACACATTGTGTTAAGTATTAAATAAATAACTTCCAGTTCTTAAGCCTTAAGGCTTCAAAATAAATATTTTTCCCTAAACTGAGATTTAGGAAGAGAGGTTAAAAAACTTCCCTCAACTGTAAGACATTGGAAATCAAATTACACGGCAGTCTTTCTGACCAAGGTGATGTTCAGTCTACTAGTGAAATGAAAACAATTAAGTGCATGGTTCTACTTCTGTCTCAGGCAAAGACATCAATATAGTGATTTACCTTTTGAAATAATTCAACATTTATAAGCACAAATTGAAATACTGTCCAACAATTCCACAAATCAACTCCTATTTTCAAGTGGATTTTGTAAACAAGAAATATAAGATGCAGAGCAATACTGTGTCCAGATGAAGTCACAACCATATTCTTCTCTCTGCTTATCTAGCATTCGTATCTAGAGAAATGGAATCTGGTGGGAGCTTGCTGCATACGCATGTCAGGATGAAAAATTACTTGGAAAATTACTGTAAATTAGTGTTTAAATTTAAAAGGCATTTCATTTAATTTTTTTCATTCCAAATACTGACCCTGAAAAGCTAAGTCATAAACTTAGCAACTGTGACTTCTCTCAGGAATGATCTAGTAAATGTCAGGCAAAGGGTTTGTTATAAGCTATTGTAGCCTGCTAACGCTGTGACGAAGGGCAAGATGTGTGATATACAGCTTGAAATGAAAATACTGAACTTAATTTTCCTGCAGGCTACCCCACTAAAGGTTCTGTCATCTTCCCCATGCCATTGTGCTTTATTTTCACTGCCAACTGAAGCACATCAAGCTGACTGAGATTCTTGGAGACTTTCTTGAGAAATCACAACAAAGACATCAGCAAGACTAACAGTCAATGCAGGTTTGTTGTGAAAATACTCATTGTAGTGCCATAGAACAACTTCTTAAAAACTATTTGCAGTTAACACGTGATTAAGTTTTGCGAAATACTTGGTAGAGTATCAAAAGAAATCAATTTTACTGCATTTCACCATTCATTAGGCTGTTTTCCTAGAGGTAGCCTTTTGATTTAAACCAGTTTCTTTTCGCAGCCTCAGTAGCTGATAGGTCTGAAGTCTAAACACAAGCTGTCTTGGAGGTAGGTCTCCTTAGGGCCTGCCTGAGACTTTTTGGGGGGGAGTTGGCTTGGATGTTCCGGTCGTGCATATGCTTGTACGTTCTTTTTTTAGGTCGCGTATATGCCCTGTGTGCTCATGTTTTCGAGCTGACTAGCTACTCTTCACCTTCCTCCCAGACGGTTCAGACACCCCAGGCCGGGGAAAGCCCTTAGAAGGCACGTTCCGGGCCCGCGCCAGCCT
>VWZW01006375.1:184832-231127 GCA_013397115.1 Edolisoma coerulescens
AGCCCCCGCCACCCCCGCACCCTCCCCAGCAGCCGTCGCCTCCCTTCGCCAGCCCGGGGGTCCCGGCCTTCCTCAGCAAGCTTTGGGCTCTGCTGGGCGAGACCCCCAGCAACCAGCTCATCACTTGGAGCCAGGTCGGCCGCTCCCTCCNTGCTGGGGGCTGTGGGCCTCGGCGTGCGCGTGGGGAGGATGGAAAATCGGGGCACGGCCGCATGGCTTGGTTGGCTCGGGCCGGGCCGGCTCGGACTGGGCTGAGCTGCTGAGGAGAGGCCGGCTCGTCCCGCCCGCCCTCAGCCTCTGCCTTGTCTTATCCGTGGAGTAGGAGCTCCGGTGCCCGCCGTAGGGGCGCGTCCCCAGGCAGCCCCGCGGAGGGTGGGGGGTGTCTGGGGGCCCCGACTGAGCAGGCTCGGGCGTCCGAGGGGAGTGGGAAGGGGCCCGGGAGCCGGGGGATTCTGCGGCGCGCTTTAGGAGCCGGCGTGCGGGGAACGCGGAGCTGCGGAGGGATTTCCCACCGCGGGGTGGTGCAGGAACCCCGCCAGGAACGGGGCTCGCCCTCGGTGAGCCGTGGCTGCTGGAGAACTCCGGAGGATGGGGAGAACGGCCTGTGCAGGCCTGCTGTTGTTTCCTGTGTGCCGCCCGCGGGGCCGCATCCCGCAGGGGCGGTGCGGAGCGGCCACGTGGGGGATGGCCGGGGGCTTCCCGGGCTCGGTGTCCACCTGCTGGGGCGGCGGGAAGGGGATGGGCCACGGGGGAAGTCGAATTGGGCACCAGTCTTCTTACAGTGCAACGAAGGGTTGGTAAGTTGCTGCAGTGAGCATCACTGACAGTTGTGCTAAATGCTAAGCACATATTTTGATAATAGTAATTTCATTTTTTTCTATATGCTGTTTTTAATAAAATCCTGTTCTCAAATTGTATTAATATCTTTAAATGGTGTTGAGTTAAACTCAACTGAAAGCTCCCTATTTTAAATGCTTAAGAAATAATAAAATATCTCAAACATTTTACTGAAAATGGTTTACCAGTACCTTCAGCCAAAACTTCTCAAAGAGGGAAGCAGAAGATCTCAGTAGATTATGGCAGCTTTTCTTTCTTTCTCTTTTTTCTTTTTTTTTTTTTTCTTTGTTTATTTGTTTTGGGGGTGGGATTTTTTGTGGGATTTTTGGGGTTGGTTTGTTTTTTTCTCTTTTTGGAAGAGAGATACTAAGGGCTGTATGAAGATTGATGTTGTCTACATTACGAAATGCTATTTTGGCTGCTATGCTTCTAATGAAGAATTTCGAAATCCATTGCTTATGTTTATCTCAAGTAAATACACCAATACCTGTTAGGTATCTCTGTATTATTTTTTTAATTAACAGTAAAAAAAATTGTTTGAGATTCTGCAGGGCTCTTTCTAGAGGGTAAGGTCCAGTCATCACAGTTGATATTATTAGCAAGTTCTTGTGGGAGGGAAGTATTGGGATTATTTGTGATGACTTTTAGAAATGCTGTGTGTTGATATTACAGGGAACAAAAAGTGTACCGAATGTATCAGGGAAGGGAGAGTACAGTTACTATAATATTTTGCTTTCCTCCTCTACAAATCTCTGTCCTTACACTCTTAAGGATAAATGCCATCTGAAACGGAACAGCCAGATTTTTGTCTCCCTGCAAAGTGAAACCACAGTATGTGTTGTCCATGGAAATATGGGTGAGGAATACCAAATGAAGCACTTGGAATACTGCTCTATGCTGCAGTCATTGGCACTAGGGAGTTGACAATCGTATTTAGCTGTATAGTGAAGTTTACAGGCCTTAATGTCTGTACAGCTTTGCTGTAAATGACTGTCAGGGCAACAAGAGCTAGTGGATATGTTTCCCAGATTTTCATGTGCTAAGCCTGGACAATGTCAAAGTGATGATAAAGTGAGGCACCACATGGAAGTTGTTTGTTGGTATCGCAGGTCACTGTAGTGTCACTTGGTTCAGCACCTTCAGTTTGTGAATTTCATGCACAGCATTGGCTAAAATAGTCTGTTCTTGCCATTTCTTTTGCTTCCCCTTTCCTTCCACTGATTGATTCTCAGCAGGAGCTAGGTAGGCCTTACTGGAAGTTTCCATCTCCCTACCTTCCTCTCAGTGTTAAGCACCTAAGTCATCCAGTGGAGAGCTATTTATAACATCCTGTTCCTGATGCTCCCTGCTGATTTGCAGGAACAAGCTGCTGTGGTTTAACCCCCACTGGCAACCAAGTACTACACAGCCACTTGCTTCCCCACACTCTGGTAGAGAAAGTAAAACGCATGGGTTGAGATAAGAACCATTTAAAATTGAAATGAAGTATATTGTAACAGTAATAAAACAGAAAGAAAACACAAGAAAAAACAAATGATGCCCAATACAATTGCTTACCAACTGCTGCCTGGTACCCAGCCCATCCAAAAATAGCAGTCAGCCCTCCTGCTGGATAACTCGCCCAGTTTATTTATTGGGCATGATGTTCTGTGATATGGAATATACCTTTGCTCAGTTTGGGTTAGCTGTCCTGGCCATGCACCCTCCCAGTTTCTTGTGCACCTGCTTGCTGGCAGCACTTGGGAAGCAGAAAAGACCTTGACTTAGGGTAAGCACTGCTCAGCAACAATTAAAACATCAACTTATTATCATCTCATTATTCTCTTGCTGAATCCAAAACTTAGCACTTTACCAGCTACTAAGAAAAAATTAATTCTATCCTAGCTGAAACAAGGACACTAGCCTTTGGACAAGGATCTTCATATGGTCTTAGAGTTGTTTCTTTAAGCTTCTTGGGATCATAGAACTGCTGGCATTTGAGGATAAGAAAAGTGACTCTTTAAACTAGAAGGCCTCTAAGAAGATGCAGGAAGAGTGCTGACATTGGTTGAAGATGATAAGACTTTTTATTAACTACAGGTTGAGGGTATTGAGGATGTGTAGACAAACCATTTCGAAGTAGGTAATTTGCATTCTGCCGATTACTTGCCCTGTAGTTAAATGAAGTGCAGTCGTTGAAGAACAAAGAGCTGATACTTCTATTTTAGTAAAAGCCTGGGGATTAAGTAAAGGATCAGTCCTCCCTCACAATTGGCATTCCAGGAGAAGGGGAATCTTGCCTTAGCTGGCTACGTTTTTGGTAACTCCAAAACCCAGTGGACACACTCAGCTCTTTGACCGCTCCATCTGCTCCACAAGTCCTATCAAAGCAATCATGCTTTTGTACTGAAAAGCAGATGGGACTTTCAGCTGGTTGTTGGTATTTTTTCCTTGCTCAGGTTCCTTGTTAAGATTCCTTACCAAGGCTTCAAAACTACATTCAGAATTGATAGTATTGTCCTGTAGTGAAACTGTGATAATTGCTGGTGAGCAATTCATTCATTTATTGAGAAAGCAGTGCATAACAGTAGAGATGTTCTCTTTCAGATACAGGTAGTGATGTAAATCAATTGTACTCAGTTGCTTTGCAACGGCAAGTGTTGTACGCTTTTTGTTTTGGAAAATTGTAGGCAAGCAGATCAGTAATGTACTGCATGCACAAAGGAAGCATTCCAATCTGGTGATTAATTCTAAAAGCCCAGTGTGTTTTCTGCTATGGTTTTTAAGTAGCTTAATGTGTCTCTCTCATTTTAGAATGGCAAGAGTTTCTTGGTGTTGGATGAACAGAGATTTGCAAAAGAGATTCTTCCCAAGTACTTCAAACACAACAACATGGCAAGCTTTGTCAGACAGTTGAACATGTGTAAGTTCCTGGATTTTTGCATTCTAGCACAGTTCTAAATCTTGTACATGGAGGTTAAGTTATAATTTCCTTTTGAGCAGAGGCCTTGTGTTCTCTGCAACTAGGATACTATCTTATCCTCAAAATTGGTAAGAGGATAGTTGGAAGAGCATACTTTGAATTTCTTAATGTGGGTTTTGAGGTTTTTCTTTCCTTTTGTTTTTTTTAAGATGGCTTCCGTAAAGTTGGCCATTTTGATTCTGGAATTTTCAAACTGGAGCGAGACGGTCCAGTAGAGTTTCGGCATGCATATTTTAGGCAGGGCCGGGAAGACTTGTTGGAACACATTAAAAGGAAGGTTAGTGAAAATTCAGTATGTGGAAAACCTGTACTATTAAGTATTGATGAATAGCTAAGTTCATGTCAAGTTAACTGCAGGATTGTGAGTGCAAATAAGTTCAGAGTTTATGGAAACAAACTGCCCTCCTTTCATTTATATCTTGAGCTTCTTTAAAGATATTTTGGGGGATTTGACAAGGCTTTTTTATCTAACCTACTTTGCTGTCATTATAGTTAAGTTTCACGGGTGGCAAAAAAGAGTGAGTTATGTAATATGACAATTTGCAAATGAGTATTAGAAGTGCAGAGCAGGCTTTGACTTTACCATCAGCAATATAAGAAACTGCTTGTTTATGTAGCTTGTTTCAGAACAAAGCTACTGGAAGCATTGAACTTTACACCCAAGAGAAAATACAGACAAACCAGTAAACATGTTTGTTATGCTTCTGAAATGTGCTCTGCTGTTATTGAGTCAGATGGTTATAGATGGCAAATAGAAATATGGCAAATTAAACTGGATGTCATGGTTAACCCCAGCCAGTAGCTCAGCCCCACACAGCCTCTCGCTAACTCCCCCCCTGTCAGGATGTGGGAGTGAATTGGGAGATAAAAGTGAGTAGACTCGTGGGTTGAGATAAAGTCACTTTAATAAGTAAAGCAAAGGCTACACACACAAGCAAAGCAATACCAGGAATTAACTTACTGCTCCCCCTAGGCAGGCAGATGTTCAGCCATCCCCAGGAAAGCAGGGCCCTGTCACGTGTAATGGTAACTTGGGAAGACAAATGCCATCATTCTGAACATCTCCCACATGTTCTTCTTCTTCCCACAGTTTTATATGCTAAGCATGACACCATATGGTATGGAATGTTCCTTTGGTCAGGTGGGGATAACTGTCCCAGCTGTGTGTGCCCTCCCAATTTCTTGTGCAGCCCCAGCCAACTCGCTGTTGCAGTGAGGTGGGAAGCAGAAAAGCCCTTGACTCCGTGTGTAAGCACTGCTCAGCAGTACCAAAAACATCTCTGTATTACCAGCACTGCAGCACAACTGCACAAGTCCAAAACACAGCCCTATATTTGCTACTATGAAGAAAATTACCCTACCTCAGCCAAAACCAGCCCAGAGTGATGTACTTGTTATCACCAGATTATTGCGATGCAGTTATGACAAAGTAGAGCACTTGGGAAAATGCCTGAAGAGTCTGAGTGTACACAGGTGTTTGTAACAACTAAGGCTAAGGTAGTGACAGCTGTGTTTCTGGTGTTGGGGATTTTTGGATGCTTGGTTTATTAATAAATTAAATGCATATTTTGTCAACATGAGTAAGAAAGTTACCAGAAGAGAATAGTTAAGCATCAGTTAAGGGAACTGTTGTTTCTGGATTCTAATGTTTTAAAGGTTTCCTCTTCGAGACCTGAAGAAAACAAGATACGTCAGGAAGATCTCTCTAAAATAATATGCAGTGCTCAGAAAGTGCAAATTAAACAAACGACTATTGAATCTCAGTTGTCTCTTTTGAAGAGGTAAGTTGCTTCATCAGTAACTGTTTCTTAATGCTGAGTAATTGTGACACTGGATATTGGACAAAGACCTAATTTTAGGTGTCTCTTGATTTCTGGTTGCCTAACTTCAATTACTGTTTTAGGAACATAAATTTCAGTAGAAAAATTGCTTTAAAATTGAATATTCTGATGATATTAAAAGTAATAAGCAGTGTTGATGTTTGCAGAACACTAGTAGTAGGCAATTAAATAACGACTTTAATAATAGTTCCATATAGATGCTAAGGCTGAATATTTAAATCAGCTCTTAGTATAAAGTATGCTGGTTTGTGTCTTCAGGTTTGAAATAGTTACTGTGTTTGGTTTGAGGCAGAGTTTGGTTTGTGCAATCTGCATATAATACTTTCATAGGACAATTAATGTCTTTGCTCATTGTTCTTTATTTTCCTATTGTTTTTGTCCTCATTCCCCCACTGTTTTAAAATTGCAGGAGAGTTTATGCCTATGAAAATGTGTTTAGAAATCTAATTTGGAAATTGCTGAGTTACCTCATTTACAGAGGAACAGAATCTAAAATCCAAATGTAAATAGAGTTTTTTTAGAATTGTATTATTGCCTCCTTAGAAATTATGATTTATTGTCAACAGTGAGAGAGATGTGTGTCACAAATTACTTAATCCTTTAGACTATGTAGATACAGACAAGATACATGACCATGAGGTCATGCACTGTAAGTCACATCACCTCAATAGAAACTCAGGGCACCTTAACTTACATTGAGAAAGTGACAGTGTACTTCTGTAGCAGAGGTTACCATAGTTCAAGTTTCAAGAAGTAAATTCTCTCATTTCTAGACTTCAGTTCTAATGATTTGAGTAGTAGAATATTCAGAGGCAAACTTTTTTTGCCTAGGCATAGTCTTCATTAGAATCTGGCCAGTCGAGAGTAAAAATCATATTTGCCCTTTTGAAATCCTAGACTAATTTGGGTTGAAAGGAACCTCAGAAGGCCATCAGGTCCAAACCACTGCCAGAGCAGGGCTGGCTTGGACTGAACTGACAGCCAGTTGCTAATGACCTGACAGTTTGTAGAGATGAGAACGTAGTGGTTGGTCTTTGACATCCATATTGTCATCCCATCAGTTTAAAATTATTGAGGTAGAAACTGGAGCTAAATCAGAAGACCTGATCCTACAAAACATGTTGGTAAAGCTAGTGAGAAAATTGAGGAAGTTTAGAATCCCTAACTTCTGCTGTTAATTTTGCTGTGGAACTGTACTCTTAAATTGTATGTTGGACACAGGAGCAGTTTGAGGAGTGAGCAGTACCCTGCATCACACTGCGTACGAGCAGCTGTTTCTGAAAACTTAGTTTAAGGTTTCCTAAAAACACAAACACCAGTGGAGTTTACTTCTTTGTGTTGAAAATTAAACTGCAGAAGAGAGAAAGGTGGTATGTTGTGTTCCCATATTCATTGAAGCTTTTGGTATTCATTATCTACCTCTTAATATGGCATACACTGTTGGAAATAACAAGGCTCATGGTTACAGTAGGGCAGTTTGTACACTGTCTCAGTAACTGGAGTCCTGTGAGTACTGGAAGAACCAGCGTTTCTAAAATGGCAGCGTTTCATGAAAACTGCCATCTCTGACATGCTCCTGTTATTTTTTATCACCTAACATGCCCCTTTACTGGAGCTAATAGAGGTAACTGTTAAAGCTGATAGTTAATTTTTAAATGCTGAATGTATGGGTAATGATTATTGCCAAATTTGGGAATTTTATTTTTCTTCCTTTAAAGCAGATGGAAATTCTCTGCAGGCCATTTGTTGTGTTTGGGTCTCCGTTTCATAGTTACTTTCCAAGGCTGCTTGCTGTTTGTGTGACACTCCCACCCCAAACCCCCAATCTAAAAACATATTTCAAAGAGTTTTAGTGAGGCCAACTGATCTTTAACAAAAATTAATAACTTAGTTTTAGTTTGACTTTTAAATCATCATTTTTAAACAGAGAGAATGAATCCCTGTGGAGGGAAGTGTCAGAACTGAGAGCAAAACACTTGAAACAGCAGCAAGTTATTCGAAAGGTAAGGCTTCATTTTTGTGTGTGCTTAAGTGAGTGCTTCTGAACTGGGAATGCTGTGCCATGTTACCTTGCTTTGCCCTCACTCAGCTTTTTGCAATGTCAAATCTCTCTTTAATAGAAAAACCAGCAGGGTGGTATATGGTGAACAAATCCTAGTGAAAGAAACATTCAGGGTATTTTACTGCATAAGCAGAAAATAGGGCCAAAGTCTTGTGAACATTTTCAAAGAAAGAGGCTCAAGAACATCCTACATTAGTCATTGAGGTACCCTAAACACGGTCCATCCATTTTTTATTACTTCGGGAATCAGATGTCTAATTCTCTGTGTCGAGTGATCTCAGGAAAAACTTTCCTAAAGTTACCAGAGGAACAGATAATTGAGTGGAACGTCTTGATAATATGTTGACTTAGATTATTTGACAGTTAGATTTATGATCTACCAAAACTGATAAAAATGCATAGAGTTGATAGATCTATTTTTTTTTACCATATCAGAAAGGGTATCGCTGCAAGTAGCCTTGTAGCAGAGACTTAGTGAATTTTTTTCCCAGTTTCTTCAAGCCAGAGACATACATTAAAGCCTTAAATTTAAAACATAAGGGAAAGAACTGTAACATTTCAAAAGGAAAGGCAGCTGATGAATACTGTTAATCGTACATGTAATTTTTTCTGAATCTGTCAAAAATGCCTTTCACCAGAACCAATATTTACAGATACAGATTATGTATATGGATCACATCCCTATATGCCTTCTGTCATTGCTAATTAGAATTATTTTAATAATTTGCATTGCTGGATGTCCTTCTATGTACTATGTATGATGTCTTGTAAAAGTCTACTCTTAACCACTTGCTATGTGAAAAGTCTTTCTTTGATAATTGAATAACCATTTAGATATTATCAGCACTGGTTTTTACCTTGATTTTTAATTTTTCTGAACAGGTCTGTATAAAAGTTACTATGCAAAGGAAGTGTTTTGTTGTTTATGTATAGATTTTATTATTGGCATCTTCTGCTATAAGATACCTTGGTACCCAAGAGAAACAATAACGAAGTAGAAGCAACCAACAATAGTGTTTTCTCCCTTACAGATTGTACAATTCATTGTTACCTTGGTGCAGAATAACCAACTAGTGAGCCTAAAACGCAAGAGGTAAATATAATCTTGAAAACTTGCTGTCCACTTGATAAACTGACAGGCCTTGTTGACTAATTACCAAAGAGGTGGTTTGGAAATGGCTTTCTTCCTTTACTCTTTCTGATGTAGGCCTCTACTTCTGAACACTAATGGACCTACAAAGTCGAATGTATTTCAGAAAATTGTGAAAGAACCAGCTGACAGTAGCCACCATGTAAGTTTTCTATTATGGGTACTCTTGTCATGATGAAGGAGTGCAGGTGGGCAGATGGATCAAGTTCATTGTCATGTGGAGACTAAAACATAGCTGTGTACTGAGAGGTGTCAACTTGCAGAAGTGATAGGCCATGTTGTTTCCTTCAGAAGCTAAATATGTTGATAATCACCATTCACTTTCCAACATTAGCACGTATAAAGGGGTTACCTGTGTATTAAATACAGCTTGACATGATCCTGCTGAAAGCAGTTTGCTTTTAAGAATGGTGCTGTTAGAAATGTCACATACAGTGTTGCATTGTTATCTCTGGGAATGTGGCATTCCTGGTGCCATACAGGGACAAGGGTCCAGTGTGTTGCTCTGCAAGGCAGCATCCAACCCAGAAAAATCATGTCATGTTCCTGTTCCATTTGAATGAGTCACACCACTCAAAGTTGTTTTCTGCTGTCCAAATAATGATTGGCAGGGAAATCATTAAAACAAGCATTAAGGATGGCACTAGAATTAGTAGCTTTATAACAAAGTACTGTTTAAACAGCAGTCACGGTTTTAATATTTTTAGTTCTATTTTCTGACAGTGCTAGTATATTTTTATTTCTATGTCTGTAGTATTTGCCAAATTCTTTTTCCTGTAGCTGTTATTCTCCAGCTTGTTTATTTACTTTTATGGCTTTTTCTATTAAACATAGATCTGTACAAACTGCTTGTAATCTCCAAGGTGTAAGGAAAGCTCTTAGACTTCATTAGATGTGAAGCATTTTAGGGTACAGTGGTAACTGTCAAAATGCTGAAGCTCGTTGTCCTTCTGTGCCCTGACTGTTTTAAAAATAATTCTCAGGTACCTCTCAACAGAAATGAGGGCTTAAAACAAAGGGAACAGATTTCAGATGACATTGTTATTTATGATGTCACTGAGGATGTGGGTGAGGAAGAACATCCCATGGCTGAAGAAGAAAATCTTCCTGTTACACCAGAAACAAGTGAAGATACCACTTCAGATTCTTCCAAGTAAGAAGTCTTAAGAAGTGTGTGTTGATAAATGGCTTTCAGTGTTGTATAATATGCAGTAATTCAGATGTCTTAGGTAATTTTTTTTTTTTAGTAAAGTGGTTAGAATTATTCTGCACTCTTGCACATACAGAAACTTCATCTGTGAATTGACACTAGCTTTTGATTTATTGACCTCTGGATTTGTTCCAGAATAGTTAATTGCCTGTTGGAGTTTTAATTATCAGGAGGATAGATGGAAACTAGTGAAAATAATCTGTATTACTGTGTTATAGTTAAATATACTACCTGTCCAAAGCCAGAGTAAGAGAAGTCTTCTTACTTTTTGGTTATGTGGACAGACAGGAATAACTTCCCTTGTTTTTGCAGGTTTTTGTGGAGAATAATTTACATGTGGTTTCAGTCAGGTATTGGTGTGGTCTTTGCATTAAGCCAGTTAATTTCAGGGTTCTCGGTTTTTTTCAGTCCCAGTTGTTTCATGATTATGTTCTTTCCTGTCCGTACTCTGGTACTACAGAAGTTGTTCATCTTTCAGCTACAAGCAAGTTGAAACTTGGTCCAGAGATTTAGATGCAACTCTCTTCTTGAATTGCATTGGATTGATAGGGCCTGTATTAGGCCTCAAGGAAAAAAAAATAGTATTTGTATCTTACACTTGAATTGGTACCATTGTTCTTGCTCAGCTGATGTCTGGGAATGCATTCTCTGATAGAAAAACTTCATGAGGAAAATGCTGTGGTAGAGAGGCAACATAACTAACAGCTGCTTAAGGGTTAAGAACCAGAATATGGATGAAAGCAAATTAGTTGGGGCTTGCTCCTGGTCTTCAGGTTTCATTCCTGGTATGCATAATTAAGGGTATTTTAACTACAAACCTGTTGACTGGGATTCTTTGTTATGGGTGCTCCAGAGTTGATGCTGTTCAACAGGAAATACAAAAAATATATACTGTGTCTGGTTTGATGACCTTGTATGCTTTGGTTCACTTTGTACATCACGTCTATATGCAAGCTTATAGTTCTTCTAAGGACAAAAATGTTGGTGTTCCTATAGCTCTTCAGCAGTTGGTTATTGTGGACTGGCACAGCAGCGTCTGCTGACTGAGCTGCATTAATTGTATTGATCATTACAGAACCGTATCAATGGAAAATAGATATTTAGAGCATCTTTCTGTGGTTAGTATTAAAAAGCAGTAGAAAAGTTTATTTCCTGATAGTAGCTTGACTAAAGTGAGAAGTAACTAAACCTGTGAAATAATACCAATTTAAATGTGTATGAAATGCTGTAATTAATTTATCTCATATTACAGCTGTAGCTGTAGCTACCATTCTCCCGATATTGTAATTGTGGAAGATGATAACGAAGATGAATATGCCCCTGTAATTCAAGGGGATAAAAGCACCGAATCAGTTGCTGTCCCAGGTAAAAATGATCCAGTCAGCCCTGTCAGTGACAGCACAAGCCCACTCATGTCAAGTGCTGTACAGCTGAATAACCAGTCAACTTTAACTGCAGAAGATCCAGTCTCTGTGATGGATTCCATACTCAATGAAAATGGAGTAATTTCACAAAATATAAATCTTCTTGGAAAGTGAGTAGTCTTGTCTTTGTTTTTTCAAGTATTAGAACTGATTATTTGACTGAAGTAAAAAGAACTGAATAGCAGTTTCTACTGAGAACTTAAAACTTACAGGCCACTGTTATTCCAGCCAATTTCTGAAGATCCTACTATTTGAAGTATTTTAAGATGCGACCTCTGATTTTCACTGTTAAGTGAGTTGAGATGTGTAATCTGGCAGTGTAATGTTGTAGAGATTGTTTAAACTGTCAAGATTTATTTTTGTCACTCCTGCAGGTGGATTAGACTCATTAGGGCTGTGTGGATGCAAGAATTGCATCTCTGCTAGTGTCATGTCATAGTGTTATGTTGATGTGATTCCTGTGAGACGTATTTCTGAGCACCTGTCTGCTGTACTTGGGTTCTCTTCTAAAGAGGCTGAAAATCTTTGGTTTTTTCCAGAAGTCATTTCTTGTGAAAGACTTAGTTCATTCTCGTTCTGGTGAAGATTTTTAGATGCGTGTAGTATGTCTGTGTAAAGCTTACTTGAGGATTTCTCTTACTTTTTTAAGGGATACAGCAGTAAAATATTATTTGCCTTCTAGAGTTGAACTTCTGGATTATCTGGACAGTATTGACTGCAGTTTGGAGGACTTCCAGGCTATGTTATCGGGACGACAGTTCAGCATAGATCCAGATCTCCTGGTTGATGTAATTTTGACTTTAAGTATTTTCATAATAGGCTATAGAAAACATTTGTGTGTGTTGTTGCTGTTTAAAATGGATTTAAACCATAAATGATCTTTTTGTCCTTTCTTCCCTTTACAAAGCAAAGTTATAAATATTTATGAACATGAGTTTCTGGAGCACTGGTATAAGTCTCAATGCTACATCACTGCTCAAGTGAATGCTTAAGTTTATTGTTGAACAATGGCTTTCCTAATGAAAGAATTCTTATATTTGTTGTGATGTGAACTTAGATGTCAAGTAGATTAATACTCTTGCTTTGGAATAACCCAGCACATCATCTGTGGTCTTCTCAATGAACTGGGATTAAAAAGAACTTTCCTCCCTGTAGCAAGGCCATGCTGGCTGGCGGCAGGGTGTGTGTTTGCCATGACTCACATGTCCCCTCTCTGAGGTGCTGCTCCTTGTCCATTTGTTCCTTAACCCTGACCTGGGCCAGTGCATGAGGTTACTGGATCCTGGTGACATGTGGCTGTTGAACCTGGTGGAGTGCCTGTTGGCCCCTCTCCCACTTCACTGAGATCCCTCTTAACAGCAGCTCTGCTCTCCACTGACTGAGGACTCCTTCCAGCTTGGTGGCACTTGCAACTTAAGTTCATCCATATTGTACATAGAATTTTCCACGAGCAATGTCAGAAGAAATTGCTATTTTAAGACTGCAGCAAACCATGTTAGATGCAATACAGTTGTTTCCTTTGTGATCAAGCTTCATGGAATTCCAAACCATTGTGCTCCAAAGCTAGATTTTCTTTGTAAAAGCAGTAATTACCTGTAAATAGACTCCAGTCCTCATAGAGGGTGGAATAAGTACAGCGGTTATTCTCACCCATGCAGAAGCAATGGTCTTGTATTCTTAATAGCAACACTGAGATACCTAAAACTTGATGTCTTTTGTCTTATTCAGCTTTTTACAAGCTCTGTGCAGATGAATCCCACAGATCATGATCATATCACTAATACCAAAGTAAGTCTTAAATCCATTGCTCAACATACAGTAGTGAGAGATGCAAAATTCAGTCATCTTTTGCTGTTTTCTTTACTGGAATCATGGGACTTCATGCTCTGGCTTTTTAAGACTTGCATGAGAATAGGAAGACTGAGTAGCTGAGTTCATCCTGTTGGGCTTTAAACAGCAAAGGAAAAAGCACACTAATTAATTACTAATGTCCTTTAAAACTTGTATTACCTTGAGGCCAATACCTGTACATTGTACCAGTCTCTTGACTTTTGTATCCACTGAGATTTTATTACTTGCAAACATGGTATGCACTTTTATCAGAATGGTTTCATCTGTATTGTCTGGTGGGAAAAGAAACATGATGTAATAAGCAGTGGAGCAAAGATGTAGCACTTTGTATTTGTCCTGTTCATTCAAAGCATTAAGTTTGGTTCTTGCTTTATACCTGTGTTTCCATTTCATGTTTTCTCAGCCAAGGTGTGTTAGTGTGGGTAATACTGATAATGCCACTGCATCTCATCACAAATAAAAAATTATTTTTTGTAGTATTTGGTCAGCTGTGTTCCAA
Organism: Edolisoma coerulescens; assembly: GCA_013397115.1. NCBI lineage: Eukaryota > Metazoa > Chordata > Aves > Passeriformes > Campephagidae > Edolisoma > Edolisoma coerulescens. The sequence continues at coordinate 198,669 of VWZW01006375.1, forward strand.
TGGCATTGGAACAGGCTTTAAGCGTGTGTTTTAAGCGTCTGTGCTTTTGTTCCCAGACGGAGACAAAGGGAAAAGAAACAAACAAGAATAATGCTGGTCCAGCGGCTTCACAGGAAATGCAAGGTACTAAGCCCATATCAGGTTAGTTGTAGTGATCTATTGAAACACTCCAACAGTTGAACATTGTTCTTAAAGCCATCTCAGTTATTTGTTCCTTGTCTGGTTTTATGTTACGCTGATGAACAAATAGCCAAAACACAATGCTTAGTATATTTGCTTTTTAGATTTTTGGCTCTGCACTAGATGCAGAGAAACTGATGTTTTGCAGGTGAACCTGCACAAATAATGTTATGCATGAACATAACAATTCTTTAAAAACACATCTGAAGAACAAACACCTATCATGTTTTTTTATTAATTATTCTTTAAATAAGTACTGTGGGTTGGATTTTGTTTTTTCCTTCTGCATGTAGAAAGGCACATGAATTGATGTTCTGGACATTTTTCCCCCGTAGATAAGCAGCTGATACACTACACTGCGTTTCCACTCCTTGCATTCCTCGATGGGAACCCAGGCTCCACTGTTGAGAGTGGGAGCTTCACAGCTGAAACTTCTTCCACTGTTGAGAAATCCCTGGAAGGGGACGAGCTCCTGGAGAGCAGCCTGGATCCCGAGCCCACCCAGAGCAAACTGGTGCGTCTGGAGCCGCTGACGGAGGCAGAGGCGAGCGAAGCCACGCTGTTCTACCTATGCGAACTTGCCCCAGCACCCATGGACACAGACATGTCCTTCTTGGATAACTGATGTGAGGGAGGCTCTGTATATAGTCATGAAGATGAACTATTTATTTAGAATATTGTTTGGTATGAGAGTTTTTTGTAAATCACTGTTTTATGTAACCAGATATGTGGAATCTGAAGTACCTTTCCTATCTTATACAAGCAGTTGTTTAGCTACGGAGTTAGACAAGCAGGCTGCTGCTGCAGTGCTGTGAACACTTGAGTGTTGCACGCATCGCTCGTACCGCGGGTAAGCCAACACTTGTCAGTAGTGAGCTTTGGTTTATGGTTTCTTATACTTCTTGTCTTACATATGATGACATAAACTAGTAGTGTATGGTTAGGGGACACTGACTTTCTGTATTTTGGGGTTTTTATTTTTTACATTTTGTTTAACACACATGAGGCTTTTTTGGGGTGGGGCGACCAGGACCTGATGTAGGCTTATTTTTCCCTGCTTCAACTGGGAACAAAGTGCCTGTACCTTGCTAAATCTTGGTTCTGCCTTACTTTCACTTCAGTGGAAGTGCTCACACATAGCACAAACTGGGGAAAAGTTCTTGACAGCTGCCAGGCCCCATGACTGCATGAGTACTTTTAACTTGGACCATCTTATGCTGACAAAATAAATGTTACTTAAGTGTGATACCTGTCAAGAGCTTCTCTCTTATTCCGTGTGCCAGGTGGTTATGGATTTAACAGCCTCCTTTTCCTATTGTAGTAACTGTGCAAGGTCTGCTGTGCACAATTACTGGAAGTTTCATTATCTCCAACCTGAAGGATTTACTGATAAGCCTCCAAAACAAGTGTCTAATGCAGCAAACTGTTTTCCAGTAGTAGCACACAAAAGGGTGTTCTCTCTTTGATTTCTTACTGAGAACTGTGGCAGAGCACCATCGCTTTCGTTCCAGTGGAGGGGCCCTGCCCCTCCTCCACGGTGCGTGTCCACTGCTGCACTCACAGAAGGCACAGCTGCTGCAGTGAGTTTCTGTAGCTGTGCTACGGAGCCAGAGGGGTTCCTGCACCGCCAGGTGAAACTAAATCATCTCACCTTGAGCTCCTGATTTTAATATAAACAGTAAGTCATACTGTAACTGAAAATAAATTTTGAGAAGCTCCAGAGCACAGAGGCTCAGCAAAGAGGGAAACTGTATTTCAGTAACTTCATACAGGCAACATAAAAACCACATTCCCCAACTCTGGCAGTGGATCCAAAGTTTTTTTTTCCAAAAGAGTAATTTGGCCAGGGCCACTTGTACAAGGAGCTGAATCCATAGACCGGGCACTCTGCTCCTCTTCTGAATTCAGCAAGTTGTTCTTTGTTGCAGGACTCAGGAACTGCTGTAGTAGAACCGGTGTTCAGGTGTTTTACCCAAATTTAAACAGGTGCAATCCAGTGGGGCGGCAGCACTTGGTGAAGCAGGAATGCAGTTACGAGTGCAAGGCATGTTTGTGTTTGCAGAAACACGGGCTGCCAAGGGCACAGAACTGTCAGAGGCCTTCACCCAGGGGGTTACATGTGACCTCTCAAAAGAGCAGGGGACTTGCTGCCTCACAGGTGGGCTCTGCAGCACTGTCGGTTGTTCTCAGAACCTGACAATGCTATAAAGCATCCCCAGCAGAGGGGATGAGAATGCAACACAAACCCTCGCAATAGCCACAGCTGGCAGCAGTATGAGACATCAAAAGTCATGGGACATCTTCATCCAAATTTATTTATTGATAACAACATATTCCAAATTATTACAAGCCTTTACTAATCTTTCCATTACTGTCTCAAGTTTGACTTCACATGTCAGACTTCTGCAGTAAATGTCAGTGTTCAGGTGCAGAGTTAAAATAAAAGCTTAGAGAACAGCAACAGGAAGTCACAGGTACAAACACCACAGAAAGAGATGAGCATGACATCTGCAGGCTCCAGGGTCACTCCCAGTCAGGCTGCTCTAGGCTCACATTGTAGCAAGTAACAGAGAAATAATGCGGCTTATGTACTTCAGTTACAAAGCAGCAAGCACAAAAGCATTTTAAGATTTCATAACTGCACAGGAACTATGCCTAGATTTAGACTTTCTAGGCTCAAGTCCATCTCTGGCAATGGACAACAAGCAAAATACCTAATACAGTAAAAGATTTCAAGATTCAGAGCCCCAAATATTTTAAGAAACCCTTCAGTTGAAGCCTCAGTAAATGCAAACCTCCTCCTTTAGTTACTGTAATTTCAGTGCTCCTTTTTCTCCACTTTTTTTTTGATCACAATACTCAAACAATTCCTCCAAAGGGCTTACACAGCTTTCACCACTCAGCTCCTTGCAAACTCCATGACTGGAGCTTAGCCAAGAAGAAAGTGGCACACAAAACAGCAATAAATTACAGCACAGCTATGCCATTTAAACTACTTAAAAAAACAGTAATAATATGTAAATGCACATTGTAAACAGGTGCCTTAAAAACATGCTTCTGAGCATCTGATACCAGGATATTTCTCCCCAGAGTGCCTGTCCTCCTGTGTGCAATGGGACACACTGGACTGGCTGCTCTGCAGCTCTAGGTACAAGTTTCCCCCTCTCACATCTGCGCAGAAGGTACTGCTGCCCGCGGCATGGGAAAGGTCAGGCTGTTAGTGCCGAAGTGCTGCAAGATGTCCAGTGAACTCCAACGTGCTCCACATTGAGTCTAACTACACTTACTCAAGGCTTACTTTGGAATCAAGGCAACAGGGATCATCAAAGGCAGCCCCTCCTTTACTTGCAAAGCCTGACCTAGCACTGTTTAGTTACCCTAATTAACACTTGCACTTTTTTTCCTACTACCATTTAATGCAATTGAGGGGAAAAAAAGGTACTTCCAGAAGTTCTTGACCTTACATCTCGTGCTTCCAAAGCACTCAACCTAGGAGTAGTCCTATGGAAACCATCGTTAACAGCAATTATGATTGAGCTCAGCTAGAAAAAGTCATTTAGTGAAATGACAAGACATGATTCAAGGTAATCATGCAGGATAAAGCAGGGAATACTACCTGGACAGCACACACACACACATGTATTTACACCCGCACTATTACCCGGAATACTGTTTGTTTCAGGGACACGAGGCGCTAACATGGCCTCCCTCGTGAGCAGCACAGCTTAGTCAAAGTCACGGTTGGTAAGAACCAGCGGAGCCACCAGAGTCCACACGTAGAGCACGATGCCAATCCAGCTGGAAGAGATCTTCACCCACACAGACGGCCACTTGCTGGTCATTGTCTCGTAAGTAGAATCCGGACTGTGAAAGAAGGAAAAGAAAAAGGATCATTTGCAATTTTTTTTCAATACAACACACTTGTGTTCTAAGCCACCCTTCAACACTGTTTTCACAGGAGATCACTTTCACTTCACACCTCAAAGGATCCTTCTTCCAGGCAGTTCACACCAGTTTGTACAAGAACACCATTTTTAAGTTGGTGTCACAGGAAGGTGGAAAAACAACAGCAGCACAATAAATATTTAGTACAAGAAGCAGGAATAATTACAAGAAATCTCTAACAAATCTGCAGAAAGGCAGTAAATGGATAGCACTTAGAGAAACAAATAATGTACTTTGCCTTGCCAGAGGACACCACCTAGAGAAATTAATCCTCTTGATGTCATATTAAACCAAGTAGGGCCAAGAATAAAATCCACAGCACGACTATTTATTAAGAGTTACTTCTGAAGGAAGTACCTTTTAGCATTGCTTTTTCGATATAAATTATTCTTTGCCAAATAGCTAGAGACTATGATTTGTATTTTTTAATTCTAAAGACCATCTGATCAAGCTGCTAACAACAATGCACACACAGGAGGACTATTTTATTGTGAGGATTTTTTCACGGCAGAGACAACCTAATTTCCTTCCACCAAGCCCTGTCATGGAATGGCTGCGGTTGGAAGAGACCGCTGGAAGCTCTCTAGTCCAACTCCACTGTTTCATCTAAATTCAGCTGCCCCGGATGGGTTTTGAGTACCTCCAAGGATGGAAACACCACAACCTCCCTTGGCAACCTATGCCAGTGCTCAGTCACCCTTGCAATGGAAAAGTGTTTCCTTATGTTCAGAGGGAACCTCCTGTATTTCAGTTTGTGCCCGTTGCCTCTGGCCCTGGCACTGGGCACCACTGAGAAATCCCAGCTCCATCCTCTTTGCAGCCCTGCTTCAGGTGTTTATACACATTGGTGAGACACCCCTTGGGCCTTCTCCAAGCTGAATAGTCCCAGCTCTCTCAGCTTCTCCTCATGTAACAGATGCTCCACTCCCTTCATCTTTGTGGCCCTTTGATGGACTCTCTCCAGTACGTCCATGTCTCTCTCGTACTGGGAAGCCACAGAACTGGAGGAGTCACCAGTGCTGGGTAAATGGGAAGGAACACCTATCCCTTGACCTGCTGATATAACATGTCCTTTTTCTAGCTCTCTGTACCAGACATGCGCCTAGTGTCTACTAATTTTTAATTTTTATCGAATTTAAGACTTTTATCATGTTCACTTCAGCAGGATGTATTTCAGCAGGCATTTTTTTTTTTAGAATCATCCTAGAAAATATGACATACACTTGTGAAGAAGGTTGGCTACAGTTTTCAAATACAATTCCCTAAACGTAACTCAAACAGTAACTCCCCTCAAGAAGGCCCATTCAAGACCTACATTCCAGAGCACTCAACTTGTGCCTCCTTGTCCAGCAAGAGATGGCATCTTGTATGCTTGTAATCAGCACAACATCTAATCAAATGTAAATACCTGTACCAGTTGGTAAGTGTCATCATGATATACAGTGATGCCAGGAAAAGCATGAAGTGAAAGAAGGAGTAACTGTAAGTAACTCCATCCCTCTCGTTATCTATAGCTCGGTGAACATCATCTCCATCATCAAGGGAGCCATCACTCCTGGGCATTCCATCCTCTATCAGTGTTGATTCATCACTGGTCAGCATCAGCTTGTTAACTTGGCTGTTGTTGGATGTCCGGATGCTGGATTTGACAGGAAAGGACACGGTACAGTTACCCAAAAAAATACAGTTAATATCCAACAATAAGAAGTAATACAAATTAATGGATTTTTTTTAAAGGAGTTTTACCTTGAATAGAGAACACACAGCAAAAACAAAACCAGTCCTACAATTCCTTGTGCATCCCACCACTGCACTACCTGACCTTGGGTTGGAGTGGTGGTGCTGTTGTAACCAATGATGCTCAGCAGACTGGGGTTACAGCGCCTGTCTGTGAAGGAAATTGCATTAGAACTTACATAAAACAAGAACAGGACAAATATTTAATAGCACATTTCCACGCTGAGTGCACAGAAATAGAAAGGAATTTTGTGACTGTGACAGTCTTGAAGTAAAAAAGCTTTGAATCTAATTTTAGCCTACTGAATCTCTCTCGAGCAGGGAAATGACAGTATATGGCATAAAAATCTGTCTCTTCGAGCAGATAAAAGGATTTTGAACTGATGTAAGATATGCATCAACTGCTTTACTATTCCATCTCATATAATTAGATGCAACAAAATAAAAATCTCTGCATTTTAAATTACAGAAATTCTACTGCTAGAAAATAAGTCTGACAAACATAATCTATTATGAGTGGTTCCTAACCCACAGCATCCACAGGTAATACTGAGGAAACAGCTGAAAGTAACAGACAATCTTATTTTCCCATAATCACTGCCTGAATTAGATGACTCATGTATTCCATAACACAGAAGCACAGAAGATTGTCCATAACTAAGATAAAAGGGTCAGAGACCAAATTAAAACCACCAAAATCAGTATCTGGCAATTTACTTTAATCACCAGAATTTCTGCACTTATTTATTTATTTTTAGAGATATTCAACTGTTGTCAGATACAATAAACATTGACAACATTTATTACTTGCTTTAAATCATCAGTTTGAAAATACATAATCAGACGCATGCTGGTCACCTAAGAAATGTGGAACTTGATAGGGAGATGAAACTCCCAGACATCTCAAAGGAGCTGTGGTGATCTGCAAAATCTAAGCTTTAGAATACTGCAGTTCTGCCAGTAAAGAGCAAAAATTCTTACATGCCATATAAGCGAGGGAAAAAGACATTATCTTTGCATCCTGGTTGCAGAGGGGGTGGAGCTCAGAGCTGTGTGGGCAAGGCCACGTTGCTATTTTATACCTCCCCCACATCGTTGCTGGGAGCCTGGCTTCAGAGGGAGGAAAAGGTGAGCACACTCTGAAGCGGTCCCATTCTGCTTCCCTCTCTCCCTCGGGGAGCTGGCCTGGACCAGCCACGCAGACCCTGCCCTCTCTCACTGCTGCCCATCCATCCCTTCCTATCCTTCAGGAGTGGGCTCCTGGCAGCACATGCAGCTGAGCCCTAACGCACACACATTTTATTACCCGGTTCTAATGCAGCCCTGCAAAAGAGGTGAAGATACAATTTACTGCGGAACTGCTTACCCAAAAAGCCCCACATTGCTACCACACTTACCTGGCTCATTGGTCATAGCAGACCAAGTCAAATACATTGTATAAATTGTGATCACCGAAGACTGCAGCAGTCCAGATCTTGGCTGAGATTCCTACACAAAGGAGTCACAAAACAGGACAGTTAGACAATCAAAAGTTGCGGGCAGAATTATATTGTGATGACACAGGAGGCAACAGAATTAAAATTGTACCTGAATCCTTGGCAGAATTGACATTACAGAAGCACCAATGCATAGGAGCATATTAACACTGATGAATGTCTTGTTTTCAGAACAACCTTCTGGATGAGTGTAATAAACATAAAACAAGACAATAGCTACGAGAGACAGCAGATAGTTGACAGCTGTAGCTGAGAGCAGAGCTGTGAAGAAACAAAACCATAGTTAAACTGGTTAATAACAGAGACTGCACCTCTCCCTGCTTCCCCTTATTTAACTTGACAACAGAAGGACATCAACAGAGCTGAACTACACATCTGAGAAAATGATACTAATGCATGAAGCAGCCCTTTCTGCACTCTACTAAAATGAACTGTTCAGTGAGTAACTTATTTAACATAATGCATATTAAATGAAATTTAAAACTTGATTGTAGTACAGTCCCTCCTTACCTGCATACCAGCATCTTGAGTTTCCTTCCTCCATTTTTTCAACCCAAGATTCATTCCAGGAATGGGCAAAGTCAATAAGCAAGACCAGCTGAATAAGAATAAAGCAGAATGCTCCAGCCATACCTACATAAAACCACACTAAAAGAGAAGTAAAACAAAAACAGTTAAGAACCATAGATTATTTAACCCCCTCCCCCCCGTTTTAGTGCCCCTAAACACAGAGAAGCATTATAGTTACACAGCTACAATTAAAACTATACTAAATCAGCATGCACTTACTTTTCTTTTAAAACTAAGTATGATTGTACCATGATACAGAGGAAGACAATATTCCCTCACCAGTTGTAAATGGTCCCTCTGGTATGAAGAAAGCTCCAACACTAATTGCAAGTGCCGTCGCAAATTTAAAGAACCAGAATCTAAAGGGAAATAAAGAGAATAAGGCGACTGTTAAGTCTGGTCTAATTCACACAAAAAATACACATCTTTAAGAGTTGGTTTTTTTAATTTGCTCATTCTTAACTTGCTTCTTTTCAAGCAGGATCAAAATTTTATCTGCTCAAGATTTTTGTTCTCCAAAACATTATGCTTAAACTGTGCTAGGCTGACACAGAGTTTGACACATTTCCCAGAGGTATCTTCTTACTCATGAATTACAAATCAGACCAATTGTGAGCTGCTTTTTCTTCCTAAGACCATTTTAAACCAGAGCAGTGAGATTACTGAATTGTCTGCATAGCAGAAAAATGGGTTAAAAAATCCCTTCCTGCTTTTAATATCAAAGATCTGACTGGTGCCTATAATGACAGAAAACATTTTGCTGGAGCTCCCTACCAGTCTTGGTTCACTTCCTACGTGAGAGAGATATACAAAAGTCTGGCTTCTTCCCACCCAACTTCAGATTCTTTAGGCCTACAGCTGATGAGGATTCATCATAAAAACAAAAGCAAATTATTTATCCTGCACAGAAAAGACACAATCAAATTCTAAGTCCCCATTTCAGTGCAGTGTCACTGGAATCTTTTTTTCAGTAAAAGATATGCATTCACAGACCATCAAAACAGATCAGACATTTCCAGAAGGCATACAAGGGACTATCTTCTACCAAAGATTCATCAAACTCACTCCAAATACAAACTGTACAAATATACCCTGCATAGGGAACTTTAAACTGTTATGCCAACAAAACTATTTTTTTGTGGTCCCAGTGACAGGCAGCTCCAAAAACAGCCATGGTGCCATCTACATGTACTTCAAAACTGAATATAACAGCACAAAGATATGTACCACACCCCCACAATGTCAAACACTTGTCAATTTTTCAAGTTTTCTATCCCTTCCCATTTCTTCCCATACTTAGAACAAGTTTAATCTCTCCTGCTGGCTGTTACAATCAAGTGATGGAGATCAGAAGAACAAGTGCCAATTGTGTGGAGAGATGTGAGATGACAGAAGTGTAGAATACAGAACAAAATGGACTAATTCCCTGGCATACAGAGAAGTGACTAAACCCAGTCTGAAAGCTGAATCAAGTTATAACACTTACGGTGCAATACATACCCCACTAAAACTAGATTTTGAATCCATTTTTTTTTTTAATCAACATCATTCTCAATTACAGAAATAAGAACGGGTTTGAGTTTATATATATTTAATCTCTAATTCCAGAGCTTTTAAAGGGATCTTAACACTCTACTCCATATGACAATGGAAGACAATATTCATCTGAAATAACACTTACAGCTGCTGTGCATTCTGTGCAAGGCAGCAACTATCTCATAGATACGTTATAATTGCTTTTTTTCTATTCTTATTATAAACCTGAGGCAAGAAACCACTCTGATTGCTGTTAAAAAAGCAGAGAAGGTGAACACTGGCACTAGATCATATTACTGGGCTTAACTTGCACGCAAGCATGAAGAAATTAGTACACATATATGGAAAAACCTAGTATTCTGAGTATTTCAAACCACTGACAAAAATATTACATCTCAAAGTATTACTGAACATACAGGCAATTTCAAAATTCAAAAGCCATAAAGCTCACCGTAACACCTATTATTGAACCAACAAGTTATTACAGAAGTAAAGTAATGCTATTAAATAATTTATCAGCAACAGTTAAATAACATATTTTTTTCCTTTTATCCTACTGCTGATGTTAGATGGGCTAAGAAGAGCAAACTGCTATGGGTTGCATAAACTGTACCTAAACTTGTACTGAAATAAGGTTATCAAGAAGATCCCAAACACTTAAGAATAGTTTTAGGTAAAAAATATCCCACATCATGTAGCTGAACCATTTTCTTCTTGCTTGCAAGAAGCATGTTCTCCTCAACAAAGCAGAGTGGAGGGAAAGGCTGAACTGAGTTACTGCTGCTAACACATCTTACTACTATACTCTCTTTTTCTTTAAACCAAAAAAAGCTAAACAAAGCAATATTCTGCTCAGTCTTAATGTTCCCCTACAGAAATAATTTGAAGCTTTTTCTCATTTTATACTAGACATGTTTAATCCTACTACACTGAATAGAAAATTTTATTTTATGGCTTAGCTGTTCATAGCTTCTGTTAAATACAGTCACCTTGAAAAAGTAGTCTAAGCAATCACTGTCACCACCAAGATTAGTCACCATAAATAGTTTTAGACTTTTTAGCATCATGCCCTCTTACAAATATTTACATCTCCTTGGTTCAAGAAGCTACATTACACATAGGCAGAGCCTGGATGAAAACTACAACTTGTGTCAACACACAAGCTGAAATTCCACTATATTCTTCTATCTGATAGTCCTAAATAAAATGAAATACAAAAGAAAATCTACTGGAAAGTCTAGAAACTTTTCTTTTTGCAGAGGAGCAACTGAAAAGATAGCAGAAAGAGAAAAGATACGTTTTATACATCTATACAGATATATATGTTTAACTGTTATAACCTCCAATAGAAAACCGTACAGGAAAGAACAAAAGGTCTTACAAGCTTCAAAGTTAAGAGGAATGTAATTCCCAGAGGACAAGGGAGGCTTTTAAATCATTTTATTTTTTGACAAAATCTCAATGGAATGAAACTTTGCGCCATTATTCATCTCTGAATTTCATCGTCTTTAGAAAAAATCAGAATTTCTCATCTTGGGAAACTCCCTGGACAGATTATCCAATGTCATAGTTCAGGCTTGGAAAAACAACAGCCACATGTATCTTTTCCTCTTACAAAAATTAATCACTAACTCATCTCAGCACTCATTTCTGCATCTTACCCATTGTGCACTGCAGCTCTGGGGTCGTTGCTGCTCTTCACCTTGATCATCAGCAAGGAGAAGAGAAGGTAGAACATGGCCATGCCAAAGCACACGCGGTACACGGCCTTGTAGCCAACCAGGACATCACAGTTCACGTGGCCCTGCACACCAGGAATACTTGTTCCCAACCCTCCATCACAAAATCCAGGGATCTGTGATAAATACAAGACATGCCAGTCATCTTTAAAAGACCTCCTGTCAGTAAATGTATATTAATAAATTTCCAGTATGCAATTCATTAATATTGTAATATTATGTAACTATTAACACTATTAGAAAATATGATACTGAAGGAGTGCATCATTAGCTACAGTCCAACTAGAATATCAAACACATGCAAGGAAAAAACATCCTGCATAGGCAGGATAAAATAAAATATAATAAATATTTTCATAGAATAGTTTGGGTTGGCGGGGACCTTTAAAGCTCACCTAGGCTAACCCTCTGCCATGGGCAAGGACATCTTCAACTACCTCAAGTTGCTCAAGGCCCCATCCCACCTGACCTTGAATGTTTCCAGGAATGGGACAGGGATCTTATTAACGGGGTTTTTTTATGTTATTAGCAATTTCAGAGCTTCTCAAAGAAATGCAGTTTTCTCTTGTTGATCTGAATCAAGAGATAACCAAAGATCTGGGAACTGGCAAATTTGACTTGACAGTAACTATCAGGCTTATGACACAGCTACGAGATGACAAGCCTGCTTACATCTCTAATTTAAAATAGACACAGCCTTTCCCAAAAAAGTACCATCACCATCAATTAGGTGTATCCGTAACTTCCATATGAAACAGCTGAGAACATTCTCACCAGTCACTACCAGGACATGAGCAACATCTTTTAGAAGTCAAATCATCCTCCAGAAAGCTGTAATTTTCTTTCCTAGGTGACTAACATGGCTCTCACTGAAACTCTAACGTGGTAACTACACCAACCTAAAAATCACGTTTACAGATGAATCATTTGGGGGAAAAAACCATGAAAAGCATGTCTAACCAAAGTTACTATCTACTAAAAAACCTAAAGACTTCAAAACAGAACTGAAGTACATGCAACCCACGTTCAGTGAACATGTAAGCTCTACTGTAACTCACATTACCACTCTCCAATTTTATACCGCATCCTCATACGGCTAATAAACTGGAAGATCCTACAAACACTTCCTAATTCCCTGAGTGGAAAACATGCTACTATGATTAGTGAAAAACATTTTTGTTATGCAATGCAGACTTTAAAATAGTCTACTTTAACTAGTAGAGCACGATGGAACTAGAAGACATCTTAAGAGTGTGGTTATTTTTCTTTAATCACAACCACAATAAAAATCAATTAAGTGCCATAAATACAAGCATCTCAATACTACTTTATTTGAAACTACACATATATAAATTTTCTTGTTCGATGCAAGATTTTATTTTTTCTGCTCTGAGCAATTAAAGAAGAGGCACAACTTTACCTCAAAATAGTGCTTTTAATCTATAGAGTGATCTTCCCACAACCTCTTTATTTGACTTACAACCAAATTAATGGTGACTATGAAGCACAGCTGGTAGCAAAATTACACATTTCCAAATAAAATCCATGCTTTCAAGATGTCAATTACAATTATCTATGACATTTGTTCTACCAAAAATGTTAGCAATAAATAACCTGACCTTCTTCAGCTGCTCTTCCATGCCTGGTATTAACATCACACAGGCAACGCTCACGCCAAGAAGTAGAAAGAAGGCATAAATCAGCCGAGTTATGGTGGAGTTGTTTCCACTGGGACAGCATCGGCAAAGCAGGCACGGGGCACTTCCACACAAGCATGGTATCTGACAGAAAGACAGAACATGAATTATTTAAAAAGCTCTGGATTACTAGATTTCAGTATTTAATCAGGCTCTGCAGATCATCAGACATTAGGACAGAAAATGACTCATCCTGTGCATCCCACCACTAGTGGGGACTAAGTCACTGCAACACGTTACAGAGCCACCAAACAACAGCGCTTCCTGATGCGCCGCTGCACAGTGAAATTAGCACTATGCCAGAAGTAATCACTTAGACATTCAGAAGAAATAAAGACTGGATTCCAACTCATTTATTCTCTCGAATTTTATTTCATTTCAGCTAAATGACATGCAAGGTTTGCTTCTGTTAGCAACTACGTCCTCCCTTCCACAGCTGCAGAGATTAAACAACCACACCACAGGAAAAAGACATGAGCACAACTGTCATGTAGGTACACTCTCAGCACCTGGCACAGTTGGGATACAATCCTCACTGGGGCCATAAATACTTCCAAAACACAAAACACAGGTAGAAGAACCTAAATCTTAGGTTGCAAATTATTTCATATTAGCAGCTACTCACATACCACACAATTCTGTTAGCTTGCAAAATTAACTTAGGCAATGTAAAAGTTACAAAGAGCAAAAAGAGCAAATACACAGTACATGTGTTATTGATACCAAATATCAACAGCAAAAGTGGATGGGAATGCTGTACAGTTGTAATACTACAAGGGGGGAAAAAACCAAACAGGACAAAATTTAATTCTCACATAGAAAATTTTGGGAAGAAAAAAATAGAGCTATTTCACCAGGAAAGGGTTGGGGAGCAGGGAACAATTCTCTGCCACTGACTGAGTGACAATTTGGGAAGTAAAAGAAAGGCAAGGTCCCAAAAACAAACATTAGCCAAAGGAGGAAAGGTACAATCAAAATGTGTGATCACTGCCCTTCTCTGAGCTACAACAGACCACGCTACCTCAGACAAAGAAAGATGCAGAACAGGGTTACAACCCAGCTTCTCTCCCAGCACATACCCAAGGACAACTCCACCATGGGACAAAAGCCACAAGTGTTCATCACCACATTAGAGACACTCAGTCATGTAAGGACATGAGTAGTTACAAGGCCACATGACCAGGACAGATCAGTCACCCAGTATGACTGGCATGTGCCAGAAAGAGTTCTCAGAAGTTTAGTCATATGACAAACAAAAATGCCTGTAGTCTGCCGTTACCGGAAAAGCCCAGGGGTTGCCAGGAAAAGCAGACAGATTGCCACAACACTCCTGGCAGCCTCCTGAGAAGCCCTCAGGAAAGGTCTGATTATCGTTCTTACAGTTTCAACCAGACTCACATACCAGACCCACAGACTTTGTCTTTTAAATAACTTCCCTGTATTCTTTTTGGCATGTGTGTTCCTTCCCGAGGAGCCAAGAATTTTCACTCCACTAGGCTACAGAGTCATCTTCAAACTAGCAAACTTCACCATTACATTTGTCTTGCTAAACGAGTGAAACTAGGTAGATTCTCAATATAAGTATTTCAGGATGTAAAAGCTATTACATTACCCTTTTTTACCTTCTCCTCCACTCAGTATCATTATAGCACAACTAATATGAAGGTGTTGATTATAGCAAGTTTCATCTCAATACAATAAAGGAATTATTTAGACTGAGAGCAACCAGCCCCTGCAACAACCTCCCCAACGATATGGTAGAGTCTCCACCACTGGAAATTTTCAAGATGCAACTGGACAGGGCACTAGATCATCCCACTCAGGTGCCCTTTTTCATAAAAGATGGACTGGGTGGACCTTTGAGGCTGCTCTAGGACTGCAAGCAACTACATTAGGGGCATCTGTGCTTTGCAAGCAGGAAATGTATGGCAAATATTGTCTCCAAATGCATCAGAATTTCATCGTACTACTGTCTTACACTATTTCCTACACACACAAATAACCTTTCCAGTGAAAAATATCTCTGTTCAAAAATTTATTTTCTTGAACCAATCCTGTCTGCATTAATATTTCTAAACATACTGTCAAATAGAAGGTTGAGTTTGGCAGAACAGAATATATGACTGGGGCTCATCTGCGGCAGAAAACGTGGGGACAGGAGCAACTGTTAAAAAAATTCACTTCTGTAATGAATCCCAGTGCTACATTGTTTGTTAAATACCTAAATAATAATACCTAACTTGTTCCTGACTGCCTCAGGGGAAGGAAGAAGCACACATGCTTCTACAGACAGGAGAGACCTGCAGTAGCTGAAATGAAGATGACTGTCTCTACCCCACTGGGAAACTGTGTGCCTCAAGAGAGGCTATACACCTCACTGAAGTGTCTGAGCTCCAACATCAGCTTTTAAAATGTTTTGCCCCCAAACAGCTCGTGCATATACATTTCTGAACAAGAGACACCTATTGATACATGATACTATTGTACAAGTTGGCCATTTATACAGGGAACAACGTTACAGTCCAATTCTCTCTTTCTTTGGCAAAAGAGAATAAAATACATTCCATTCCAATAAAAAGCAAAACTAACTTGTTACAGACTTCGAAAAGAACAGAAACCAAAGAACATTCAGCCCATGGAATTCAGCTTATCAGCCGAGGAGACAAAGGAGAGTTTCTTCTCTTGAAGTGCCACTTTCTTCCTAAATTTGAAGTACATCTCCCACAAAAAATTCAGTAGTACAAACAGTAAGATGCTACCACACAGATCAAAGCTTAACTCCCCAGGTGTGACTCAGCTTAGTCACAGATGCAGACAAAAAGTTACTCTACAATTACTTTTTCACTTGTTTTCATAAGGAAGCTTAGCCAAAAGCTACTCAGACACAACTGCATAAAATCTAGTGCCTTCCAGAAACTTTCCTACTTACCTACCAACTCATACCCCTTTACATTTTTGAGGAAAAATGAGCAGCTCAATGGTGTTTACAAAGGCAAAACAAGACAACCCACACACCTATTCTGGGAGCAGCCAGCTGGGCAGACAAGTTAATTCATGCCTGCTAAACTAGTCACTTCATTCCCCAGGGCAGAGGAAATGGCATGAGGAACACACATCAAGATGTATATTGAAGGAGAGAAAAGGAGAGAGAAAATCCTACCAAATCATGGAAGGTCAAACGTTACTCCCCCTGATGCACACAGAACAAGTTTTTAATGCAAAACATAATCTTCCTACTGGACAGGAAAGAAGGAATAATTCCTTCTATTACTGCAGTAATAACTAAACGATTATATATTGAATTAAGTATCTCCAAAAACACTAAACCCCTGCTGGGCCTAGTCAGGGTTTAGCTACATCATCCCTACTCTTAAGCTTAAAGACACTGAATCAATCAAGATCTTTGCTTTGATAGAGAATATTAAAGTGAGCAAAACAGCAGCTCAGCTGTTTCAGAGAACAGCACAATAGAGGCAAGCCACAGCAGTGGGAAAACGGCACTACATTATCAATCTAGGCTGTCAGGATCAGAGGACTTTTGGTGAGATGGCTCTGCTCTTATGGCTTTGGCCTCACCCCCATCTCTGACAGGCTCCCCCTTGCTCTTAAAAATGCTAACCCGAAGCACTGCCTGAGCAGCAGACGGGAGGGCTGAGCTCAAACACACCACAAAAAGCCCAGGAGAAACAAGCACGGCGTGAGGCCTTACGCAGAGCAGCTCTGCAGAGCACAACACACGGCCCTGCAGAGAGGCAACACTGACAGCAGCATCCTCTCAGGTGCAGGAGCTTTGCTGGCCACGGCACAGCCCGCAGCAGCACCAACCCTGGTTCAGCTGCCCCCTCACCCTCACTGTGTCCTTCCTTCTCAGAGCCACGTTGTTCGTACTGACTTATCCTCAAAAGACCAGCGTGGACAGATTTCTCCTATTCAGAACCGTTGTACAGGCTTTAAGTGCTGATTAGCTGTGGTTTTAGATGTGGAAAGAAAACCAACACTTCAAGCCATCAGGGGAAAGAGAAAACTAATAATAAAAACAACCCCCACTGATTTGTTTGGGCACTTTAAAGGAAGGGAAAGGGGTTAACTACTCACAAAAAATCTGACTTAATTAAGATTATGATCTCATGCAAATCATTTTATCTAACAGGCCATTTGCTGAATTTCTCTGTAGAGAAACAAACACTCAAGAGCAAGTAGACAGGGGTTCTTCATGCACTACAAACACCAACCAGTTGTCAGAAAGGCTGTTTATGAACTTGAAAATGCAGTATATATTAACTCAAGTATTAGAATTAAAGCCTATAGTCACAATGTCATGAAGTATTTGACAATAATTAAAAAAAAATAATGTTAACTATATTCAGCTAGTAATTAAAGCCTAACTGGCTAAACCATTAAGTAGTGTTTAAAATGTTAAAGAGAGCAAAATGAACCCTGACAGTAATTAGTTAAAAGGATATTATCAGTGTTCTAGTTGATTATTTACATGCATATCAGCCTGGAAGTTAACTTGTGCAGATTTTCCAATTCTATTACAATTTCATATAATTTGAACATGAAATTAAGCTATTATGGATGATCTCTCTTAATTAAACGTCACTCTGTACTAGAGGAGCCAAAGCCCATACATTCAGATATCACTAAAAAAAGGAGCTTGGATAAATTATATCACCAAAAGTGTGCGTAAGAACTCTTTAATAATACGTAATTTAATTTAATCCATGTATGGTACAATATTTTTGGTATGAAAAACTCAGATTTTCACAATCCCACCGACATTCTTACAGCAAACATCTAAAAACTCACAAACCACTTGACTGTGTCAATATACACAGGGACTGGACTCGGAAAGACGTACCACTTATGAATAAAAAAGCAATGCCTCAGTTGAAGGCTCTTTACCAACTTCTTTGCCTTCCTGCATAGTGCCAACAGTTTTAACGCCATCTCAATTTCCTGTTTCCCATTAATAAAAATCACCAGACGATGCTCTGTCGGCACGGTGGTGACACATGACCACGGATTACAGTGCCGCGAGGAAAGCATGGCTCGGCAAGACAAAGATGCTAAAAAGGGCGGAGCTGCTCAGGACAAAGCCGTAAGAAAGACGCATTAAACACAAATATTAGAATCAGGGAAACGTGCGGGTTTTGATTTTCCCGAAAGAAACACTGGAGTCCAAAGCACTTCATCAGACTCTCTACAGATGCGGGGAGAGGTGATTTCAGTGAACACCTTAACACCTCCCGCGCAGGAACGCGGATTAAGCGGCGCCCAGCAGCTCGACAGCCCGGCCCTGGGTTAAGGACAAAGCTCCCCACAGCCCCGGCGAAACGGCTCCGATGGATCCCTGGGGATCCCGGGAGCAGCCCTAGAGAGGGGGAACCACGGCGGGGTCCGCCCCCTCCTGCGCCGCGGGGAGAGAGCCCTGCCCGGGCGGAGCGGGGCCGCGGGCGCTCGGGGCGGACAGAGCCCGGCTGGGGCCGAGCAGGAGCCGGGCAGGGGCCCGCAGCCTCCCCGCGCCGGAGGAGGAGGAGGAGGAGGGAAGGCAGCGCCACAGCCGCCCTGGGTGACACAGGCGCGGGGAGGCGACGGGCGAGGCCCGGGTCGGGAGGGAAGGAGTGGGGGGGAAAGCACCGGCCGCCGGCTCCGAGCCTGCGGCGAGCACGGCAGGGCAGGGAGGGAGCCCCGCGCCGCCCGCGGCCACCTTACCCAGCTCGCCATGGAGCAGAGGCCCAGGACGCTGCCCATGGTCCCCGGTGGGCGCGGGCTCCGGCTCCTCCAAGATGGAAGCGGCGGCCGCGGCTCCCGACGCCGTTGTTTACTGGTGCCAGCGGCGCTTCCGGCTGCTCTGACGGCGCGGGCACGTCACTTCCAGCCTGCAGCAGCCCCGGCTGCGACGTGGGGAATATGCTAAGGTTATGTGAAGCCAGGATGTTCTGTGATGGCAGGTCTCTGTACACCTTCAAGCCTCATAAGCAAGAAAGGAGATCTAACCAGGGGAACAGGCAGCAGCCAGCATCCGTCAGTCAAGGACACGCGAGAACTGAAGCTCAAAGCTTGTTAGTTGTAAGCTGAGGATGTAGCAAATCAAGATGTAGTGAACTGGATGTAGTATATCAAATTGTTGTATGTCAGTAAAACAGATAGTCAAGGACATCTGGGGACTGACAAACTTTTAAGGATGTAGTAAATCAA
Organism: Edolisoma coerulescens; assembly: GCA_013397115.1. NCBI lineage: Eukaryota > Metazoa > Chordata > Aves > Passeriformes > Campephagidae > Edolisoma > Edolisoma coerulescens. The sequence continues at coordinate 217,770 of VWZW01006375.1, forward strand.
GGTGTTGATGCACGTCTTATGGATACGTTATTAACTTGGCAAAATATTTGATGTTCATGTGTTCTATAGCTGAACTGTGTTCATTATAATACTAAAAGTCATTCTTACAGGTCACAAAGACCCCTGGCCAGGTGCAGACCCTTCCTCTGAGCATGCACAGATGTTAGCTGGGGTGATGTAGCTTGTACAGAATTCCTATCTACTCATAGTAGAGGGTCTGTACTTGGAAAGCTACTGACTCAGAATTTCTGTGTGTAAATAATGGCACGGAAAACTCGGAGGAAGGTGTTTGATTCGTGGAACACTGCCGAGCACCCTGAAATAAATAAATAATCAATGTCTCTGTCGTGGTTTGACACTGGCCCAAGGCCAGGCACCCACGAGAGTCACTCACTCACCCTCCCCTGCCACAGCTGGGCAGAGGAGAGAAAGAAAAAAAAGTTAACAAAGGGTTCATGAGTTGAGATGAGGACCGGGAGAAAACACTTCAAGGGCAAAACAGGCTTAGCTTAAAGTTACAAAGTGAATTTATTGCTAACAGAAACAAAGGAGTATAATGAGAGGTAAAATAAGCCCTCAGAACACCCTTTCCCCCGGCCCCTCCCTCCTTCCCACCGACAGCGCAGGGAGACAGGGCATGGGGGTTCGGTCAGTTCATCACCAAGATTCCCTTCTGCTGCTCCGGGAGAGGAATCCTCCCCTGTGAGGCCGTGGGATCCCTCCCACGGGAGACAGTTCTCCAGAAACCTCTCCGACGTGGGTCCACTCCACACCGCACCTGCTGCAGCCTGAGCCCCTCCCACGGGCACACAGCCCTCCCAGAACTGCTGCGCCGTGGGTCTCTCCTCCACGGGGTGCAGCCCTCCAAGGACAGGCTGCTCCCGCCTGGAAGCAGGGCCCTCTCTCTCCACCGGGTGTCCCGCTGGATCACAGCCTCCTCCAGGCACCCACCCGCTCCGGCACGGGCACCTCCCCCACGGGCTGCGGGTGGATCTCTGCATCCCCCGTGGATCCCCATGGGCTGCAGGGGCACAGCTGCTTCACCATGGTCCTCACCTCGGCCTGCAGAGGAACCTCGGCTCCAGCGCCTGGAGCACCTCCTCCCTCTCCTTCTCCACTGACCTTGGTGTCTGCGTGTTGTTTTCCCTCACACGTTCTCACCCCCTCCTCTTCTCTGGCTAGAAGAACCTTGTAACTTTGTTTTGATTTGCTTCTTAAATATGTAATCTCAGAGGCATTACCAGCCTCTCTCATTGGCCCAGTTCTGGCCAGCAGCATGTCCATCTTTCAGAGCCATCAGAGATTGGCTCTGCTGGGCATGGTGGAAATTTCCAGGAGTTTCTCACAGGAGCCATCTCTGTGGGCCACCTGCTGCCAAAAACCAGGCCGTGCAAAACCAATACAGTCTTTCTCGAGTGTGTAATTGTTGGCCTGCTGCACATGGGGTAACAAACCCAATTTTGTGGACAACAGGCTGGTGGCGGTCTCCCTGGTCACAGGTCTCTGCTGTCCCCTGGGAAGGCAGGCAGCCACCTGGCTGTGGCTGCCGGTGCGTTTTGGTCACGCACGCCCCTCCGGTGTGTCGGAAGGACACAAGGTTGTTGAGAGTTGGCCTGTGCTGCTTCGTTGCCTCCCCACACGTAGCCAAGGCAGGGAGCGCTGGAAAGCAGGGAAGATGTTGCCCGGAGCAATGGGCCAGGCTCCCCTCAGCAGCTGCCAGCACCCACTGGGCTCTTTCCCAGCAACTCCCAAATTCGGACAATGGGCTGGAGTGGGATGCCTGTAGTCTCCCTCACCCGCCCCACACTAACCAGCAGGCTTCATCCCATAAAAATCATACAAAATTTTCACCACTTCATGTCTTATTAGGGACCATGTTTCTTACAAGTACCAGTAGTGCTGAGCTTGCAGGGCTTTCTGATGGTGCTACGTAGGTGAACACAGCCCAAAAAAGGAAAAAGGCCCAAAAAAAGAAAATAGTCCTAAAAGAAAAAGTAGTGCTTAAAAATCTTTTAAAAACAGACAATCAAGAAATAGAAAATTTAGGTAATACATTTAATAATATGGATATTATAATACATGTTTATACATATATTTATAAAAATATTTAATAATAAAGGTGTTGTAATACCAAGGATACTGTCTCAGCTGAAAAATGCAACCCTTTCATTTGTCAAACATGTCTTAAGATCCAAAGCTAGACACTTAAGAAGGATACATAAAGAAATTGAATTTTTAAGTAAAATAGTTAGTGGTATGAGGCAGAGCAGTTCACATTGTTTTACAAATAAAGAACATTTCTGTCTCTCACAATTTTCCCTTCTTACTAACATGCAGTAATTACACTACTGCATGCTGGGCTGCTGCTCAGATTGGACTTAGCTATGGATGCTGCAAAATCTATCTTTTGTAATTGATTTTAAAGGCAATCCTGTTTTCAAAATCAAGCATGAAAAGAAAAGGCTAAGAAGAAATTTTTGTAGGCTGAAGGTTTAAGGCTGCAGTTGTTGTCCAGTGATAAAAAGTGGGAATAATGAACAAAATGGTTATAGCTATTTATTTGAAAGGTAAGTACACAGAATTAGAGGACATTGAATGCTAAACTTGTTGCAGGAACATGCAGCATGCCCATTTTTGCCAAAATGTTAAGAAAGCTTAGAAAAGTCCCTGTAAAAGTCGTAATGTTCCTGAAGTGAACATACTTGAGAGTGGAAGATGGGATCAGCTGTTAGGGTGCCATCAGCTCCTTGCCTAGATAGTCACCAGTGGCCACCGGGCTCTCCTTGGTCTTCTGCCAGTAAGCACTTCCTAGTCCTGCATTGAGGCAGCAGTGGAGGTGCGGATGGATGAGCTCTGATTTGAGCCTGGGGTCTGATCCTGAGCCAGCTTTCTCCACAGCACTCACTGTAATGTAGCAGGACCTTGCCCCGTGTCAGGTAGGGTAATCAAAGTGGATTTACAGCTGTGGCAAGGAGGAGAAAAGGCACGGGGAGGAAAGCAGCGAGTGCTCCTCTCTCCTGCTCTCTGCCACTGGAGCACGAGGCTGTGCTTGGCAGTGAACTAGTATTTGATCCTCTTGCATCCTGTTTCTCCTCAGAATGGCAATGGGACAGCAGTGGGTGGGGAAAAAAATCTGGAGTACCTTTAGTTCGGCCAGTAGATCCACAACAGTAATTCTTAATGTTCACTTTTTTTTGTGCACTAATTTGAGCCAGTGAAGTGTGCTGTGTTCATCTTCCACATAACACCACCACAGTAGCCAGAAGGTCCTGGAGGCTCAGCATCAGCTCACAGCTAACACCATGGCTTGCTTCATGTGATAAATTCATAATCTCCATTCCCTTTTCTTTGCGAAACCCTTAATCTTCTTCAAAGATGAGTTTTCATTAGTTACTGATTTTTTTCTGCTTCAATATTCCTGCAATTTTCAGTGTGCTCTTTTTCCTTACAAGAATTTCTGATAGCCATGGCAGCCTATTTCTGTCCATACCAACCTGATCTCTTTCTAAATACTAAATCACATCATTGTTCTCTGATTCAGTCATTATTTCTGCTTGGAAATTCTTATTTGGAGCATCTACTGTGGAAAGATACTGAAGCATTATGTACACTTCACTGAAGCAAGTCCTGCTCCTCCTTCACCACACACCTTTTCTAAGAAATTGTAAAAGAGAAAAGATCTGCTACAGGAATTTCTCTTCTAGAATTGTATTCCATTTTCAAGTCATATAGTTGCCTGACAGCTTTAAATTGTACTGTGAAATCTCAGTTTTACTCTGTTTGAAGGGGGGTGGAATTCATCGTACCCAAATATATGTCTCAGATGGCTTCCCCAGTGTGATACCCTGCTTCCCTGTGACCCTTTTGAGTTTGCACAGATATGATAATCATAGTTGTCCATTATCTGACTAGCTCTCTGATTTTTTTTTTCGGATAATAACGGGATTCAAAGAGCAGAAATAACTTTCTTTTTTTCTTGTTTGTATTGGAGAGCTTCTTACTAAAACCTGCCTTTTTGTCAGCTCTTTATTGGAAAATGATAATTTTTCCAAACTAGAGACCAACTGTCAGTTTCATAGTCTGCACAAGCAACTTTGATCAGCTCCGTCAGTGAACACCAGATTTGCAGAGAGCCCAGAGCTGTCTTGTGGAGGATCCCAAACACGGCCACACACACACTTTAACCCCCAGCAGAAAAGCCCTGGTAACCATTTTGTCTCTTGAATTAATGTCCCCAGACCACTGAGAGGAAGGGTGAGCTAGACAGACAAGATACACTAAACAGGCTTATGCTTTAGGCAAGGCTTTTCCAAATCCATACTTTTCTTTTAGTGGTTCATCGCGCTGGTAAACAGCATGAGAGGGAGAATCCTAAAAATTGCTCTGGATGGGAGGTGGACATGGAGCCTGCTTGCCTCACACTGAGGGAGGCTGTGCTTCTTGCCAATTTCTGCCCTCAGTACTTGAGTTAGCAAATACTGTGAACTTGTAGGATGCTGGGGACACAGTGCAAATACTGCACTGCCTGACCCACACAGAGCAAACCCCGTGGCTGGCAGGAAATGCCAGGTGTGTGTACGGTGACCATGTGTGTAGCATGTGCACCAGAAGCCCAGCAGTTCTCCATATAGTTAGGCACTGCCCACATATGTGTTAGGAATGTGCACTGCACAGTAGAAGTTCAAACATTTTGTGAACCGTGTTGACCCTGCTGTGTTTTCTGTCCCTCCAGTCACGCAGAAACCGTGAACGTGTTTCCTTGGGACCTACAGCATTGCTTCATGAAGCATTCGGCACCACAGTACAGCAGCATCAGACGATGGATAGACTACATGACACCCTCAAATCTCAGAAAAATATAAAAGCACCTCCAGACCTTCCCAGACAAGATTTACAAGCACTCACACACACACAAATTGAACATGTAAGGGAATAAAAATGCAAATAAAAGATGGCTGTACCGGGGCCTCCTGCATCTTTGTGCTACAGTGCCGAAGCCATACGAAGCGTCAGCATAACATTTGGAGGAAGCAAAGTGTTCAGCTTTCAAAACTGAAGAGAAAACCGAGGACGGCTTTTGTTCTCGCGGCATGGACGTGGAATTACAGCTAAAGATCCTTTCCCCTAGAGGGCAGTGCGACTTAAAGAATGGAAATCTCTCTCTCGCAGCGCTCAAATGGAAATCGGCAATTTGAAGATGAGGGTTTTATCTCAACAATGTTAACAGAAAACTACTCAACAGGGGTGTATTTTCTGGAACGAATCTGTGTACACAGTACGATTCTACATTTCACTTACTTTAAATCATTTTTAAGTGAAATCTACAAAAAACCACCTTTTTTTTTCCCCTTGATCCTCTAAATGAAAAGTAATATTGAAATAATGTCTGTGACAACAGATTATGATATCCAGGTTTCAATCTCTGTTGTGAGAGAGAAGTGGAACACAAAAGAATAAGATTCTTATTTCTGATGTACTGTGCAAAGACTTGTAATAGAGATATCAGAAATTTAAGGGAATTCTGAGGCCATATTCTTCAGGGACTGACCTAGATACAAATCTAATATGATTCAAATAGATAGGAGTATAGAATAAACGTTCCTCTTTATCTCCCTCTTACAAGTTTGTGGATTTTGTCATTTTTTTCTTCTAACCATACCTGTTTATGTAGATCAAAATCAAGTGATGTAATGGATTTAAATGGTAAAGCATTATCATGTATGCTTCTATAATTATGTCTTGTGATCCTGAAAAATACATTACTGAGCAGAAGTTGATTAACAACATTGTTTTGGTTTTTTTAAAATATGCATGGATTTAATCCTTCTTTAGAAAAGAGTGGATAATCTGAAACTGTTTTATACAGCTGCTGTCGTGAAGCAAAGAACAAAATATCATCAGATTGTGCAAACTGCTGTCACTCCATTCATAGCAGCAGAAGATTAGATGTAGATTTGGACAAGATTGTTATTAACGTTCCTATTAAGCCCCATCACAGTCATTTCAAGGGAGAGAGGAAAACTAATTTCTACTCTGTTACTGTTATTGTGTGCCTGGAATAAATGGTCTCCAAGGGTAAATTAACAAGACAGTTTCACATCACTACATAACGCTATGTTCTTAATTGGAAAAGACAGAAATATTTGTAATAAAATCAGCCCCCTTCAATTTGTATAGCATAGTATGGTTCAGTGTTTCTAAATAATTGGCATTTTGGAGACTGATGTTAGCATTGTAACAGGGTGTGATGGATGCCTTTAAAACCCAATACTGACAACTTTCAGTCTATTCCCATCTTGCCTACTGGTCCAGCCATGAGAAGCTTTGTGTTTGTATCACTTATCCTAAGGATAAGTCTAAATAAACAAGTGGAATTCATCAAGGAATGATTTATTACCCTTATTTTTCATCAGCCAGCAAGATTTTAGGATCCATCTGTATTCTTCAAAATCATCCTGTCTTATGTATTGGAACACTCACCCAAGTGAGATGCCTGAGGAAGTATCACTGGCATTTCATTAGGCAGATTCCAGTCTCACGAGAGACCTCCTCACAGTGGCTTTGCTGAAGGCAGCTTTCAGCACAAGTTTGGAGGGAGGCTGGTCACGAGTGGTGTCCCCCCGGGCTCAGTATTGTGGCCAGTCCTATTTAATATTTTTATCAACAATCTGGACGAGGGGATTGAGTGCTCCCTTACTCAGTTTGCAGATGACACTAAGTTGGGTGGGAGTCTTAATCTGCCTGAGGGCAAGAAGGCTCTGCAGAGGGATCTGGACAGGCTGGATCGATGGGCCAAGTCCAATGGGATGAGGTTCAACAAGACCAAGTGTCAGGTCCTACACCTGGGTCACAACAACCCCACACAGCGCTACAGGCTGGGGGAAGAGTGGCTGGAAAACTGCCTGGTGGAAAAGGACCTGGGGATGTGGTTGACAGTCAGCTAGGCATGAGCCAGTGTGTGCCCAGGTGGCCAAGATCTGAAGCCAGTTGATTACTGATTTTTTTTTTTTTTAATAACCCTTAAAATACATCCATCCACCTATCCATCCATCCATCCACCTATCCATCCATCCATCCATCCATCCATCCATCCATCCATCCATCCATCCATCCATCCGTCCATCCATCCATCCATCCAGCAAAACTGTTGGAGAAAATATATGTATTTTAAGAGAAGATAATATTTTTATTTATTTTTATGTATCTGCAGGGATATTATTGGAGCTACACTGATTCACACCAGCTGCCAGTGGTCTGTTTTATCAATGACCTTTCTTTGATTCTCAAAGGCAATGAAGACGTATTTCCCTCAATTACGAGTTTCGTCTAAGAATAAAGTTTGGCAGTCAGGAGTGGCAATACAGAGGTTCTGATCTTCTTAAAAGGTAATCATGAGGAAGTAAAGATGTAGGATTTTAGTATTTGCTCCATAAAAGCATTTACCTGGAACAAGAAAGCAGGGACTTAGGGATCATTCTGCTGTTAGGACTGATACTTTGGGCACTGTGGCCAATTTTGAATATATTAATAACATTGGTGGGATCAGATGCAGCTTACCAGCTATTTTAAACAAATTAAAATGAGAACATGCTGAACCACTAGCTGTTATTTAACTGCCTGTGGGAGTTGTCCCAGAAAACAGGGGGCAACAAATGTGGTGCCACAAAGGCTCTGGAGGCACCTGCGCAGCTTAGCCCCCTGGGAACACATGCTGCAGAAACCTAATAGCATTCTTTCAACAAGTTAGTGAACATATGAATAAGGGTGATTTGGCTTCTACAGTTACCTAGATTTCTAAAAAAGCCTTACACAAGGTCCTCACTAGGAGCTTTCAAAGCAACTAATCAGTCACGAAATTACAAAAGAGGCTCCCTTTTCGATTAATAGCTACTAGCAAGATCCATCAAGGGCTGTTAAGCATAATTGTCCAGCTCCAATCTCTATTCAGAAAATCCTTAAAATGGTAATTGCTGGAACTGGAATGGCAAAGCTATCACCACCTGCTTGTCCTTCAGCTCTACTCTTTCCTGAAGCATTTGCTACTGGCCTTGTGCAGGGACATAATGCTGGGCAAGAAGACACTTACCCTGACCTAGTGCAGCCTTCCTGATATTGTTAGCTACATGTCTTACTATGCACTGAGTAGTAGCAACTATCTGTAGTTTTCTCTTTTTTAATGATAAAAAGACTCTTCCTTTTGAAACTTAATTATTTTTAGGTAAAAATAGAGCAATAATTTTCACATAGAATCATAGAAGGGTTGGGGTTGGAAGATCATATGATCATTGAAGATCATATAGTTCCAAGCCCCCTGCCATGGGCAGGGACATCTTCCACTAGACCAGGTTGCTCAAAGCCCCATCCAACCTGGCCTTGAACACTTCCAGGGATGGGGCATCCACAACTTCTCTGGGCAACCTGTTTAGGTGCTTCACCACCTTCTGAGTAAAGAATTTCTTTCTAACATCTAATCTAAAATTGCTGTCTTTCCGTTTAAAACCATTGCCCTTTGTCCTGTCACTATCTGCCCATATAAAAAGTCCCTCTCCTATTTTTTTTAATAAGTAAAAAAAGTCCCTCTCCCTTTAAGTACTGAAAGACCTCATTAGGTCTCCCTGGAGATTTCTCTTGTCTAGGCTGAACAACCCCAGCTCTCTCAGCCTGTCTTCATAGGAGAGGTGCTCCAGCCCTCTGAGCATCCTTGTGGGGGGCAATGCTGAAATCTATCATTGCTCCTGTTTTTAGAAGATTTTTGAGAAAGGAACATGGTACCTGCAGTTTGCTAAGTTATAACAAGAGCCCTTCTCTGCAGAGTCCTGGGAGACCGCAGGGGCACAAGTTGGCCATAATCCTTCAACTCAAGAGTTGCACTTATGCAGGGAAGGCAAAGCTGGAATTTGTACACGTGTGGCTCGCACAGCCACAAGCACTGGAGGACTGAATATAAAAAGTTTGGACAACACCATGAACCCTGCATCTGTGTGAACTCACGGAAGAGGGAGCAACACTATTTGAGTCAACATTTGTAAATCCAAGCATTCTCCCTCACTGCCACTTCTTTCCCAGCGCGACCGTACATGTGTTGGTGGCAGATTCAGGTGTAGGAGCGAGCGGTCCTGGCCCTTAAACAAAGCTGTTAGGTGTAAAGATTTATGTCTGTGTACTAAATGGGCAAATTGCTCTCTCAATCTGTCAAGCTGTCGGTATGATCTCTTGGCAAGCTACAACAGTTTGCTGCTAATTTTTGGAGTGGAACAAATTGCCTGTGTGCAAATATAGCCTAATAGTAAAACACACCATGGATATACTGATCAAGGCATTCAAGGAAGTTAATCAGTGCTTATTTTCAGAATACTTTGACTTCATATGGAACCACTTTTTAAACAGGGAGAAAAAGAATCAATGTTTTCAGAGATTAATACCTAAATTATTATGTTAACAATTCCTCTGCCGTCCTGTTAACTTCAGCTGAACTGTCTGGTTCTCTGGACCTCCTGCTAGCACACCACTCTGGCCAATCATGCCTATTTTGGGGTTCTTATTTCCAAAACAAAACATAAAAAATCCTTGAGAGAATGTTTAGAGCCAAAATACTTTTTCAACAGTTGCTTATTTGCGACGATGGACAACTTACTTATTTTGCAGAAACCAAAGTTAAACTGATTTAATACCATGAAAGAAAAAAAAACGCACATTGGTCAACAAAAACATACTTCTGCCATTTTTCTTCTCTGGCTTTTGACAGGTTGGTTTCTGGAACAGTGTTTTTTCACTGCTAAATCTGAATTTCATCATTCATGGTGTTCTGCACTGGAGTAATGATATTGAAGCAGTCACTTTGTAGCAATGATGGAAAAGCCATAGGCTAGAGGAAACATTCAGAAACATTGGTATTTCTGTGACTGCTTTGGAATATGCTCAGCACTGATTTCCTCTCCATGCCTGTGAGATTACCCAAGAACAGCAAGGTTTTGTTGCACACATCTGGTTCAGTACACTGCATGTAGAAGTTCATTATGAGAAACGCAGGACTCTCAGCAGTTTTCTTTTTTTATTTGAGACTTTCTGCCAGTTCCTCTTAGCACTCTCTTTTGTCTTACCACAAGCTGCCATACTGTTTTCACACCTACCCTGACACGAACCTTCCAAATGCTGAACTAGATTAACTCCTATTTTGACTCTAGGGCTTAAGCCAAGAAAGAAATTGCCTATCTCCTTGCAGCAGACCTATTTCAGGTGGGCATGCAAGGTCTGGTAAAAAAGGCAGTGAGATTTTCTGCCAGCTCTGAGCAGTGAACTAGAGCTTGAGGATAAAAATGTTCTTGTCTACCCACTGGAAATCAAGGTAAGAAGAGCCATCTACAAGCTACTCAACAGAGGCAGATTTCAATTTCAATGCTCCAAGAAAAAGAATAAAATGTTGTAATTTGTCTTCCTTCTGGAGTGGTACAATTTGTTACAGCAGTGTGTCAAGTGAGGCAGATGATATAACAGGTCTGAAGGAGGTCAGGTACAGTTTTAAGGCAGTGAGGATGGTGAAAGAGAAAGGTTCAAGTGTACTGGTCCAGGTAGTGCTGGATTAAAGGTCACTATCCATTGTCCATCACCTAGGGTAAATTACAGGCCCAGAGATGCCCTCATCTATCTCTTGCAATAAACCAAATAGAGGGCAACTCTAAGGCTTTCCCAATGCTTTCTTAAATGATGTGCCTTAGATAAACATCTGGTTCCCCAAGCTCCCCTGCCCTACGTGGTCAGTGAGCAGATGGTGGTTAGCCCACTGATATTTTTCTCATTGATTTAAAGATTGAGACTTGGGGGAGAGGGCTTTGGATTCTTGGTGACTGGACCCCAAGCTTCAGGACTGGAGACATGTTTCAGGAGGCAGACAATCTCCTTCCTGCCTGTATATCCTAACATAGATGATGGAGAATGAAAGTGGAGAGCTGCCTACAAGGGCATGATCAGTTGGAGTGGTTTGAGTTGGAAGAGACCTTAAAGATCCTCTAGTTCCAACCTCCCTGCCATGGACAGGGATACCTGTTTCAATGAAAAGCATTTTTTTCCTTTTGTTCTTTCCACATTCTGATTCCAGACATTATTCTCTCATGATCAAGTTGTATTGTTCTTAATTAACTAAACTTAAAAAAAAAACCAAAAACCAAAACACCCTGTTGGAACCTTGGATTCTGAGAATTTTAATCTTTCAGTGCTGACAGACAGTGATCCTCAAAAATACACTGCATTTGACCTGAGACCTTGGGAGAGACTGCCAAAACTATATGATAGCAGTGAGATAGTTGCTGTGTGATTGAAAATAAGTGTGTTATCTCACTGGATGGAATGTATAGAAACGTAGAATTTCTGGGATATAGTAATAAGTAACATGGATGTGGCAAGATTGATTTTGGATGTGGGATAATTCTACTTCTCCTTCTTCTTCTTCTCCACAAACTTGGGTGAACTGGTATTGGTTTAAAAATTCCAAAATGCAGAGCCTAGCAAAATTAGTTATTGGAAGTAGATTAGAAAACATTTTATAATTGGGTGATTTGGGCTTTAAAAGACCTTGGAAGACAGAACTCACAGCCATTTTACCACCTTGTTAACTTGGGAGCACAGGCTGTGTGACTGTAACACAATAAAATATAAAAAAGAACAAAATAACACAAGAAAATAAAAAACAATTAAGTCCGTGAAAGAGAAGTCTCCTGCATTTTCATCCAAAACTCTGAGTGGAAGAGAGAGCTGATGGGAGAGAAAAAATGATAGAAACCCGTCAACACCCCACACACACAAACTGAAAAAAAAAGTGTCAGGTTTTCTGATTGGGAAACATATTTTTTGCTGCATATTTCACATCTGTAGTGTAGCAGAGGAAATTCTCTGTTCTCTTGCATGAAAGCAAACCAGAAAAAAATATTAAAAAGTCAATATTTAGCACTTTCCATGTAGCAAAAACCACTTTGTCTGTCCTCTATGTGAAGACTTAATTATAGTAGCAGCTCTATTAAATTTTGAAGCACATTCAAGTGAGTGAACATTGCGTAAACTCTAAACAATATAGCAAATGAACTTTTTAGTCACAGCCCCTCAAATAGTTTGATTTCTTAATGTAGAAGACCAGCCATCTCTGCACATTGTAAATTGTCCCATGGTATGTCTACAAATCTGAAGAGGAAATAATATTTTCTAGTGGACAATTAGAGGAAACGTGTCTTTCAGAGATTATGAGAGTGGAAAAACCCCTCAGGCTGTGTGTTCCCTACACAGTGATGATTTGAAAATTTTGCATTCCACAATAACCAGGGCCTTTACTGTTGCTAAATTATTGTGGCAGGAAGGAACTTCATTATAAGTTTGAATTACAGGAAGATTATACACACCATTTCTGTAGTCATCGAACTTTTGTGTGAATCATTACAGCTGTTCTGACAACTGTGGAGAGCCTGCGAATGGAGGCTCTGCTCTGGCAGCCTAATAACGCCTGAATAAATTGGAGATGTGCCCGTTCAGTGGCTCTGGATAAGGACACAATTTCTAGTTGGCACCATCTGATCACGTCCAACTTTTATTTGAATGTGATTTCTTCTTGCAACTGTTTTGGTAGTTTTGGTTGGACATTTCACATTTTAATTACCATCAGGGGAGAAATATTTCACTTCTCCTTTCTAAAACTTCATCTCTCTCCCCAACCCTTCACTGATGGTTTTTCTGTTGGATAGATTCTTGCTCAAACTGCCTACCTCAGAAATGATCAGCTCTCAGGCATTTCCATCCTTAATCTCTTCTCCTACAGTCTCATTACCTGGTATGATATTTTGGACCTCCAAATCTATCATTCTCTTAAAGATCTTAAAGATTTCCTGATTTATTAATACTCCCATCTTACAAAAGCCTGGATAATCTTACACAAGGTTATTTAAGAGGGTCAGCCTGTATCTTCAAATTCATTGTCTATGCCCTGGATATGTTCACTTCCTGAGACTAATAAACACAAAGTTAAGAACTTTGATCTTCAAGGCTGCTTAAATTTGAGATTAATTTTGTGACTAGGTGACAAATTTTTTTAGGGGAAAATGTCTTTTTGAAACAGAGACCATGTAATGAGGGAGCAAGAATTAGACTAGAGGAGATCAGTCACACTGCTTGACAACTGAGTTACAAAGATTAATGCTCCAGTGATGTTGGTGAGGCACTTCTGAGAAACTTCCTGAAAGAAATTAATTCACTAAATCACTGAAGGTTCCTGAATGGGGAATACATAGAAACAGTCTGTTTTGTACAGCTAACTTGATGCACTCCAAAGAGCTGATTCATTCTGAGAGGTTCTTTCATGAAACTTTTTTTTTTTTTTT